>JANQDE010000079.1:45042-132757 GCA_037157785.1 Cephalotes varians
AGAGAGAGAGAGAGAGAGAGAGAGAGAGAGAGAGAGAGAGAGAGAGAGAGAGAGAGAGAGAGAGAGCACAGATCTTCAAGGGACTAAAAATGTCCAAAGGACATTCCAAAGATGTTCTCAGGACGTTTCTCAGATAAAATAGACAGAAAAATATAATACGCATATTACGCTCAAATACATCCTATAAATACTATTCTTAATTATATAGAATCTTTTTTTTAATTGAAATGTAGGAAAGTACTTTGTAAGAATTCACGATTTTGATATTCGCACTCTAATACATCAAATCGCGTAAGTTGGATCTTTATCGTGAATTACACGCGGTAAACACACCCGCGGTGTTCCGTGAATGAAACAGTAACCATGCGCTTACGATAGGAAATCAGTGCTTACGAGTTATCATGTACCTTTTAAGTGCATCGAAAATGACTATATATGCAGCGCAGTCACGAACGTGGTTTAGTAACACGTATGTATCACGCTCCGGCTTACTTATTTTCATCGCCGACTTAGAATCGCTCCCGATAAAAAATAAAATTGACGACTTCTCGACATCAAAAGTATTCCGATATTTTAGATTTGACTTAAAGAGAAAACGCTATTCTAGGCATATCGTAATTTAAATCCTCGACTTTCGGAACAAAGGGAAGAGAGCACAGAATTGTTTCTGTTAAAATTAAGAGTTTAAATGATGATTCGTTTCTAAATTTATACGGAACTAAAAGAAAAGGCGGAATTAAACTTTAGCTAATTTTTTACTCGTTCGATGGGAACCGCTCCTAGAAATTAAAGACGATAATTCGGACATTCCGTAATGCCATGAAAAATCGTACAACATTTATCTCTGCTACCCGGTCTCTTACGTTTTTACGCAGCTTCGAAAGTGTCTTTGAAATTTGACAACTGCCTTATTTGTGAGAAATGAGCGTCCGTCACGAAAATTTATTCCTGCATGAGAATACTGCTAATGGGCCGTTTATTATAATTGCAGCCAGGCTGGACGAGCGTAGTCGAATGCAGCTGGGCTCAGCATGCCCTCTAAGAAGCAGTACAACCTCGTACATAATGACGAGTACGACACGCGAATACCGCTGCACAGCGAGGAGGCGTTCCACCGCGGAATCGTGTTCCACGCCAAGGTAATCTGGGGTGATTTCTTATCCACTTCGGTCCATACGCGCAACCTCCGGTTTCTATTCGTTTTTCTCAATTCCCGACGCTTGCCAACCTGAAGTACACCTTGCAGCCTTCCATCTTCGCGTTTCTATATTTCCGATCTCGCCCGAGAGTCTCAATACGTTGAGAGTTTCTGGTAGTTCGAAGACATTAAAAAGATTTAAATATTGAACTGGGAAGAGATCGTTATATATATAAATTTTTTACTACTAGGTTGTTGAGCGCGATCTCTTGCTTAAATTTATGTAAAATTCGAACACTCGTCGTGGCCGAGAAAGATATTGATCTTCCTACTGACTAATACCATCAAATCGCTTCAATAACAATTAGATGTAATGCGGATTTCCAATTGCAAAATTCTATCGTGCGTTTTGCGCCAAGCAGAAAATAGCAACGCTAACGGTCGATAGCGTCTCACGTCAGAGGAAAATGTATGTCGACTATAAACCGCGCTTCGTTCCTCTGACCGTCGTGCGATGGGAACGAAAGCATCTGCTTTGACACGGTTGCGTAAAAAAAGAATTTTCGCGCCTTCTTAGTCCCATTTCAGTGAGACATTGTAGTATCGACATAATGACGCGCGCGGGAACGAACAAATTTGTGAATGCGGGGAGGGTGATACCTTTGCATAATGCTGCGACATGAGACGCGCCGCGTTGTTTCTGGACGAATTTGAAAAATTCTATGGCGAGAGAGGAAAAAAGAGAGGGAAATGTATGCAGTTGGTATCCTACGTTCTTATACGTTTCTAGTATTATTTCTCACAATGGGTAATAAAAAGACCTCACGGCGATCTTTTCGCAACGGTACCGCATCGCGAGGCGAACGCAAACTGCAATCCCCGATGGACGATGACGTCCAATGCCAGATCCAATATCGCGGCGTTTCCCGGTTTCTCTCTAACGAAATCGATTCTAGGAAATTCGCTGCTCGCGTTCCGGAATAATATTTTTACGACGATGTCGTCGTCGTGGTCGTGGTCGTGATCGTCATTATTGTCGTCGTCGTCGTCGTCGATGGTGCAACAA
The DNA here is from genome assembly GCA_037157785.1 of Cephalotes varians. Lineage (NCBI taxonomy): Eukaryota > Metazoa > Arthropoda > Insecta > Hymenoptera > Formicidae > Cephalotes > Cephalotes varians. Next base: position 47,247 of record JANQDE010000079.1, read on the forward strand.
TTGCGACGACACCCGCGGGTAGCTTATTTCTGGACTACGACGCCGCTTTCGCGTTCTCCGTGACGTCATCGTATCATGCACATGTTTATTTCGGTGGCACTTCTCCTGAGAAAGATTAAAGCTTTTGTGCGCGCCTGTAAATCCCGCACACCGCGCGAACACCGCGTGCAGAATTTTTTCGATCTTTGATTTACACCGCGTGCGCGACGTCGTTGACGTAGGAGCCTGAATCGCGTATCGAGAGACGTCTCTAAAGGGAGGTCTGAACGAGCGTTTCTTAAACTTTCTCGGTTCATAGAACTCCGAACGACAGTTTGTTTATTTGGTAACCTGAGGAAAGTAATGAAATTTCGTGGAAGCGCGACCTGTGAATCTCGAATCAGGTGAATTCAATGTCTCAAGGGGGATTTTCCTTTCATTCTTTTTCTCAAGTTCCTCTTTAATGACATGAAATCTGAGTAAAGAAAACAATCTTATTGATATCCTTAAAAAAATTTTATCTAGAGATTCTTTCCTTAATTAAACGATTAAGCTAATCCTGAAGTGATAAAGGATCATAAATTAAAAGATTATAAATTATATTGTATTTGTATTGTGCTAAAATCAGCTGATCATAAACGTGATTTTTGAGTCTTGTACAAGAAAAGTACGTACAATGTTATTCGAGAATCAGATTTTAGCGTTTAGTGGGGCTATAAATACAGATCGATATACTCCGCAGAAAGAGAGAGAAACTTTGCTATTAATATTGCATCTACGTACGAAGTAACACGCGTATTTCTTACGCCTTACGGAATTGTAATGCAGGAAACAGTCCGATGATGAAAATTTATTTCGATCCAGCGGCGGGATGTCATACGATTTCAAGTGGAGATTTGTTTCATGCGCGATGGATCAACGCGAAGTCAAGGCGACGCGAGTTTTTTTTTTTTTAGTTACGCAAGCATACGTCTTCAATTCGTTCACGGTTATCGCGAGACACCGTCGATCCCAAATTTATCAGGAAGAGACCGTCCTCTTCCTGTCACGAGCGTGTGCGTGGGAAAACGTCACGTGTGCGTCGAATCATCCGAACACGTGGCTAAGGCCATCGCTTTTCAATGGGGAAATTCTAAATACAGATTGTTGGACCGTAGTGCTCCACCCGATATGATTATGACAACGTATCTATATATACGAGAATCGTTTGATAAGTTTTTAGAAAATATATGAGATGGCTCCATTAAATTGATATGATAGTTGATGTCATTTATCATCTTTCAAACATTTTGTATGTTTGAATCGAACCCTTTAAGATAAATACACTTTTCTCAAAGAGGAAGATAAGCTGTTGTTTACTCTATCCTTTATCCAGCGAATTGTTATCTCAATTGTTATCTCGAACCGCTACGTTTCTTCCATTTCAGTTCATCGGCTCTATGGAGGTTCCACGACCGACTAGCCGAGTGGAGATCGTGGCGGCGATGCGAAGAATCCGCGTGAGTACGCGTAATAGTTAATTAACCCAGTTAGAGAGGCAGTACAGTACAGCTCTGTCTTCTAGTAACCGCGGATCGTTTTGTTTAATCCGAATTCGTTTGATTCATAGTACGAGTTTAAAGCCAAAGGGATCAAGAAAAAGAAAGTGACGCTGGAAGTCTCGGTGGATGGGCTGAAAGTGACTCTACGGAAAAAGAAGGTAACCCTTGTTGAACGTTACGTTGCTACGCGCTCGTTTTCATGATTGAACGCGTCGTCTCACTAATTAATCTCAAATCATCTCGTTAACCCCTATCTAAACCGGATAAGCCAATTCTCGTGTATGCATAAGTGAGTCTGCTAGACTTAATGGTACAATACGCAATTTAAAAAAGAAATGCAGAGAGGAGGAATACATTAGAATACACTGGCGCAGATTTAAATTTAAGTTCGATAAAAATTCTCAAAATCTCGACATTGTATTAAAAGTGACATTTCTCTATTGTTCTAATTGTATCTACTGATCTTGCAAAATCCGTTCTGATTTAACTGATTTCTGTTTTTTATGAAGTTACGTTGATAAACATATTCTACATGCGATTTTGTCACTTGCTTGCTATATTACTGCTCAATTCTTGTACGCGAAAGCGGAAAAATTCTTCTTGGCGGCATCGAAAGATCTTCATCCGCATAAAATAAGGAAGATCAACATCATTCGTGAATATTGAATAAGAGAAATCGCGTACGCTCGATGACGCCACATTTCGTAACAGTTGCAATTTATAACGAAAAATGATTTTGGACAAGCGCCACGTTGTATTCGCACTGATACACACGGATTATATATATTCTTGATGTTATACATACGACAACGGATAATATTAGCTAACAATATTTCCGAAGCAATGACTCGCCATGATTTTTTTTTGCAGAAGAAACAGCAACAATGGATGGACGAGAATAAAATATATCTGATGCATCATCCGATTTACAGGTGAGATCGCGTCGCGTTCGCTTGCTTATCGTGACTGATGCTTTTTCTTCAATCAATGGAATCGATTTATGGTTATTACATCTTTTTGCATGATACATGTCGAAATATCAGTAAATGAGCGCGAAAAATATCGTATAAAAACTATGAGCTTACAACATCACGATGTATTATGTGAAAAATCTGGAATAGATGCTTCGCAATAGATGCCTCGAAATAATTTTTGGGTAAACTAAAATTGAAATGTACATGTTTTTTTCTTTCTTCAGGATATTCTACGTCTCGCACGATAGTCACGATTTGAAAATATTTAGTTACATTGCCCGTGACGGGAGCAGCAATACTTTCAAATGTAATGTCTTCAAATCTAGCAAAAAGGTGAGTGTCAACTTTATTCGCGCCATAATAATTTAATCGATCTTGAATATATCGTTGAGCTTCCTATATCGGACATGATCTCGGATTACATCAGGAAAGAATCACACAGGCATCGTTCAATATGAAATCATGCGTTATTTTTTTCTCTCTTCTGTATCTCGCTACAGCTACGTTAAAACAAAATAAAGATAACAAATAGATGCGCAATCAGAAATCAGTCGAGTCTCGAGTAGACAATTCTTACCCATTTTTCTTTTCCGCGGGTTTCCATTTTGTTGTGCATCAGCCAGTGCATAAGATTTAAGGCCCAGACACAATGAAAAGCATAAGCAACAGGAACAGAATAACAACAGGCGATAGATTTCAACTATCAGAAGCCGTGTATCAATGCCGTAGAATTGCTACACGGCTTCCGATTGGTTGAAATCTATTGCCTGTGTTGTTCTCTGTTTTCATTGTGTCTGCCTTTACCACGTCGCGCACGTGCGTGTACGCGCCGCGACAATTCACGTAGCCCGCGTCGTCCGTCGCCTGGCGCTTCATCAACTTACGTTATTGTAAATCTATAAATAAACGCGGGCGGCTCCTCGGCGGCACTCCGCCATCCTTCCCTCGCCGATCATTTCCCCGTCGCGGAGACGCGCGATGGGCCGTGCGGAGGAGGGTGGAACCGTTCGTGCTGCATCCCTGTTGAAGCGAGAGTGTATTTTCGCCTTTTCGCGTGGGTGGAGGGATGGCCTGGTGAAACTGCGACGGGGAGGAAGCGCGTAACGGGATTGCGGGACCGCGGCGAGGGACGTGTCGTTTTGTCGCGTATTTGCAGTGGCGGCTTGGTGCCGTTTGGCACCGAGTTATTAAAATAGTCCGATATAGACCGGCGCGATCTTCCGCGACATCGATGGGCTGGCGTCCAGCGACTCCTCAGACTCCGGAAACTCGCCGGGAAAACGCTCACCGAGGGAGAAAAGTTCACCCGCGACGGAATCTTTGGAGTATTCTTTGTCCCGCGATTCTGTACCGCGGACGCACGCGAGTACAAAAAGTTGTTCGAGGGAAAAAGATCTCTGCACCGCGGATTCCCGCCGTTGACGGAGAGGATGGAGTTTTTTTTTTTTTTCCATACCCGTTGCTTCCCGCACACAAGCGCGCATCCTGGGCACTTCTTGTGTGCGCGACAGATACCGGTGATTTTCGTGCCTCTCCTTTGTTGATTATTTGAGGATTCCGGTCGCTTTGAAAATCTAGGTGAATCCAGAAATAACTAGCGACCATAGGAGACGATATATCTAGGATGCCGCAGAAATATCCGCCTTGGCCGAAGTTTTGCGATATCGGGCAAAAGCTTCCGAAAAGCTTTTTCTCGTTTCCCGCTGCTAATCGCCCTATTTGCTACCATTTATACATCAACTTTATGAGAACTCTCGACGATGACTATGCGCTTACTCTCTTAACGGACGGAATTTCCGTTCTTTCTTTCCATTCTTTTTGCCTTATCTTTTCCACGAGATAAGAACTCGGGCTCACGTGTACTCGTTTACTTTTGGAACCGTTTCCTCTTTCGGCCGTTTCCTGTTGAAACCGTTTTCTCCGTTCATTGCCGTCCACGCTAACGGCGCAGCTTTGAACTTCGTGCGCCGTGAACTTTAGCAGTTCGCGAATTCATTCGAGAATGCAATGCAACAATGTTACATACTACGTCTATAGACTCGAAGGATTTCCAGAGTTTGTTACACTCACTTGGTCGATACGTAGGGCGTACACTTTGAGAGCTACGTAAGATAATTGCGAATTGTCACAGGCGAACGCTTGACACGCGACAATATATAATTTATCAGCTGGGGGATATAGGAGTTCTTGAACGGTCGACCGTTAAATGACATGCCGCACCGGGGTGGACTGTAGAATAGCGTGCGTCGTGCGAATTTCGCGAGCGTCGCTTTCCGCGTTCTCCTCGGCGTCGTGCGCCCCATACCCTGAATTCACGATTTACTTTTGAACGCAGAAACAAAAGTACAAAGCCACCGAGCCGTTTAGCTTCTTCAATCGAGTCAATTTCCATCAATCTCATTGTGACAGAGAGGGGTGAATAAAAGAGAATAGACGAAGAGCGTAAGTTGAAGAAGTTATTTATACGCGTAGGAAGAAAAAAATATTGAAAATTGCACGTGAAAATCAATTCGAGCGAATCAAATAAATAAGAACTGAGCAATATCTGATAAAAAAATCGTCGCGACGCTTAATATCTGATCTGCAGTAATAAAAAAAGTCACAAAAAAGATAAAAATCGCATAAATGAATTAAAATAAACACAAGTAGATAAATATTTTCGATTGACACTATTTTCTAAAAAAATAAAATGTTAATGAAGTGTTAAACTGAATTTTAAGATTATCACGTAAAGTCACGTAATAAAATGATAGAACACAATTGCTCGAACAACTTCCACAATGCATTTAATCCGAGAATAATCACTGTCTATATCTCGATTCTACACGACATAGCGAGCAGATCGCCCACGGCCGCGGTTCGTGTATCAGAAACGACCGATTTAAATCTAGAATTGTCAAGTAAGTTCTCCCTGCTATTTATTTTATTCGCTATTCACTCCATTTAATACTATCCCAGTTAAGAGAATAATGACCAGTAAATCAACGAGATAGCTTCCTCTCGTTTCTCATCGCTTCGCCTCACTCAAGAAAAGAGTATAAAGAAAGGAGCGCGATGTGAGGAACGTCTCGTAATAAAATGCGCAAAATGGATCGATTGTTTAGGCTGAACGTCTCGTGAGCGAGAGTCGAGCTTGGATCGAGTGAAGATGGACAGAGAGAGAAAGAGGAAGGGAGACGAGAAGGTGCCATTGAGCGGGGCGAAAGCGAGAATATTAATGCGCTTATAAATAAACCGGAGGAAAAATCTAGCGAAGCGCGTTTAGCCCCGACGCGGGCGACGTGCTCGCGGCGGCTCTGCACGCCGCCGGCCAAGAAACCGAGGTAGGAAGCCGCACGGTTAACTTCGGCTCTCGCGTTCCCGTTCGCGAGGACTTGCACGCAAATCGCGAAGCGGTCGCTTTCCCTCCTTTTCTCCCCTTTTTTCTCCCCTTTCTTTTCCTCCTCGTCTCGATCATCCCGATATCCGAAACGAATCCGGTGCAACGATGCGCCGATGGGAACGCGCGGACGAATGGTCCCTCCCGCTGACGGACCCCCGGTGATCGTGCGATTCTGCGCGAGCGGCGAGATTAAACATCGCGTGTCGTTGATGATTGAACGATCGGGCGCGAATTGAGAGATGCGCGGAGTGGCGAGCGAGTGGAAATAGGATTGTTTGATTATCAGACACGCGCGATCGCGTAACATGACAGCGCGCGGTAAGAGATTCGCGCGCGGCGACGTAATAAGACGTGCTCGACGGGGGGAGCGCGCACAGTGATTTCGACGATCGACAGTGTGACGCCTGTTGAGATACACGATAACTCATATGACGCGAATTGACGAGTTTATTTTCATACCTACCCCAGTTAAGAAACTGTAACCTCGGTGTGTGTACGCGTGTGCGTGCGTGTGGCAGCGTTATAGGAAAATAATTTGATAACGTGCGATAATTTTCGACCGGAGATGTATCAGTTCGTCTTTCCTTGCTCGAACATTATTCACTCGTGCTTAAAGACAAATTTAAATCATCGTGGAAAGCATGATTTTTGTCACAAGTTTTGTTAAAGTTTAAAATTAATAGTTTTTATTGTAGGATTTGATTGTATTTTTCCTTTACTTTTTAATTTGTTTTTTTTTCCTCTTTTTTTGTATATTATAAACGAAATTTTGTTCCCCGTTGAATTGTATAAAAAATAGTCGGCGTTAATAATATGTTAATGTTCCTGTAGTAAATCTCAAATCATGGTCCGCTTATTATGTTGATTTTCTGTAGCATCCATCGTTTTTAAAATGATGAAAAGAATCGAGAGCGGTATGTAAAGTTCACACTTAAAAACTTTATCATTTTCTTAATCACAATCTTGTTTTTTTATGTAAATGTTTTCTTTATGTAAAGAAGTGACAGAGAGAGGTATTATAAATGCATTTTGCTAATCTAAGTATCTAGATAGATGAAAAATATGTGTGGTGACCAACATCAACCGCTTTTCGCCTACAGATTTTCTATTTTATTTCTTCTCAAGACTCGAATAGAATCTTTTACGCTGAATTGTCGATTGTCGCCGTAAATCCGGCGCGCCGAAAGAATCGCCAAACGCGCGACAATGCGCGACTCTTCGTGGAGCGACGCGAGTCCGCAGCAGTTTCCAAATTACGCACAATTTAGTGGGGAATTTGCCAGATTGAATCCACAGCGACTATTTATAATTGAAAACTATTCGTGCAGACAGTTATTATGCACGCCAACGTTGATTCTTCGAACTCGCTCGGTATATAGCGGACGGGGGGGAGAGAGATTTGCATCCACGAATGTGAAATAAATAAAACGACCGGAAGAAGACGCGCGGATGAAAGGTTTTTTTGTCCGCGAAAGCAGACACGTGAAAATCTCGTGGAATCGTGGAATTGTTTTGCAATTTTTGCGTCAGCAATTACGATTACTAGGAATTGTCGACATCGGTGCTATTACCGCATTACTACTGCGACGGTCAATGCCAGGGATAATGCACTTTAGACGTCCGCAAATGTTTACTTAATATAATTCGTATAGAATATGCGCGTTTTGAATATATTGACGTTTTCGCGCGCCAAATGGACAGCCGTGTTATTTTATACGAAAAGATTATGTTTACACAATTATATTTATATAAGAAAATCCAGCAGGAAAATGCTCGAAAGATTGTATTTCTCGAATACAGAAATTGTTCTCAGAATCATTCCCTGAATCGCAAAAGTTCTGGGAAAATTGTTCTCGGGAAAGTTGTCAGTTTATGCAGAATATGATTTGCAGTTTTAATGTATGAAACGTTAAGGATAAATATCTGATTTAAAGATGAGCAACTTCGTGGAAGAATAAATAATTTTAGAGTATAATAATCTAATAAAAATTAACTGTTTCGAGTGACGAATAGATGATAAAATTTTATTTGTGTTAGTCTCATAGGAAATGGTAGCAACTTTTTAATCGGTTTTAGTTTCCGAAATATTTACAAAATTTGTTCGCGATTCGTGTAGAGCCGAGATGTAACTCCTGGCGTCAATTTTTCGTGCTAAATAATTTCAATAAATATTTTTTCAAATTTTTTTTCGGTCTTAAAGCTGGGAGGTTCGGTAACATTTCAAATGGTAGCTTATAGTCTCTATCGAATCTGATCCTAACTTCATTTTGACTGAATGTACCTTTTCTTATGAGACTGACACATTTAATTTTGAACAGATTTTATTCTAAATGGAATGTTAATTACGGGCTAAGTGAACAAGGATTAAAATGTCACAGTAAAGAAAATGGTATCTCTAGATTTTTATATCAGATTTAAAAATAAAAAAAGACAGATCCTTGACGTTTAATTTCTCACGCATTAGCTGCGGATCATTTGGTACATAAAGTTTTATACTTGTTTACGTTCTTTACGGCCTCGACAGGAACTGAAATAAGTTCAAAGGAACTCTCAAAGTAAACGATTCGCTTTTGTGCCATGAAGTGACGAATTATCTAAATAAAAAAATGTAGCTTACGAGAGATCGCACGATGGATGAAAGCATCCGCAGCTGCGAACGCGTGAAAATTCGAAGCGGATGCGAGAGGGAATCGTAAGCCATGCTCAAAAATTCCTTGAGAGGCATGGCGATGGCCTCGTCCGAGCCGTCAACGCCAGTCAGTGCTGGTCCTAGTAGTCCTCTGGGCTTTGAAACAACACCCAGGCCACGCAAGAAGCTTTCCTTCAAGGAACCAGAGACCCTCGATTGCTTGAAAATGCGCAAGCCGTCGACACGGCCGCGACTGATACACGCGCCGAATAGCGTCGACCTCAGCTTCGATGAAAATCCTTTCGAGGAGGAAAACGAGGATCTCGATGAGCTCGAGGTAAAATCTTTATTCGGTCGTAACATATCCTTCATTGAACAGGAAATGAATGAGGAAATGAATATTTTTCTAAATGATTTAATAGAGTTATCGAGAAATGGTCGACATAGGAAGCTCGCTGATGTGTTTTTGTAACATCATTGTTTTAAGATTTTGTAATTTTTTAAATAATTTTTCTATTATAAACAATCCAATGTATTGTTTTGCGTAACTCACGAAATTGCACGCGAGATGATTGGATCTCGCGAGAAAATAAGATAAATCTGATTTAATTAGAGTCAAGCGATGAGGGTAGTCAGAACGGTTGGGCAAGCTTTCGAAGTGTGCCATAAGTTAAGCATAAACAATACTACGGAGGATCGAGGAGAGAAAGACGAGCAAAATCACGGTGAGAATTACGGGGATGTTTACGAGGACCAAGACGAAATTCCTAACGAACAATCTCAGCCTTCTCCGTCGCCGATACATAAAGGTGAATGTCAACGATATAGCTGATCCTTGATGAATTTTGTCTTTTTCGATTTCATTTCAATTCCACGCCACGACAGAAGTAATTTTAACAGAATTAGATTACATAAAAAAGATCTCCTTCAATCCTTTTATTTGCATCTTCGTCTTCGTTCATTTGCACTTTTCTTACGTTTCAGACATATCATTATTGGGGGATACTGAAGATTCTGTTCCCGAACAAACGTCCGTTCCTTGTCTACTTCGATCGCACGATCGACACGATGGACCAGCAACGACAACCTCTACCTCACCAATCAGACAGTCGCCGTCGGTGAGACAATAACAAATGTATAAATAGGATTAAATCGACGCGTGCTAGTTTAAAATTATTAACCGAATCTGTACTACACAAGTGAAAGATATTTTGTGAAATGCTTTGGCAGCTACGATGAAGTCAAAGCCTTAAAATAAAATAGCTCATTATCTTGCTCTTATTTTACGATAGCGTATTGTTTACCACTTTTCAAGCTCTGCCACTGGTACAACTCGTAAATTCTCTTTGCGCTCTATTTCGCAACAATTTGTCTTACTTGTGTCTTTCCGAGACAATTAATATACTTTAAAGTAATTTTTGTGCCTAATATGTTCATTCATGCCCTTTTTTCTTTGTCGATATCGAGATAGCTTGCGATATTTATTTATAATAACGTATATAATTTACAAGTATCGATTAATTTGTTTTCTTCTTTCCTTTTTATAGGGCACGGTGACCTCCGAGTGCGGAGGTTTATTGGTGGGAGGCGAATTAACAGCCCTGAAGCACGAAATACAGCTTCTGCGTGAACGTTTGGAGCAACAGAGTCAACAAACCAGAGCTGCCGTTGCCCATGCGCGACTTCTTCAAGATCAGCTGGCGGCGGAAACGGCAGCGCGCGTCGAAGCTCAGGTATAAATAAGTGAATCAATTACCAGAACACATAAATATTTCGCCAACACTTGCCTACGCACGATTTATCGCCGTACAATCGAACCTAGTTTATCGAACTGTCTTAATTTGTCAAGACAAACCTAATTTAGTAAACGCAAAACGATTTATATGTTTGATAACTATTATTTTTTTCTATCCTTTTATCATGTTTTTTTTTGTTGTCCGCGTATTCCCTCATAAAAATGCAAAATTCTCAACGAAACGTTCATGATTAGCGTTCATCATTAATGTAATTTTGATAAACAGAAAATTTCTGATAGTATCGGTATTTTATTTTACGGTTGTGAATGCAATTGTTCGTCGTTTCAGGCGAGGACGCACCAACTTCTGGTGCAAAATAAGGAATTGCTAGAACATATAAGTGCGCTTGTGGGCCACCTGAGAGAACAGGAACGTGTTTCCGGTGGTCACGTCACCTCGCAATCGCAAATCCCGACGCCCGCGTCCATGCAACAGAATACGGCGGTTTCCGACTTGTCGAGTCTCGGCCAGGTAACGCTCTACCGAATTCCATGACACGAGTGCTCCGGTGGAGTTTGGAATCGAAGCACCGACTGACTGAAACGGCGTTGCATCTCGAGATTAACGTTTAACAGAATGCATCTTGTACTTTTTTCTCTTTTTTTCTCTTTTAATACCGTTAACGCCTTTTGTACCGATTTCTCCTTTTTTAACTTTATAATAAAACATTTTATACACACTTTTGGTTTTGCACCCCCTGTCCCCTACACTACTATATTTTATACCGGCGAATGTGTGCGTATCTCCGAATGTATAACGTTCCTTTTACGCTCTGATGACTTAGCGGTGCACGCACTGTGTTTTAGGCGTTTTCATTTGGTGCCGATAAGACGTCGACGGCGAAAACGGCCGTAGCCTCGACTATTTGCATTTTTTGCGCGAGCATTTGCGCTTCGACCCTCACGGCGCAAAAATTACAAAACAACAATCAGAAAGATCGCTGATCGAAATCTGTACTAACACCGATAAATATAATCGGCGGGCGAATGAGTTTTGTTGCGAGTGATTTGATTTTTTACGCAGTGCGTTGCGTATACATTGTCTCTTGATTACTTACACGTGCATTTGCATTGAGGTATCTAATTGCGAGAAATGAATTTCATACTAAGATACAACTAATCTAATAACAAATTAAGCACCAGTATGACGGTGTTGTCTAACAGGTCTTCACACGGGATTTCGGAGTACGTGCTGCCAACGAATGCTAGGTAATATTATCATTCATTATTAAAATCTATCGGTGTAAAACGATCATAGTCAGACATCGAAAGATGGCTCAGGTCCAAAATATCTAACAAAATACCAGAATAGAAAGAGGTGAGAGAACAAAGATGCATAGATTGAAAAATGTACAAATCTTTCGGATAATTCGCATTTTCTGATATGTATCAATTTAAAGATTCACATCCCAATTACATGCGAATTACATTCAAATTCGTACATACTTAAATATTTTTTAAAATATATATAAATATTTGGATTTAAAAAATCGAGATTATATAATGTATATACAGAATGATCTTTGATTATATATCAAATTTCATAAATCTAGAACTCAAAACATTTTAAAACATTTATATCTATTAATAAACATATTTTCTGATGGGGCTTTCTAAGAGAGTACTTCGAGGATTTTTTTTAATTTATTATAAAATATCAAATCTAAACGATTTGTATGACATATTTTTCTTGTTCCGGACTTTAGATTCATATTTTTAAAAATATAATCAAGGCTCATTCTTATATGAGAAAATAAATATATATAATTTATATAATAATACAACATAATAAAACAGAAAAAACGAGAGATAATTTTATATCTCTTGAATATCGTGGGCTTTAAAGATCTTGTTCCCCAAACTACATATTCTTGGGTAGTGTCAGCGGACCGGAGGCCAGAGTTCACCATGGGAACTGGATCCACCGACTTTTCCGTACTGCACGTATCCGCCGGAAGCGTTGTATTCTGGTGGTCTCGGCGCCATGGGAATCCAGAGTAGCAACACCGCCGTAGATCAGCTGCAGTTTCAAACGCAGCTGTTGGAAAGGCTGCATAACCTAAGCCCGTTTCAACCCCAGAGATCTCCCTATAATACACCATCGCCGTATACGATGGGCCCAAGTCTACTTCTACCTCCGTGCAGCGGGCCGACGGTGAGTAATCTCTCGTTAAAGTTAATCGTTTTAATTTTGCTATAAATAAATCGTAAACACAAGCCAAACTACCAAAAACTACGATAGTTTTTGACGAATAGATATAATTAGTAAATATGATTATCATTATTTCTTCATCAAGTATTTTAAATTCAATACTATTTGGAGAAAAAAAAAAGCTCCGCACTGACGTAGCACATGACGTCACAAATCCTGTCTCATTAATTTTCGAAAGGCGTCATTGCAACTTTTTCAGAATTCAGCCCAGCTGTCCCCAAATTCTGCGTCTCTACGAGTCTCTCAACCGAACAGTTTCTCCTCGTCGCCGATCATGGCTCACAAACTCGAGAACTATGGGACAGATAATTCAGACAACGCTTTCATAAAGCCCTTGCCATGCACGAATAGGAATGAAACCGATAGAAATGTGACTCATCCATCGGCCGACATTAAAGTCAAGCAAGAACGCTTAAATCCACAAGATTCTTCCGAAATACCTCCAATAATTCTGGACCCTCCGCCACAAGGCAAACGCATGGCAGACAGTATGATCAAGAAAACAAGCATGAAGCAGAGTTCGATGGCTCATGGCACGCAGGACAACAAGAATAATTTGCAGAGTCCGAAAGGTCTGGCGACCATCCTGCGATCCTCAGGTCCGCCACCTTCCCGCACGACAAGCGCTCGACTACCCTCGCGCAACGACCTGATGAGCGAAATGCAGCGAACAACCTGGGCTCGCCACACCACTAAATGATAGGATATTATTCAGTACAATAATGCGTAACTTTCGGCTCTGATAAAGCTCTGACAAAGCCGATAATTTCGTTAAAATTCAAAGAAAAAACACGTATCCAAGTATATCTTATTAATCATGAATCAAGTGATGGTTTGATTTAACGGATGACAGGGTTGCATTTCCTTCTCGATCGCTCAAAGTCGAATCCCAATTGTATTTAGAAATTTCTAAGATGTGTAGTATACGATTTTTCAATATACGTAAAACTGGATTGTAGAAAAACTATCGAACAAATTGTCAAATGAAAATTTGTTGCCAATAAGATATAAGAATTTTGAGAATAACTTTTACAAAGATTTAGTAGATTACTCAACGCAGAGAGTCAATAAATTATCGTAGTTTAGTGATTTCTATGACGAACGTGAGAATCGCGATTTCAATAGATATTGTACATTCGTTTGCATCTTATAAGTAACGTGGAATGTTTGTAAAGAATGGAGTGATAGTCGCGCTCGGGCGAATTAGTAGATGTATACCTCATGCACGTCTCGCGTATTCGAAGAGACGCATTGTAATACGTAATTCGTACATTTATTTATATCGCGACATTTATAGTGTACTCCCATTATAAGAAGGTTGCCATTCAGCGGACGAACTTGTGCCAAAAGTACCAATTGTCTTAAGAGAGTTTATTTTCAATATATTTTTAAGTAATGTAAAAATAAAGATAAGTGATCATGAAATTGTGACAGTTATATACTTCCTATCCCCATCCTTGTATGTGCATCGCAGTATTGCATATTTTGCCATTATTATTCGTGCAAAGTTTTAAATTCATTTGATGCTCTGCATTAAAAAAACTCAAAAATACAATTAGTAATATTCTATTAAGGGAATTTTTTATTTTATTTATAATTGTTTCTTTCTTGTTCGTTGGTTTTGCCCTTGACTTATCACCGAATAATTACATTCGTGATATGATCTAATATTTCCTGAGAAAAATAACGCAAATTTGCGTGTGAGCAGATAAAACGTTTGCTAATACGATAAAAAGGGGAATGCGTGTTGGGGCGGCTTTTAGCATGCATACGTTAATGGCATGACAACGTTCGTTATTGCGAATATGCTGATGGCTGTTCCAGCAGACAGTACGTCGGCAGATCGTTACAAGTGACGGATCAGATTATCTCCAAAGAATATTAAATCGAGTGTCCGGGTCTTTTCTTTCTTAATAATCTTGTCGCGCGTAAATTATCGTACGTTGCACACATTGATTAGTGATACCAATTCAAACGTTTCTCAGTAGTTTTCCAGTTTTTCTATACTTGCGATCTGAAATTACGTCATGTCATCCAACGTATTTTCTCGTTTTACATGTAATAATATTGCGTGTATTATCAATATCTCATGGGAAATATAATTAATATTGGAAATATTGTTATCTGTGGTGTACGATATGCAAGGTGACTCAGCTCGATCGATGGACCAGGCGAGAATTCCTGGTATTCTAAGACTAGACAAAACGTCACGCTCTTCTGGGTTTAGAGTCACGCCTCAGACATTGACTATGCAGGTATTTTACTAAGAATCTCTCTTTATCTCTTTGTTATCTCGGTTATTTCCATTATTTTTCTTTGATTTTATTAAAACTGTGTCGATTTATATTTAAATCATTATTAAATATTTTTTAAAAAGAAAATACAGAGATATAAATAAAAGATAATAGAATACATCGAAGATATTTTTCATAGTTAAGATGACGAGGATGTAATCATTGTTCGAAGATATTATAGCGTTCAGAAATAAATTAAATAAAAATAAAGCTTCTTCAATAGTCTTAATTCTTTCACTTTTCATCTCGTTTATTTCTCGCCTATTATTAGTCTCTTTCTCTCTCTTTCTCATTATTTTTCTCATAAATTAGAACAGAGACTAATCGATCGCCAGAACTCACAAGCATTAACGAAAATTACATTGGACGATGCGCAGTATAGAAATGATTTTCGTGGAATCGCGTGTAGCACGGTATACATGATAGTAATCATTCCCCTCGAGGAAAGTGATTATCTGCGAAGCAGAAGGGTGGAGTCTCACAAAGAACGAAAAACGTATGACGATGGCTATTAATGTGATCCGACATTCTTTCGAGATCCTTGCCATTTTTGCACAACGATTATTTCCTTCGACATAATCGCTAAAATTACGAGATAACATAAGAGGCGCAAATATTATACTATTTATGTTTAAGTTTGATTGAACGAACTTCCGTATTAACAAATTGTTATTTAATAAAAAAAAGAAAAAAACATTTTTTTAGAGAAGATAAGAAATATGTATTAGCAATCAATGAAGTTACAAATCATTGATATGGAAAGAAAAACTTATCCTTGAAGCTATATCGAAATTGTTAATGCTGAATGTTTCTTATTCAAAATATATATTTTAAGGAGATTCTTCGGTGTTTTCACAAAATATAAAAATTTAATAAATTTTGAGAATAAGTTTATGCTTAATATTTAGACATTCTTGAATTTTTTCAAATTTTTGATTATATATTTTCTTCAAATAACATTCTAAAATAGAGCATTGAGAGAGAGAGAGAGAGAGAGAGAGAGAGAGAGAGAGAGAGAGAGAGAGAGAGCTTGGAAGGAGAGTTTTAAGTAAATTAATCACAAACAAAATTTAATTTAATTTAAAATTCCAATACTATAATGTTACTAGTATCTTAAAACATTGCAAAGAATTTTATTGCGAAAAATATTTATTTAATTTATGACATTATTATTTTAGTTTCAATTTATGATTGCGTTTCAAAATCCGACAATAACGGCGCGCAATTTATGAAAATAAATGTACTACTAATAAATGTATTTAAAATTTTTACATAAAATTATCATTATTAACTAAGACTAAAATCCACAGCTTTGACTATTTGGCATTGATTTGTTCAATTAAGTTATTTTTATATTTTGTTTGTGATTAAATTATTAAAAATTATCCTTATATCAGAGACTTAATATGTTCTCTTATTTTAGAATGTTATTTAAAAAAATATATACGACATAATATTATATATTATTATTATCAAAAAATTTGATAAATTCAGAAGTGCCTAAATATTAATCATAAACTTATTCTCAAAATTTGGTTCAATTCTTATTTGTGAAAAGACTGGAAAATCTCCTAAAATAATATAAAATAGAAATATCTTATAAATAAGATGTATATTTTATTAGATTATATAAAGAATCATGATTTTTATCATGAAGCGTATAACGATATGTATAATTATCACGTATAACTATCGCGATATATATTGATACGTTGATCAATGTAGAATATCTTGGGGTGTGTCGCGTCGCGTGTGACCTCGAATTAAGGATTACCTGCAGACACGTGAACGAAAGAATTCAAGTCCTGTCATGTCAAAAAGAAACCGAGAAAAGGAAAGAGGAGATATGAATCGCATAGAATCCATAATTTAAAACTAAGATTCGGTAATATTTCGACAAATTCTCTTTGTTCTAACAATAAGTATGAAAAATCTTGACCCACATAAAATCTGAATTGTACAAAATTCAGGATTTGAAAAAAAAATGTCATTTTTCTAAACGAAGGATTATAAAAAATTGGATTAAATACATTTCGCCGACTGATCTGTTTATTCGATCGGTATCCTATTTCTATCATCCCATAATTAATGACAGAAGTTCTCGATTTCGATCGCAAAAGAGTTTTCGCGATGATTTTTAATGAATTTCAGTGATCTCTCTGGGTCACTAATCTCTTCATCACTCGCGTGACTCAGGGAGATCTATGTTCGAAGACAGTAATTGGTATCTTTCGTAGGTGGGTTCGTCGTCATCCCCGTCGCAACCGTCGGCCAGTCGACAGTCAGTTACGTTTGATATTGTCAAGTGCCAGAAAGTCGAGGGTCTCGTCGAGGCAGATCAAAAATCGCGAGGCGAAGATACAGACACGAGATTTCGCAACGACATGCAGCCCATCTCTATTGCCGGTTAGTGAAGATAATTTTCTCTGAATGAAGAAACATTGAAGTATAGCCATGCGAGATGGAACTCCGTCAAACTCTGTTAAATTTCTTTTAGTCTATTTTGCGTTTAATTGACTAATTTGTGGCAATTTTCGATGATCCGAAAAGCGACATCCAAGCGAGCGAGTCCGAGCGGAACTTCGCGAAATCCGACGTCGATGGAGAAGTCAATCGCGGACGGCGAGGCGAACGACAGCGAGGACGATTACTCGGCGTCAGTTTGCGCGATTATGCAACAACGAAACTCAACACGACGGCAGAGTCGGCGAAAACGACGTCCGTCGTCCCCGTTCGGTGTCGACAACGTCGACGACGTTATGCGTCGTCGATCTTCGGTTTACACCACGAGTTCGGGAGAGTTAGTATTTGCGACTTTCAGAGAGCTAGAATGAATTCAAGTCCATTATTTGTGAAGTCTATTTTATTTTATTGTAGAAATTGCGAATTGGCATTAAATTAATTATATTATTTATATTAAATTATATTAATTATATTAAATTATATTATATAATAAAATAAAAATAGTAATTCGATTTTGTAGAATATATGAAATTTATTCGCGCTCTAGTTTTTTTTCATGTAGAAACTGATCTTCTTCACGCTATTAATATCATTGTAATAAGAAAGAAAAGGAATAGCATTCCGCATTAAGTAGTATATAAAAAATATTACAGGCCATTTATATATGATGCACTTTCTACAATGTGTATCATCTGGAATATTTTCTTGTAATTTTAATTTTATTAGAAAGATAAATATAAAAAAGAAATCGTATATTATTGACGATAAAGAAGCTGCTCTTATCAAAGTTGTACAAAAAGATATAGTCTAGACGTTATCATCTTTTTTTGTAATTATTTTACTATTTTATTATTTTGTTACTGTTATTTTTTTACTCTTATTGGAATTTTATCTCGATTATTGAATTATTACAATAGCTAGCACAACATTTAAATTAAACATTAACTGAAGGTGATTATAATAAAATCAATAGCACAATAATTTCGATGGAAGAAAGCAGTAACCAGGAACAGATTTTTGAGAATCTCAAGTTGCACAAAGAGGTTTTGAGCGGCATAAAGCAGCAGCCTTGGCCTCTCCGACGCAAGACTAAGCTTGTACGGCAAGCTAAAGTTTATATCAGACGACACGAAGGCGCTCTGCAAGAAAGACTTGCTCAAAGTCACAGCACCAAAGATGTCATAGCACGCGTCTCGCTTTTCATGACTAAGGTAGTAATTATGCTATCATAAAAATTTAATAAAATTTTTAAGTAACGTATCAATAGCTGGGCAAAGATTGTAAGTACTGTCTTTTATCTGTTTAGAAATGGCAATATTTCCGACGCGAGCTGATCAATCTGCAAACGTGGCTCATACCTTGGGAAATCCGCATCATGGAAATAGAATCTCATTTCGGGTCTGCTGTCGCGTCCTACTTTATTTTCCTTCGTTGGCTCTTTTGGATCAATCTCGTCATCGCGATAATTCTTACGGCGTTTGTTGCGATACCTGAAGTAAGAAAATTTTAGTCAGTTAAAAGTGTAATTTTCTCTTTCTGGATTTTAATCTGGAGTTTAATCGGCTGTATCAAAATAGTTAATTTCTTTTGATTCTTTGTCAGATATTGATCGCAAACGTGGCTCTCGCTGGCGAGAGGAAGCTTATGCTGAAGGAAGAGACTGTCAAGTCAATGGACTTATCAACTTTGTGGGAATTTGAGGGTGTGCTAAAATATTCCCCGTTCTTTTACGGATATTACACCAATCAGGATTCAAACAGCAAATATAGATTACCTCTGGCGTACTTCGTCACCAATCTGGTCGTATACACGTACAGCTTCGTCGCAATTCTGCGCAAGTACCGACTGGATCTTTTCGTATCGTTGAATCTCGCAGCATGGCTTCTTTCACGAATTTTATGAATTGATGATCATTTTTTTTTCAAGATGAAATTGACACGTTTGAAGGATACATACTGTATTATATTTCTTGAAGAAAGATGTGCTGCGTGTTTCAACAAACAAGATTATATTATAGAATTACCTTCTGTTACTTTTGGAATTATAACATTAAAAAAAATGAAGTAAACACTTGAGCGTGGATACCTTGTTTCAGAATGGCGAAGAACTCGCGTTTGAGTAAATTGACCGAAAAGGAAGATGAATATGTCTTTTCGTGGAAACTCTTCACGGGATGGGACTTCATGATAGGTAATCCAGAAACTGCGCATAATCGTACAGCCAGCATTGTGCTGGGGTTCAAAGAGGCTCTACTGGAAGAAGCTGAGAAACAAAAGGACAAAAAGTGAGTTCTATATCTATATTTTGATATTAAATGAATATTACGCAACAACAATTGTCCTACTTTATATTTTCTCTTCTATATATTGTTATGTATTGCCTGTTTCGATTGAAAATTTTGATCATTCTTGATGCAAAAAATCTTTCTAATATTTTTGTAGAAAAGACTATGACCAAAGAACGGAATTCTATATTGCATTCTATATTTCATACAATATATATAATATATGTATACGTAATATATTCAATCATGTTTCGCAGTTGGAGAATCATTTTGATGAGGATATTTGTAAACGTAGCGGTGCTGTCGTTACTCGCACTATCGGCATACGCCGTGATCAAGGTGGTTGAACGGAGTATCACGGAATCACAAAATTGGTGGCGGCAGAACGAGATCACGATTGTGATGTCTCTGATCACGACTCTCTTCCCGATACTCTTCGAAATCCTCGGTTTCTTCGAGAACTACCATCCCAGGAAACAGCTTCGAATACAATTGGCGCGGTGAAGAGTTGCTTGTTAATCGTGACAGAATATATTTCACTATGCAACCAAGTATAAGCGGTAAATTTGACTGTTCCTTTGTTTCAGGATAATGGTCTTAAACCTACTGAATCTCTACTCGCTAATATTCGCACTATTCCGTAAGATAAACTCTATGGTGCGTAATTCGTCATCGTATGTGAATTAGAATAGCGTAATGAAGAGTATGGCACATAATATCATTCACGATTTTATCCGTCGATATTTTACACATTTAGATCTTTGTTTTCACAGTGGATGTATTTTCTTCACAGAAACAAGGTCTTTCCAACTTCAAACCGATAAACACAAACTGTACATATAAATTGATATCATGTAACAACGATCTGACGCGTCAAATCGCGACGTTGGGATCTTTAAGCCTTGTTTTAACAAGCAATGTTACCCATTCTCACATTAAAAAAGAAATATCGGAGACAAGTATGAGTTATTTAAATCAAAATACTTCCATATGCATGTGTGCTATTTCAACTTATTGCTTTTAAGAAATATCTAACAATAAGTATATAAGACACAATTATCTTAATTATTTATCTTATGCTTTGTCAAATTTCAAAATAGTTATAATGATTCCTAAAGTAACAATTTGCTTTTATAACAAAAGGAATTACGGACTCAAGAAATAGCAAATGTATTTCATATATTTTGTTTTCTCACTCAATTATAAAAAATAGTTCACGATTTTCTAACGAAAATTTGATCGGCACAATTGTTTTCATTCAGCGCTCCCATCCACCTGGCAAAAGATCTTTCTTAATCCTTTATTGGACAACACTTTATATAAGGACAATGAGACGTATGATTACAAAAATTATTCGGATTATGATGATACGTACGTAACTTCGGATACGAAGAGCAGCGATGAATCCTCTGCTGTGTCTTATTACGAAGATATCACGAATGATAGCGAAATACATTATGACGCAAGCTCAACAGTAATTGCTAATTTTCTGACTGATTCGATTACTGATTTCTATACAAGTTCCACTTTGTCTCAGAGCGAAACCACGGCATCAACAATAATCGAATCAGACACAATGGAAGGTATATTGTATTTTCTTTGTCTTTATATCGAATTAATAATTACTCAGGTTTATATAATATAGTTATATTAAAATAGTTATATTATATTACTTGTATAAAACTGCTTAAAAAGCAATTTTCTTAAATCGAGAATGCATGCATGATTCTGAAACTATTTTAAACTACCTTATATATTTAATTAATGGTAATAACTGATGTTGAGTTGACAACAAATAATATATTGCATGCTATCTACTATTGCATATTTATCGGGAACCATCGATTTTGACGATTTTACTGATAAAACAATAATTACTCCGCCGTCTTCAGACAGCAAGACGTCATCTGTTAGAAAATTTGACGTCACATCTATAGTAGACACCACAACGTATATCCCGGAAAGTAGCTTTCCTACTTTACAGTCGAATAAACATGTGAGTCCCCTCCCAAAAGACAAATGCTTTGAAAAAAATTGCACTACTATGTCGCCGAAAAATTCAGGTAAAAATGTTTTTATCAAATCTATATTTATCTTATTGTTCTCCAATTTTTGACAATAGATGAATTAATTTACGTTTTCAGATATGTCATTGGAACAGCTAGATCCGAAGGATCGCAAAAAGCTTCGTCAATCATGCTGGGAAACCATGTTTGGGCAAGAACTCGCCAAACTCACTGTCATGGATTTGGTAAGATACAAAATGAATTTTGCCAAAAATCGAATCAAATGCGCATTATATATCTTTTAATATGGCTGTTTATTAGATACTCACCATATTAGGCACTCTCAACATGGATTTCTTTCGCGCCGTTTTCGTGCGTTTTATGAACAACTGCTGGTGCTGGGATTTGGAGAAGCAATTTCCGCAATATGGTGATTTCAAGATAGCTGAAAACATTCTTCATTTAGTAAATAATCAAGGCATGGTTTGGATGGGAATGTTCTTCAGTCCTGGTTTAGTGGCACTGAATCTCATCAAGCTTGGCATTCTGATGTATTTACGTTCTTGGGCGGTTCTGACGTGCAACGTACCCCACGAGGTGGTCTTCAGAGCCTCCAGGTTGAAATGCATTATTTAGGAAAACTATGTCACATATTTCCAGTTTTCACTAAATAAGTTAAATAATTAAAGCGCGAACTTTTGTGAACAGTTAAACATCGAGCACTGTATGTACTTAAATCGTTCTTTTAGTTTTATATTACTTTCCTATATTTATATCCGCCGATTATTCGTCACAATCATTCTTGATATATTACAGATCTAACAATTTCTACTTTGCGCTGTTATTGACTATGCTATTTTTGTGCGTGTTGCCAGTCGGCTACGCTATTGTTTGGGTCGAGCCTTCGTGGTATTGCGGCCCATTTTCTGGTTACCCAAAAATTTATAATTTAGCAACGCAAAGTTTGATAAATCCCCTTCCGCAGCTAATCCAACGGTACGCTCTGATCTTTTTATAATAGCGATTGATTTTACGATGTAAATTTATTTAGATTATTTTCTGTTGATTATAGTCAAAATAATTATGCATCTTGAATATATCTATCAAAAATTTTATCTTCATTTAGATGTCTCGATTACATCGCATCGCCTGGTATAGTGATACCATTGATTGTTCTTATGACGTTGATTATTTATTACATGGCATCTCTCGCTGGATCTTTGCGAGAAGCGAACAACGATTTAAAGGTAACAACATATAAATATGCGGCATATAGAGCTTTATCAAATTGTATAATGTTTTATATTTTATATTTAATTATTACTATTGTTAATATATTAATTATTATTATAATTATTATTAATTTTATAATTATATAAACACGCTGTTTCAGATGCAACTACGACACGAGCGTACAGAAGAACGTCGAAAATTGTTCAAAATAGCAGAAAAGAGACATATCGTAGCCGAGACTTCGCTATCGAAGTGGAAAAGGATTCTTCCGACGTTGCCACAGACTAGAATATCACGAAATTCCGAAACAGTTCAAAAAGATAACGTACAGATCACGACTGGAAATGTGAATACAGTGGAAAATAAACAACTGGCAAACAACACCGAAGAAGAATCGGAATCGCAGAATCAGGTATTGTTCGATTGCGACAACAAGCAACGAACTGAAGAACAGGACGATTTAATATTAAACGACACATCTTCCAGCAGAAGGTACGATAATAATTAATTGCGGAAGTTCTTGAAATTTTTTCGTAGCAAGTCTTTCTGTGCAAGTTTTAAATAATAGACTACAAAAATGTAAATATGTTATGTTGCTGAATTGCACATAATAAATGGTTCTCATAAGCAGGTCGATAAATGTGGTCGGATGTGCTTGGCACTCGCCATCGAGCGGACAAAATATCGTATCGGAAATTCGAATAAACAACGAAAAAGAAGTTGTATCCGACATTCACGGAAATGTAGGATTGGACGACATGCCCGAAGATAGCAACCAAGAGATAACGTAATGAATTGAGTGTAATAATAATATAATTAGTAGTTTTCATACCTTAATTATGCAAGGATCTGAACGATTTTCAGAATATCCGTTTTGAACTAGTTTGTAAAAAAATTGAAAGTCTCTGCCAATTCTGTTTAAAATAGATTTAATATTAGTTTATTTTATAATCATTCTTCGAACGTGTGCGCGGCATCCACATTGCGCTTGTTTACGATCGCAGATGTGTTGAAATATGAAATTTGTAGACATCTTGTGATTATTGCATTTATTTCTACAAATATATGTGTAAAATGTCTATAAATATGTATTTATAAATAACTATCCGCACATTGCTGAAATCGACGTGAAACAGCTGCCTCTAAACTTCCAGATTTGCGACGGATCATTGAAACGTACATCGTGCACGCAAAATCACACTTCCGTTGAGCATTGGCACATTCTTAATACCTTTATCTTATCATCAGATGTTACATTACGTATAAGATATTTATAACATTGAGCTAATCCGAGATTATTTATACGTATACTATAATATATCCTGCGTATACAAAAATATACTCCTCATCAGCAAACCTACGATTCAATCTTACGTTAGCATAAGTTAATTATGCAATTGTTCATACAAAACGGCTATTTAAAAAAAAATTCATCGGTAACGAAGATTAATTGTATAAGGAAAAAGCTGTGTTATTTTATTGTAGCACACTAGTTACAAATTATCTTTGCGTTTGATTATTGCGGTTGTTCTTTTTTTTACTTATCTATAAATATTAGTTCTCTCACCGGATATTTAGCATTTATACAACTCGACATGTAGGACGGTGAAAACGTCATCATCTCAGCATTTTTGCGCTAAACGCTTACGCTGCTCATCAAGAAGGATCGACGCTTCGCTCATAATTTTAGCAGTAGTTCGTACCAAGAATAATAATTGATATTCGTCTATAACGGTCAGAGCTGCCTTCGTCTTGATGAGAGCGTGAAGTACGTTCGCCCGCTCGAGGTCAAGCCATCTCTGAAGCGCTACTTCTCTTTCCCGTGGACCACCGAGTGGCACGTCGCCCGGGCCCCACAATGAGAATTCCAGCACGGATTTTACCTAATTATCGAAGAAATTAAACGATTTTATCTGAAGGCTATAGATTGCTGACAACCAAATTAAGTAAGTAGAAAAATGAAATATAACAGCAACTGTGGATATATGAAAGAAACTGGATTGTTTATCAACAATTGGATATCAACAATTTTGCAACAATAGAGCAAGTCTAATTTAAAAAAGCATACAAAAAATTTAATAATTAAAAAAGAAATATATGGGCATAAAATGAATTTACAATTCATTGTAAATTCATTTTATGCCCATATATTTCTTTTTTAATTATTAAATTTTTTGCATGCTTTTTTAAATTAGCGACCTCCGCACGTGCATCCTGCGAATCAGAATCGAATGGAAATGAGCTCTTACCTGCGAGAGTGTAACAGCTTTCTCGCGTATCAGTAAATCTTGTATGAGAGGTAGCTCGTCTGTCAGATGCAACTGTTGCAGTGCTATTAAAGCGCACTCGCATAGGGAGACCCGTTCCTCGCCAGACTCGTCGCTCGGATCTATGTTTAACCTCCTGCAAAACGGAAGTTAAACGTTGAATAACGGGATCGCGAAGGTCCGCGCGATTACATTATTATACCGCGTTAAGTTGTCGTCCCATAAAAAAATGCTAACCCTTGCAAGAGGTATAGTCGATAATAAACGTCCTCTCTGCAAAGTACAACATCACTCAGAGATCTGCTGGTATCCTCGATCCCGCGTGCTTGAAGACTCTTCAGAGCGTTGACCAGTTGCAGAAGGATAAATGATGCCTCTCTGCTCGCGCCCTCACCACTTATGTCCTTCGACATCGTTCCGAACGATTGTATGGTAGTGACATGCAGACATGGAAGAACTGAAATTGTCGCTAAAACAAAAAAAAAACATTGTTAGATATATGTTTACATTCCTTAATGTTTTTTCAATGTGAAATATTACCTTCGACATCCTCGTTCCCGGAAGGCTGGACCTTTTCAATTATCTCCTTTGGCACTTTATCTACGAATTCTATTACGGGCGCCAAATAAAAATCTTTTTGTGGCATAGGCATAGCTAAATCGAATGCTATGCAGAGAGTAACATTCTGATCATTCCACGTCGCCGGACAAAATATTCTTCTACCAATGGAGACCGATGACAGAGTATCGATGTTGAAATGCTTCACTCGGGGATTCGCGTTCTTGAGAGCGCGCAGACTTGGCGGAAGCTGCACAGTTTGATTTTCCTGAAAGGCATAACAGTCAGAAAAAGATAATCATAAGGTCTGTAGATATGAAGCTACGCTTGCAAGTTGCAGATAATCTTTACTTTGCATGGGAGATGCAATTTCTATAAGAAACTCTTTTGTACATGTACAGGCAAACAAGAACATACACGATAAATAATTACAATATATAGAGTTAACATACCTGTTCGAGAAATTGGGCAAGAGCTTCGTGATTCGCCACAACCACCGCGCCATAATTATCTTCGAGGCTTCGATGAACGATGGTGCGTCCTCGGCGTTGCCTCAAGCGGCCCATCCTCAGCTCGTCGTCCGTGTTTTTCCAATCCTGATCCTCCTCGGCGCCCTGAGTTCGCAGGCATTCGATTAAAGAGGTACATATAATGGGAACAAAATGGAAGAACAAGAATTCTGATAGCGTACCTCGTCGCCAGTATAAAAAGTATATGGCGCGTAAAGCTCGCTCTCGGTCTCGCTGCCGCAATACGGCAATGAGATCGATCTCACGAACGAGGGTTGATGATGAACCTTCGACTCTCCGATTATCGCGCTGCTATCGGACTTTCTCTTGCATGCGGCGCGGAATCCAACTCCGCTTCCATGCCGCAATTCGAGATTCGAATCGCACTCGGGCGAACTCGAGAGGCACTCGTACACGTGGCTGTCGTTGGATGTCTGAAACGCAAGTAATCGCTGTACTGCTAAGTCGCTCATGTTGAGGCGATTCCGACATAGCACGTATGGCGACTCGTATATATTCGCGTATTTCTTCAAATATAAATTTGTTTGCCATTCTTTTCTCCCAAATTTTTGAGAGATTATTACTCTGTTTAATTATTATTCTCTTGTATCTTCTTCGATTGTATAATCGATAGAAGAAAAAAAGATAATACACACAGGTATATACAATATATAAATATATAAATAAGATACAAATAATATTTTTGACAAATACGTGACGTCGACTATATTACTGATTTTATACATAAATTTAAAAAATAAAGTTTACTTTGATCTGCTTTCCTCTAATCCATCATTTTTTCTTTAGCGTTTTTCCGCAGTTTGATAATAAAAATTGCACACAGGAAATTATTGCAATAACAACTACAGCAATTATCTTTTCATTGTGTACTTTTTCCAAGATCTATGAATATTTGCTTGCATAAAGAATACTGAATATAGCATGTGAATATTGATTCGCATTCGCTAATGTTCGCATGTACGTTGCCTAGAACAGGTTTTAGACAGATGGATTTGAAGAAGAGCCTCTCTTACCGGCGAGTCGGAAGTGGGTCGTGCAGCAGCGAGCCCGTCATAATTCCGGTGCTGATTCTCAGCTGACGTACCCAGCGCCCTTTTCGGGACGGGTTGGGAAACTGCTCGGTCCTTCATGCTGGCGGTTCTTTGGGGTTTCGAGGGTGCCAGAGCGCTGCGCACCTCACCTGTAACATCCTCCGCTGCTGCAGGCACGATCCGCCATCGTCAAGCGCCACGGGTTAGTACCACAAGACACAAGGCATGTCAACGAAACGGGCTAGCTATCCGGGCTAGCTAGTTCGCCTAACGCACTAGGGTACTGGAGGAACGTCCGCGCGACGAGAAGTCGGATTCGATGTAGCGATATGAGGAACATTAGTTCACTCATTATTTCACGCATGTGGGCTAATTGCTATCGGTATATGCGTGAATTTCTTTTTTCAATATCCAGACGGTCTTTAATCTAAATCCGATTTCATGAGCGTTCAAACGTTGACGGCGCTAACGTGGATCATGCGAGGATACATCATTCCAACGACGAAGATTTCGAGCAATGTCTATCGCGCGACAAGCGAAAAGAGTATCATACGTGTCCTTCTGCGAGCAAGGATCCTCGAGTTTATATTATCTATCTCTTAATTGTGAATTCAAAACTTACTCCGTACGAGATGCCGATCACAGCGCATGCAATGCGTGCGGCGTTAGTTGCACCCAGCTTCGGTTAGAGGAGTCCTTGACTAACATTACTCGTGGTACGCACCGTTACGTAATCATCGCAGAAAAAGGAAAAAAAAGAAGAGGAAGAAAAGAGAGAGAGAGAGAGAGACGTGAACGCGGATATGCGCGCAGTTAACGCTTGAGTAGTCGCGCTTATGCCGTACGATGAACGACGAACGTCGCCGTTGTTCGCGTTAATGAGAAGAAGGAGACAGAGATGCGGAGGTGCAACGAACAAGCCACAGCATCGGGGATTATGTATCGTACGACATATGTGAAAATATGCCGATTGAAGAGAAAGAATGACCAAGAGAGCCGAATGAAAGAACAAGACTCTAAATTTTTTTTTAAACAATATACGTTTATTCATTCAGATACAAATGTTTAATATTACAGAGTTCTTGTCTTTTGCACTCTTACAAGGAGCATCTTCGACGAGTACAACAAATAGCACAAATAGCATTTATTTAACCAGCCATTCTCAAACTTTATATTGTAACCTTATCATGAAAGCCTACGTTGCGTGAAAGCAATCGTGTCTCAAGAAAGCTCTATAAGCCTTTGAATATTGCTTACATTACGTAAAACGATACCGGTGCTTGAGCTGAGTCTCATCCAAAAGAATAGGAATAAATTCTTTCAGTAAATATTACGAAACATTATTATTGATGTAATACGTATCACAGAATATTGTGACTTCCTAAAAGTAATTTTTAGTTTCTTTTAAATTTCTTTAGAACTTACGAAAATCCAAAGAATTTGTACCTTATAGAAAATGTCGCATTTTCGCTATCGGAAATAATTATTGATATTTGAATTCATCTAAATTATATCTCAACTTCAAAATTCCGATTTTACAACGTCGGCCAACTGCGCGACGCGCAGAATCTAATCGCGTGCGATTTGTTAAGGGAGTTAAGTAAAAAAAAAATCATTAAATAAAATCGTCTATCCTCCTCGAGGATGCAAGCATCATCACGTGGCTCGGTCGCTGTACCCACGCAAGCAAAACGACGTCTCTCCCGTTTAAAATAAAAGCGGCTGGCGCGAGGATTCGTGTGAGTATGGCTGTTAACATCGAGAATAATCGCGACGATTAACTCAGTTACACTGTATGGGCCTGAACTTACCCAGATTCGCATAAATTGAATCCGAGGTCGTCGCGGCGGTCGGCCTCCAAGTGGCTTTCGACGTCTTATCGTTTCTGGAGGAGGTGATGTTCAATTTCATCTCCGCACGAGGTGGCGGTGGTCTGACTGGTTTGTTCGCCGAATCCAACCTCGACCAATCCTCGAGGGATTGATTCCTTGGCGGCGGGGGTGGTTTTCCGGGTCTCGCTGTAACAATAACGTGGCGTCTCTTTCTCTCTGTGGCGGGATTGCATTTGCACATATATATATTTATATATATATATATATATATTTTTTTTTTAAGACGCTTCCGCGTGTCTCTTGATAATTTAAAATATCAATTCTTTTATATGTTTAAAATTTCATCGAAGTTACAAAGAATTCATGCTTACCCGCGATCGATGGAGGAAACCGCATCATCCTCGAGCCGTCGTTTTTAACACCGCAGGTATCCGTCTGGTCCTCGTCCATCCTGGCGGTAACCCTATCACTTCCCACTACCTCGACCGCGGCACCGTCCAACTCCAACGGATGAATTATCTCTAATCGCGGTTTCGGTTGCGGCGTCGACGGTATTTCATCGGTCTTCGCGCCCGACGTTTGGCCCGTAATCACATCCATGTCTTTTCTCGTGCCAATTTTCAAGAACCTCTTAAGGGAGAAACCTTTCCGATTTCTACTTCTCTTCTTTTCTTCTCGCACCTCTTTCTCCGTCGTTAAACTGTCCTGCGACAGAGATATCGTTCTCTTAGACGCGGACTCGAGCGACTGCTTGGCGCTCTCGTTCGTCGGATCCGGCAGATCGCAAACCGCCTTGCGAAACTTTGGACTGCACGAAGACGATCTTTCTCGCTTCTCTTTCTCGCGAACGACCGGGGAATCGGACTTCAAATTCGCTCCTGGATTCCTGGCAAACAGAGAAGAGACCGGCAACAGATCGTCCGTGGATTCCGGTGGTCGCGGAGCCATCCTTCTCTTATTCGGCGAACGCACGAGCTCCATCGTGGAGACTGAAACCGGAGTAATTTCTGGAAACTCCTCGTCTAGCATAACGTTGTCGTCCACTTCTTCGTTACTCGTTGGATAATTTCTTGAGGCTGGCGGTATGATTACGGAAGCAAACAACGGCGAGAGAACGGATTTCGATGGAGTTTTTGCTTGATCTCCAGATTCCGAGTTTTGAGCTATGGTTGGTGGGACTTGATCGAGGTCCGATAAAATCTCATTCGTAACGTTCTTCTTCGTTGAACATCGAGAGCTCATATCCTGCGTACCTAGAAAGAGATAGTAATATACATTGTAATGTTAAAGCTGCGTAAGAGAATTTTTTAAAAAGCCAAAAAATAAAAGTCGCGGTTAAGATCTAAAAAAATCTTTTTATGTTATTTTCATTGCGATATTTATATACGCCTATAATTTGCTTTTCTTTAAACAAATCAATTCTAATTAAAATAAAATCTGATGCATAATTTCCCTTTCATTCTTAAATATTTAAATGTATCTCAAAGATAAACGAGATTTAAAAAAATTTCGGTAGAACGTAACACAATAATTAGAAGCTTTCGATAATTTCCGTCGCTATTTTAAATTAAACGAAATAAACATTTAAACATTTAAATAAACATTTAAATTATTTAAACAATATTTCTTGTTTCTTTTTAATCGCACTTAAAATTTTTTTTTAATGAATCACGAGTCTCACCTAAATTCTGAACAGGTCTACCGGCGACGGTTTGGACCGACGGAGGCGGTAATACATAATCACCATTGGGAATTTTCCTCGCAGCGAGCGAACCATCGCTTGGGCTCGCCTTCGCAGAAAAGGTCACCGGTTTCTGCGGTACGACGGGCTTTGCCTTCAAGTCGATATTGACGTTACCGTGCAGGAAAGAGGGTCTGGGTTCCATTATGATCGGTGGTGGACTCATGGGCAACGCCGGCGGTTCCGTCACTTCCTCCTCGTCCGCTTTGCCGTCTGGCTCACCCGCGAGCTCGCGACTGCTATCGAAACAGAATTTCTTCTGTTCTGCGCCCTCGCACTCTCCTTCGACTTCGCGCACCTGCGGCAACGGAGCTTCCTTGCTGTTGTCAACGCCGTTGACACTCTTGTCGCCAACGTTCATCGATCGATCGCTCTCCGGTGTCTCCTCGTTCTGCAGAGGCGTCAACGAGGCGAGCTCGACCCTCTCTTCCTTCCTTTGGTCTTTCGCACACTCGCTTTTATACGTCGTCGTTCTCTTTACGCTCTCTCCCACGTCGCTACACGGCGCGGATTGCGCAGACATCCCCGACGAAGTCTCGATTTCAGTCTTCTTTGCCGTTGAAACGGCAAGGGGGACGTTTGTGGCGTTCCCCTTGTCGATTTTACAAATGCTTGAGTATTTCTGCGTCATCGTTTCCATCGTCTTCATCACGTCTACATTGGCAGTGTCCGTCGTAGTCTCCCTTCGCATGATAGAAATCATATTGGCAGAAGTGATCAATGGCATGTCTACGATCTTCTCCAATTCCGAAAAAGATTTTTGTTCTGGGTCTTCCGTCTTCTTTTCTAGTCCATTGAGTTTCTTTGCGGCCTTTAACATTTAATATAAAAATGTCTACTGGAAAACACATCCTGTTTATAAAGTAGAATTTAAACTTATAAAATAATTTGTTAATTTTCACGGTTATAATGTTGCTTTATAATATTCCTATATATTTTAAATAATATTGATTATTAATAATATTAATTATACTAAACTGAACTTTCTTTAATAATAAAAAAATTGTTAAAAATGTAAAAATTGTTACAAAATCATTAAAGACATCTTTTATTGTTAAAAAAAAAAAAATTATGCAATATGCAACTATCTTTTTTGAAAAGCAATTACTGTTTTCTTTACCTGATTCTTTATAGTTGATTCATCTCTCTCTTATTTAGTGCGTAAAAGTATTAAGATAGTTGCCAACAAATGAATAATTTACGACATATTTTATACTTTATATCAAAATATACCAAATTTAAGTATAAAGTATCTCATAAATTATTGATTTTTCGACAATTCTATCACAACTTTTATATATAGAATAAGTAGAGAAATTATATTATGTAAAAAAATATATAATTTCACTTAAAAAAATGGCGATGATTTTCATGTTCTTCCATATTTTTTGAATGTTATTACGATGTGATAATTAAAGTAGAATACTTTATATCAAATACATAGAGTAACAATTATAATTGGCCAATAATTCAATTTTGCTTATTAAGAACAAGATACTGAACTTGTATCTAATTAAATAATCTGACTAAATAATACGAGAAATTCTCCACGATAAAATTCTATGATGCTTTCGTTGTACTTACTTCGGCAGTGTTATCCAGCGATCCATCGCCGGGCTTTAATCTGTACGGATTGGTCTGTAAGTTGGTCGTGTTGATCTTTCGATCGGTTGGCCTTTTGGCGGTGGGTACGGACTCGTCTCCGCCGAACGGCGTTACGGACACTAAGAGAGTCGTCTTTCTACCTTCGGCATCTCTTTGTATTCTACCCAGCATCAATGAGGCGAAGGACTTGGCAGGCGTTGTCGACGTTGTCGACGACTTGGACGCGTCATGCGAATCGTTGTTTTCGTTCGTCAAATTTGCAGTGACCGTATTGAAGTTTGTGTTCGCGCGGGTCAGATCGAATAACGCGCGTTCCTCCTCGCTGTCCGGCACCAGGTCCTCCGATTTCGCAGAGGAATCAACTTGAGCTCCATCCTTATCCTCCTCGCCGTCAGAGAAATCATCACCACCGTAACCGATCACCTCGGTGAGAGATTCGGGGAAACCGACGTTTTTTTTTCGTTGATCTTTCCGACAAATTGTTTTACCACGAAGGATACTCTGTAAAGTTATTCGATTGTCTGATTCCAATCAGAACGCGACGTTTCTATCATGACATGACGAGACAAACCGGAAACATTTTAATCGCCTTGATTGGTAATTATAATGATTATATCCCGTTAATTAGATGTATTACACGATATAAATGATTCGAGAAGCAAATTTTTTCAATAGGTTTTTTAACAGTAGAGAGTGATATTTTATAAAATGAATTGAATATTGATATTATATCGATATGATATGATATCGATCGTAAAAAATTAATTAGCGCATATACATACAAATAGTATACATATAAATTGTTGCGTTAAACGGTAAATAATGTAAATCATATAAGATACGATGTAATAATTACAAATATTAATATGTATTAACACATAAATATATACATAAATAAAATATACAAATATTTTTAAAGTAATTAATACATTTAATTTAATTATTCATGAAAAATTGGATTTGTGCTTAAATACAATGCCTAAATGCATATATTCTATATATACTGACATCTATTATATACAAGCATACAATACATCTATTATATACAAGCATACAATACCTGCAACTGAAGATGATCGATCTTCAGATTCGTAGATGCCTTCTCGACGTTCAATCGCAAGATATCGTCAGTCGGCGCATGTTCCTCCTTCGGTTTGAAACAGTTCGAGCAGAGCTCCTTCTTCCAAGCATTTTGCACAAAGCGATTGCATTGTGTGGACATTGTTGCCTCACCGCGACAGCGACAGCGAAAGCCCCGTTACATCATCACCCTGAAAGGAAAGAGGTGAAACAGTAATCGATTCGATTCTTCGCCGGTGCGATGATCAACGGTGCATTGTGCACGCGCAGCGAACGAACGTGGATAGCGCACGTGAAATTATTTCGTTCCACGTAAATACTTACGTGTAAAATAAATTTGCCCAGAATTTTAGTGTTTTTTTTTCAAAATTTTTCGAATATTGGATACCTCTTCAAAAAATTACGGACAATCAATTAGCCGCTCCCTGAAATTCGCTTCACGATGAAGCGTGGTTTTATTCAACGAGCAATTACATTGGTCGTTAAAAATTAAAACGAGCGAGTACATTTTCCTGTCCGCAACGTCGACAGCGGCTACCGCGGCAATACAATCGGGACAATTGAGCTGCCCGACTGGCTGAGTAATTGCCTCACTTCCGGTCTCGGCTTTATTTGCAACAGCGATGGCCTAGCCCGTACCCCGTGTCATTAACAAGTAATACGCAAGAATATTGTGCCATCGCGAATCTTTCTGTGAAGGCAGTCAAAAACGAGACTCGAGCAATTTTCAATAAAAACAAAAGAATTCACTTTGCTCTATGCATCCACGCTCTGGATATTTCTTTCCATTCTAAAGTTGTGCTTTACAAAAAGCCGTTCACTTTTAGTTATATTAATAGATTGTTAATGAGAAAGTTGTTTTTACAGATCGTATTATAAAGTTTGATGAAGGAATTGTAATATGTAAAACATTCTATATAGTTAACGTAATCCTAAGTTAAACAATTTGTTAATGTTTCCAGTCGTATATACACGCAGACAAGGGAGCAATGATGTTGCAGAGACTTGTCGAATCATCTTCTCCCTATTGACAAATATTCTCTGTATATTGCAGAAGTTTCGAAACTGGAGAACCCTCCCTCCCATCGTTTAGATATTAATCGCGGAGGAAATCGCGTGCGCGACACACCGGAACGAAGGATATCATCGAGGACGAAAAGAGTTGCACGATGTCCATGGTGATGTCCCATCAGCATGCAGAACTTGCGAGTACTTGCAGACCAGGCACGAAGTACCGTTGCCGATCTCGTTGATCCGTTACGTCTCTCGCGTTCCTGCACCTTTCATACGTGAAAAGTCCGCGACGCGGTCACATAAAAATTTGGATCAACATCGAGAACGTGTTTCATGGCTGGATATCAATCTTTTCAAAGAAAATCAAGAACGAATCCATTGCCAGTTTGTACCAGTTCCAAGATAAAAAAGAAAGAGAAACAAAGGGAAGGGGAATCGCAGTTCGTGCATTGGCATCGAGGCGAACGTAATGTTTGTAAATGACAAAGCAATAGGAACTTCAAGGTTGTTATTTCGATTAAATGAGGTTCAAAAGGTCTAGGTAGACAAACGCCTGAGGGTGCCGCATTTGGAATGTGGTTTAGCTTTTCGTCTGAAACATTTCTACACTTTAACAAATTTCTAAAATTCAAGGATACTATTTATGCAATATAATTACATTTTTATTTCTGTGTATATTTATTAATAGAAAATTATTTGTACATATATTTCAAAAATAGTCTGTTAGATATAATTTTTTTTTTTCAAAAATTTTTTTTCAAAATATTTTTCAAAGCTAATTTAATTTAAAAGTTTATAAATATTTCTGCATAATAAATTTGTCTTGTATGTGTGTATTGTTTTTAGATCAAAGATCTTTAAATTTAAAAAATAAGATTTTTAATCTATCAATGTAAACTATTGAATTATATAGAAAAAAAATTACACTAAATTCTTTTTTATATTCTATATTAAAATAAATAAGCTTAATGCACTTTAATAAAGTTAGTTGTAAAATATGTTATTAATGTTATTATTAATTAAATACGAAATGAAAATTTTATGTAAACAATTAATTAAATAAAAATGGTTTATTACAATAATTAATTACACTTAAACGTCTTTCTTGCTAGAACTCTAATTATTAATAATTTTCTCTCTTTCTCTATCATTTTCCTAAATTGCGTTAATTCCGAATGTACAAATCTTTCATTTGATACCTCCGAGTAACTGCAGATTTATGATAATGTCGCTTTGCAATTATTATAAATTAACGGTTACCGTATAACTGTACATAATAATTGTCGTGCGATTACTACTCGAGATTACTATAAATTAATTCCGTGTCTACATAACAGCGTATTCTTCGAAAAGGGACAAACCATATTTTTACACGAAATCTCGTTCGAGTCACAAAGTTCCTTTCTTCTTCGGTTACAGAGGCAGACCTTGTCGGGACCTCTCATTCCATTGAGATGACGCGTGGTGTGGCGCGCCAAGACATGGCAGACGAAGAGCAAGGCGAGGTTCAATGCCAATGAATTTTACATATTGCAACACTCGAAGGTTTTAACCCTACAGTGCTCCTGAGAAAATAAAAAATACTCGCGGCTTTGTTATGTGCCGCGATAAAATCCTTTAGGAATTTAATTATCTCTTTCAAATCTAGAGAAAATTAAATTATAGTTCAGAAATAGTTTTGAATTGATTTCAAGGTTGTCTACGAAAAGAAAGAAATTGATTGAAAGTATAAGCAAATAAGTATCACGGAAATTTTAATTAAGACTTTATCAATAAATTGATCTGCGAAAATTCGGATCACCTTATTGGATATCTATAATATGTAAGCCACGCTTTTACCACGAATAATGATTAATCGCCGATGAATAATCCAAGTCT
The DNA here is from genome assembly GCA_037157785.1 of Cephalotes varians. Taxonomy (NCBI): domain Eukaryota; kingdom Metazoa; phylum Arthropoda; class Insecta; order Hymenoptera; family Formicidae; genus Cephalotes; species Cephalotes varians. The sequence continues at coordinate 83,575 of JANQDE010000079.1, forward strand.
CGATCGAACGTTTATAAGTCACGAATACAAGCGGTATTATTTATTTAGTCTACCTTTAGGCGGAAGTGACAACGCAATGATAAGGCGTACGACGAAGCAGATTCTGTGAATCATCCCGTGCGAAGAAAAGCTTAGTGTGTCACAAAATAAATAAATAATTGTTGTCGATGCTCGTTTCACGTTATTTCCCACGGTAATCACAGTAATAACAACATATGTAGGAGAAACGAGCGATCAGCAGTTAGACTTATTTATCTTCGCACGGACTCAAACCGTACGCACTACAAACTCCAGCGCAAAGAACGGGAGAGAGTAACAACAAGGACTTCCGCGATCGAGGGAATGAGAAATCCGTGCAGATTCCGCTACGGCGCGATTCGCATTCTTCCCGTCGTATTGCAATAATTACTGTTAGCCTGCCACTTGATTGCGGCCATTAAACTCGTCCCTAACAATCGTAAGACGTCTGGGAATTTTCGATGGAGCACGAACGAGGAATTACCTGGAAGAGAGGAGAGGGAGATGGACCGTTCGTCCAAGATCGCAGTGTACGTCGTACGAGGGCATTCGAGAGGCAAAAGGCTTAATGGGTCAAGAGCGAGGTAATAAGTAGCTGGTACTAGCCATTCGAGGCGCATTAAGAGCGCGGATTACATCATTTCACATGAGACATCACTGCTCGGAAACAGACCGTCACAATTGGACGATTATCATGTTTCAAGTTTCTTTTATACGAAATATTTGCAGGAAATGAATCTGTATTTTTATTAAGAAATCAAATTGATTCAACATATTATTAATAATAATAAAAATCGCTTCTTGCGATGAGCTATCGTAAATTTAAATTAGAGATAGCAGGACTGTAATTGAGCGTAAAATTATCACGACTTAATGTAGTTAATAACGTAGTTCACTTTCGACTCATAAAAAGTGGCTCGTCACTATTTCTTTCCATCTTATAATTTACATTTTTATTATACTTCTTAAAATACATTTCTTTTAAAAATTAATATTTTTCGAAATGTTTTATCAAAATTGTTAAAATTAATTATATGGGAAAGACCTATAAATCATAATTAACGAAACATAATTTAATTTTCACTTTGCGTTACATAATTTGTGAATTTTCCAAGTGAATACGTTATAGCTGCAAAAACTGTACTGCAGCATGCGCCATGCCGAACCAAGTATTCCTCGTCTAACAGTAAACCGTTGCGTTGGAAACCGTTGTCGCATGATTAACGATCGTTTTTTCACGCTATTAGCGTGCCGCCTGCACGCGGATAAAAACGATCGTGTTGAATTCATTCTTTGGTGTCTGTGATTTATAGTAGCTTCTATAGTCTGCGTTTTATAGGCACTCGCTGTCATTTCGAATAAAATATTATATTGCGCAATATTATATTTCTTCATAAATGACAATTTCGATACTTTCCGATCTGATGAAATTATTTGTAAAATTACGATTATGACTAGAGATTATGCTGATATCCTTCTTCTTCTTTAAAGCATTATTTATAAATTTATAAAAAATTGTAGAATCATATTATATTAAAACTGTTTCATATTCATTAAATTGATACGAAATGTTACATTTCTCCAATTCTTGTTCCCAATAAAATAGATCCCCATATTAAAATTTTTGATGATAATGTACCAAACTATAACATAAGAAACACTAAATGACACACTAATATCAACAATTGATATGCTATCGACGACAATGCATGTCGCCATACACTTTAGCATGACTACGTTTATCGAATTAGATACATTTGAGCATCAGTAATTTCGATGCCGCTAGTCCACACTTTTTTTCTTCTTTTTAAACTTGTAGCCGAGACTTCTTTATCTACCAGAGTATTTCATTTGGGTCATCCGGCTTCGAGCTAGAGATGCGAACGTGCTCGCGTTTCACATAATCGCGCGAAAAATGAGAAGAGACGCTCGCATTGTATACTTCCTGGCGTAGCTAAATGGAGAACAGCTAAATGGAGGATGTCTGCAACGAATAACGTCACATTTCGATGTCGCATCTCGAGTTTTTCTCTTCCATATGAATAAATAAATATTGCGCGCCAAGACTTGTATGCTAATTTGAATTCTAATTTACCGTGTTCTAATTTATCGTAATATATAAACGCATGTTTGTTAACGTCGAAGGTGAAGTTAGTATCCGAACCGAACTTAAACCGGTTTCCGGCTTATAACCCAGAACCATTCTATTCTTGAATATACACCCTCCTGAAGTATTTTGCATTTCAAAATACTAATCTGGTTTTGAATACTGTGACGAGGCTTCCTTGAAAAAGAAACACGTTTCTAAGAATTATCTAAATTAAGGCGTAAAAACTTCACTGTAACGTTACAAATCATAAACTCATATGCGGAGTGTTTACAAGAGGCAAAGCAAATATAGAATCGTGCAAGAGGACAGCAGTATGATTTTATGCTTTAAGTAACATTCTGCATGTTCCGTTAAGTAAAATATATTTCCCGTTTCTCCTTTGTTTAAAACAGCAATTCCGAAGCGCTATGTTTATCTCCGGTTAGCTCTTAACTTGAATATAGCCAGCTTCATGCTTTCAAATTTCAAGAGTACAATGTATGCATCCCCATTTCTCCAAAAATCTCTCGTTGGAGAGAAGTAAGGAATTTCTTAGTGCAAAGAGTATAAGTCAATGCTCTAAGACAACGAATTGCCTCAGAAGCGAAATAAGAATATCCGCGTTCCTTTATACAACGTATTACTCCGTATTACTCCGGTAAAGAAGCGGTAAAACGAAAACTATCGTACTTGACGTGTTTGCGGTACACACGAACAAAACGGTTGCAGAATCGATTTTACGCTAGCTCCTTTTTGTCGAGGCGGCGCGACGCCGCGCGGCGTATTCGTATTATGCTCTTACCGGTCCTAAACGAGGTCGACCAGCTTCGACCGAACCACACCTCCTCCACAGCTAGACTGGGGACTGCGGCACTGCGCCCGTGTGTAGCCGATCCTTCTGCTCTCAGATTTGATCAGGGCACGAGAGGTAGGTATCCTTTACCGCGGTATTCCGAAGTCAGGTCAGCTATTTCACGCTACGTAATAATGTGTATATTCCTCACATCACAGCAAATGTCATTCCATTATGTTAATTAAGAGGCATTTTCATCGTCGTAAAACGGTAGCGTTCTTAAAGTTTTACTGAAAAAATTTAACCTGAGTGCTTCATTGCGATAAAATAGCATAGAATTAACATAAAATTATAAGGAAACATTCATTTTTAGACATTTATTACTTACGATATGTACGTTATGTATGATAACTCACATGTAATTTTATATAACTCTAATGGTATTACGTTTTAGTAAAATCATATGAAGTTATAACGCAATATGCCTCATTCCATGCGTTATTAGTTGAAACAGAATTATTGCGGCCTCAATTTCAAATTTAAAAAAAAATTCATTTTGTTTTCATTGTTACACAAATTTTGTTGTAATTACATTTTTATTTTGTTCTTAACTTCTGCTTGGATCTATTCGTCTGCACACAGAAGCCGCTAATGCCCTAAATCCACCACTGCATTTCTTGCCTTTCTTTCCGACTTTGCTATTCTGGAGAACGCGCAGGTTTCTCGCGGCATCGAGACCGGCTTTCCACGCGTTTTCGCAGTTGCGATGCGTACTGTGCGCATATCGTGGGCTGGATGAGGCCACGCGAGTGCGCAATCATCGCATCCGTACAGTGGTTAGATATATGCGCACGCTTTATCCATATGTATGACGTTTTTAATGTCGGGGCTTCGGTCTTTCACTTTGAGAATCGGAATGCGCGAAACGGCATTGTGTGGGTGATGCACGAGGGAGACTTTCCCTCGCATAACCTTGCGATCCCGCTCATCGCCACCTCGCTCCACGCCTCAACCATCGGCATCGTATTCACCGCGATCTTATGCGGTTAATTCCACACTCGTAACGCTTGCTTAACGCTTTTCGCTCTTCTCTGAAAGCGGAATATCATTTTATTCCGATCGCGATAAGATAAAGTAAAGCTCTGTAAATCGGAAAGTGTCTTTTCCTACAAGAGCACATTTGGTCTAGAAAGTAGTCTTGTCCGAACATGGCTCGATTTTCAATGTAATTCACGCGCTGCCCATTTGCACCTTTTTAAAAATTCTGTCTTCTAGATAAATATATGATAATCTGACTTGCGTCATATTTATTTTTTCGGATGAGCAAACAAGGAATTAAAACCTGTTGTACATCACATCATCTTTCTTAATTTTCTTCAGTAAAATGCGAATCAACAATATTTCCGAAGATAGTTTATATTCGGGTTACAGGCATCTTACATATATTTTTATAGTTCTCGACAATTAATCATTTCCAACTCTCACCTCAAGCATCGTCTTACGACAGAGTTTACGATATTTTTTATTTTATTCGGAGACGAAAAAAGAAGACATGTATTTACAAGTAATTTTCGAGTCATCAGTCATCTTAAAGATTTATCGTTTCGTGTATCTTCAGTTCGTAGATATTTAATTTCTTTTATACCATTATATAATTAGCATATTTGTTCAGCATAATTATGCGTTAACTATAGCGATTAAAAATATTTAGAGACGTAACGCTGTGTACGTTATTTTACATGTTTCTGTCTTGCATACATAGGTTTGAAATTACTATGTGTAATTTATGCATATGGTTGCATATTTGAAGCTGTATCAGAATTAATATCAAAATTTTCGTTTGATTTTAATAAATATCAGCAAAATGTTTCAATAGAAACGAATCAATTTAAAAAAATTAAAAATTCTATTGATTTTCATTTAATTACTATTCACCTGCATCATAAAATAAAATATTAATTTAATATCGGACACACAAAAAAATACATATAAAAATCAGCATTATGAAAGAAAACATCATAATCGTCGAATTAAATTGATACATTTGCAACGGGCGAGAAAGGTTTCATCTCAAAGTTCGCGGATAAAATATCCGGTTCTTGGACGAGATGCTCGGAGCTATGTCGAATTAGCGCTCGTGTGATGCGTACCAGATTTCCCATTGCTCGTAGAAGGCGAGCAGAGAGAAGAGAGCAGAGCGGATAGTGTCCCCGATATTCCACGTACACGGAGAAAGAAAGAAATACACATTAAGTATGTGTGTTTCGCGGTTCTTGTAGCTTCCCATAATCGCCTCGTTCCTTTAATCATCCGGAAATGTTTGCTAAGAGCCTACGACACACGTGACAAGTTCGTTGAGATCATCCAAGTCCCACTCGAGACAACGTTACAGGAGTTTGTTGAGAAAAAAAAAACTAGACCCGCGACTGCCACGATACCGTTTCTAGCATAACCGTGCTCTTTTCCTCCCTTTCTCTTTGTATTCGCGGTATATTATTACGTTCAGCCATAGAAACTAATGGTGGGGCGAACTTTACCGTATAATATCATGAAATTTAAAATTCCGCTATTTTAATGTGCCATATAAAAATTATTACGTTATCAAAAATTATTATGTAATATATATTAAAAAATTACATTTTAACATTCTCTGTGTGTGTGTGTGTGTGTGTGTGTGTGTGTGTGTGTGTGTGTGTGTGTGTGTGTGTGTGTGTGTAAATATAATCGAGGAAAGAAATCGATTAACATAAAATTATATTTTATATAACGAGAGATAGGTAAAATTGCAATTATTACAACAAAGATGTATAATGTATAACCAGTTATTCTTTCACGATAATATAACGGAGAGAAACGTCAAAATACACACGGCGCGGGAGGCACCGAATGACGCAAAGTGCCATATGTTGCCTTCGGAAAAAAGAAGAACACGTTGAAAAAAAATGTACATATTCGCATATTGATACGTGTCCTCTTTTAAGTAACGCTTAATTCACATAATATCGTTCACGTATTAATTATTTCTTTTTTCTCCGATGCTCAGAGACACGTTCCTCAATCAACCGGTCTCGAGTGGGCCTATGTTTTCATAGTTTCTTGGAAGAAATCGGACGTGTATATCGTATCACTATTTCTAGGAATATTATCGAATGGCGTGTACTTTCTTTTTTCTTTCCGCTTGGAAAGTATCGCGCAATTTTTATTCCGAAATATTTCGATTTCCATATTTCCAAGGTTGACACGCGTCATCCTTTCCTCTCTCGCTTGAATGTAAGAAAAGTATCAGTGTATATTTGCCTATTTTTAATCCTAGCTAAAAACGATAAGATATCAAAAGATATAATTTTATCTATTGAGGTGAATAATTTTATCTACTGACTGTTTATCTTTCTTGACTTAGCTTATCTCTTTCTCTCTTCCTCTATAATTCGAAGTTTCTTATGTTAAAATTCCATTTCGCGAAACGATGCGATCCATGACATAATTAATGCAAGACTTTATTACGGTGACCGATACACGCAACCTAAAGACTTTCTCCTTTTCTCCGTGACTGTGTTTAATTACCGTTTCAAATAGAATGACTAATAAGATAATTTTTATTCTTTAGAACGAGCAGACTCGCGAATTAATTAGTATAACGTTTATTTCTCTAAACTTGCAATTCTTATGTACCACATGACATACCTGTCGCATCGCACGAGAACTATAGTGCTTCCGGGAGCGATGAACCTCTGATGTCCGGTGAGTCTTCGCGATAGAAATTACAAAGTTGCACATTGCCCGAAGTGGCGCTTAACAATTTCTATACGTTGCTTCAGCTAGTGTTCGTTAGTTCCGCGTAGCATTGAAGAAATGATGAACTTTCTTGGTTATAAATGAAGAAGTTTGATGTAAGAGATATGATATGCGTATTATAGCGAGATATTAATAAAATAGATTCTTCGGGAATTATTCAGACGGCAGTTAGTGGAAATGATTTATGCGTGACCGAATAGTGCGTTGCCGACGAATCGACTGATATGACCGTGAAGTAGCACAAGAATTGCCAGGTAGATTTTCTTCCTTAAAAGAAACCGTAGAAATCTTGTTCTGGTACACACATCTCTTTACGATCAATGGATCGGTCAAGCCGACTGTATCTCGTGTTTTTTGTGAAGAAAGATGCTTCGCGTAAAATTAAGGTCAAACTTCACGACTTAATTTATAACCCATATAACTTTAGATTTTAAATTAAAAAATTACTTTTATTTTTCAATATGATTTTCCTTCAATGGACTTCATTCAGCGATGTTTCAGTGCCATCATGGAAATTCGCTTTCTTCAAGTTCTAAAAAATACTGTCGTGTACTGTAATCACTTTGTGATTAATTTGCGAAGTTCTCAAATGTATGATGCTTTTGTTTTCATGATGAAAGGAAAAGAAAAAACTGATGTGAACCAATCGGCCTATTATTTTAATTTCACGTTCATAGATAAATTATTTATTTATTTTTAAATTTCTCAAATTTTTAAGATATTTCTTCGATATGCCATTTTATATTGTGGAAGCGTCGTTCAAGATTGTTGTGAATAAATCTGAGGCAGCTGTGGTCAAAATGCCGCGAAAGAGTATATATGCATAAGCAATCAGCAAAATATGCACCTTTACTTGGATCGCCTTGAAAGTTTCAGCAGAAAAGGTTACCGTCGTTTAACACGCCGAAGCTGAACGTCGTTAACGTTGCTCAGGAATATCGGAGTCTCTTAGCGAGAACGAATTATCGCGATGCAACATCTTTTCGCAGCCGTTTTTGGTCCTGTTGATTCTTTCACTATCACGAAGTTGCAAAATTATTTGCGATTGCGAAACATTAATAAAATATTCGCTTCGTAAATTCGTCTTTATTCGGTTTCTCTCCGACATGTACGCCTACTTAAATCGTTAATATTCGTTCTGCAGGAACACTTTGTATTGTCATCTTCCCCCGTTCACGCCTACGCGAGTCACATCTATTCTGCGCGCGAAAACAGTATAATTAAAAAATTATTTTTTCAGAGACGGATACAGTCACAAAGACTTATTCATAAATCATTGCAAATTGAGATACAACATTGTAATTTTTAATTTTCTCCCTAATATAGAAGACATAATTAAGATTTTTTTCGTCGAAAATAATTTCTTAAACAACGATATTAAAATTAAGCATCCTAATGTGTAAATTTAATACTTCAACTTGAATTGTTTATAAAATAAAAATTGCAAATACGTACGGAAAATAGAATTGATTTCAGCAGCCAAAATCTGTGTGTGATAGCTAAATGTGTGTAATTTACAACTAAAATTTAGCTACACACAAATTTTTGCTACTGCAACCAATCTTTTTCTATCTCTTTTTCCGTGGCAAATCACAATTAATAGTCTAAAAATAACATTCTCTAAATTATGTCATGTGAAAAGTATTTTATTTAATTATATATAATATAATTCAATTGTATAACATTTATTATCATAAAATATTTAACAAGCAACATACATGGTAAATTATAAACTGTATTTTTCAGATGTATTTTGTTTTTTTTTTTTTATCAAAGTTTCCATAACACGGCTCGAAGGAAATCAGTGAAAAATATCATGTCGATGACATACTTTTGTTTGAATTTCTGAAATGTTAGTACACAATACTTAAAAGTACGTTTACGTTTCAGAGAAGTTTCTCTTGGCATTCGCTAACTTTCCATAGATATTATTAAAGACAAGACTAATCATTTTTTATTACTAACGTGTCATAATATTTGCTGTCAACAGCAATTAGATGTATGTTTACATTACATCATGACCGTATTTATATCACAATATGACACCTATGAGCGATAGCTGGGATGTACCGTGTTAATCTGTTCTCCAGGGAACTCCCGTGATAAAATGCAACTAAATTCGGTAAATTTTCACAAGGGAAACATACGAGACATGCAATGTCACATGGTAATAACAACGTAATAGGCAGTTTTCAGGGTGACTTGCATCGTGACACGTGTAACGTGATGACAAACGTCATGACACATTGTCTCGATTCGAGTTACGTATCAGTTCGATTAATTCGCAGAAAAGTCATAATTATTCGTCTGACGCAGAGCTTCGACGATCATCGAACGGAACGTTGCATCGAGTGTGTCGAGAAAACACAGTCCAAATCCTTCCATGATTATGTCTCGGAAAATTATCCCGTTTGGAGAGGCAAATTAAGAACTGTGCCTAATAATTCTTATGGCTTTCTAAAATATTTTGAGAGCGATCTGCGCGACTTTCTATCCGGAATTTGGCGTCGCAATGCGAGACTGCGCATCATGCGCTCACGGCACGTGTTTACGCATACGCGTGTGTGCGAGCGCAACTGCCAAAGAGGTCAATGCCTCTTTCTCTCGTTCATTTACCACGAACGCGATCGCACTACACGGTGCGAAATCGCAAGCGATATCGGAACTTTGATTTCGGTCACTGGGGACAATGAACCGTTAAAAGGATGTCGCGTATCGTAGAGAACTTGCTTCCTAGTCGCTTCAAATCCAGGCATGTGAAAGCAAAAGAGACACGTGATGGATTAGGCTATTAGACAGTTTATTAATGTATTTTAGTACGAAAATTCCTTGTATGCTGTACATAAGAAGGTTCAATTCATTTTAAAACATATCTTTTCAAACATCTCAGACAGTAAAATGTATATTTTTAAAATTGACTTTTTAATTAAATTAATTTAAGCTAAGACGAGAGCACAAGATGTTAATACGTAATTTGAACTGTACAGGAAATCAATTTTTAATAATTATATTTATTTTATATTTAATAATTCCTTATATAAATAATTCCTTTCTTCAATATTTTTTTGAAAAGCACTTCTATTCCAGATATTAATTTAAGATCTAATTTAGACTAATATAAAAAATTTAATCTAATATATAAAAATTAATTTCGGCAACTTCTAAAATTAATAGTAACATAAAGTTAAAAATAAAGCAAACAAATATATCTAAATTTGAGCGCATAAAGTAATAAAATATAAATTTTTTTCAGTTTATCAGAAAATTTTCAACGTGATATATTTATAAAAAAAATATATACATCATTGAACAGAAGTTTAACGTCAATTTATAGTAATCATGAATATTTTTATTTACAATATTATCCATATTATCCAACTTACAAAATACTTGTATAAACTTGTATAAATAACTACCTATTTCAAGAAACAGAATTGATGGCGTCGAGGCCAAGTTTCTCATAAACTTCGCAGACTATTCGTTATCGTATTATCGTAATTTGATATGAATGACGATGCAACAGATAGATGCCAGTAAATTATAAAATTGCATCGCGTAGTCGTGTGGGATAAGGAAGTAAATACGCGTAAGGATACGCGCACTTGTGAGCGTGCACTTACGAACGTGCACTTGTATTCATCAAACATGCTGCGAGCCGGCACACGTGACATTCTGAAAGGAGTCTGCGGAGACTATAGCCCGGAGAACGTGTACGGGGCAAAGTTCCGCTACGTGTTGGAGCGTTTGACATTGCTAAAGAAACACGAACGAGAGAATCGTACTCGAGCCAAGTCGCGAGCGCCGGAATATTCGCTTCGACATTAAAACCCCCATCCATTGCTGAAGGTATCTCCAGATTTTTATGTATCTTTTTTATTTAAATACCTGTATAAATAATTTTAAAAAATACCGTTCGTTAAAATCTCTTCGGGCATGAAAGATTCAACTCCGATATTGCCGGCAATATAAATGAATTTCAAAAATGCCATTCGGTAACGACTGTTTTCGGCGTGTGTTCATTAAGCCGGTCTCCCCGCGTATTAATTAGACATGGTGCTGATTAATCCGCTCCTATTCGACATTCCCGATAATAAGTGAAAGTCTCGTGAGTGCATTTCTGCGACAAGGTCCCACTTTTGTGCATGCGGCATTGACACTGACGTGGTGAGCGCGGAACGGAGAAGCATTCACGCCTTCGCGCATTCATGCGCGCATTAGCTCGCCCGTTTCCCCAATTTCGTTTGCCACAGCCGCAGGAATTCCTGCGCGGAGTTCCTTTATGTAGAGCAGAAAAAGTGGCTCGCGTAAACCGACTTTAATAACAAACAGATGAATATAGCTACGTCTTATAATAATTTCGTAAAAATGGAAAAAAACGGACGGGATCTTTTTAAAAGAACAAGTAAATAGAGGTAACTTTCATTAATCGAATGATTTTCAAGGAGAAAAGAGAATATTTTCGATGATAATGAGGATTTTCCGGCGTGCAGAAGATATTCTCATTTTATTTCTCTGTATCTATTATTTTTACGGAAACTGGTACTTCCGTTGTTGTTTCCGGCTAATGGCGCTTCCATTTGGGAAACAACGTTGCGGATGATTTATTCGTCGCATATTCGCTCGTTCGTTATCTTCAACAGCATCACTCAATTGACGAGGGTACGTTAAAGTTGCGGTGAAAAACTGCTTTCACTCGCTTTCTCACGAGTCTCCCTCTGCATTCTCTCGCGGGGTTCCTTTTACATGTTACTTCCTTCTCTTTGGCTCTCCAATCTAATTATTAAGTGTTTGGATGTATAATAAAATTCATGTAGTCTATTCATAGATTGAATCACAACCATGAGGTATTTTTCCGAGAAAGCGAAATAGTGTATACTTTCGATATGCTATCTTGTTAAAACTTCTTTATATTTACCTGAGAAATTTTCTTTGTTTTTTTCGTTCCTCTTGTTTCCTCTTCGTTCGTATGATTTACTTAAGATTTTAGTTATTTACTTAAGATTTTTTACACTTTATTGCTAGCAGTATTGGATGTATAATTGTCTCTGGGCTATATCATCCCGCATGGAAAGTATTAATTTCATAATTCGAGAAAAAAATGATATCATAGTATTTCAATTCAATGCCTCATCAATTATTTCTCGATTCCGATAATGTTTTCTTCGAAATTCATACTCTATTGCAACAAGTGCGATATGAAGTAATAAGCGGTGTTTCATCACTATATTTGAAAAAAAGCATAATCGCTGCACATATTAATTATATATATCAAATTAATAAACACATATCAAGTTGATTAGATTAATAAGCAGATTAATAATAAATTAACTAAGCGTATTTATTAAATTTGTTTACTTTATTATCAAATTAATTGCATAATTTCACATTTACCTGATTTGACGATATATCTCACGATAAAAACAGTGTCGCATATTTACAAAGGAATTAGAAAAGTATAGAATAGCAAAACATTTCACGTGAAATATCCAGGATATGTTTGCTTCCTGTTTTTACATCCGAGCGATTTGCCTCTATTTACAGATAAAGATATTTCCCTCATTTTTATTCATGTGATCTATTGTTGATATGTTGCATATATGTGAATCCGTATTCTTTACAGCACTATCAGGCAGAGTCAATGTACTAATTGTTCCTTTACTTATGCGGAAAACTCAGTGCTGCAGCACCAACATTCGCTCAATTTCCCGATTAATCGCGCAAGACAATACTCTTGCTATCGTGAAGCTAGACAGTATCGTTCAACAGGGACCTTTGAGCTGACATTTTACCAGAAGAAGCGAGGGAGCGTTTCGAAATAAAACCATTACAATCCGGAGTTTCTTCGTTCTTAAATTCCCAATAAACTACATCATTCACATCGTGAATAGCGGCAAATAATTTAATAATTTCAAATCTCTTATATATTGACTAGGATTACGAAAATTGTTTGCCATATGCGCGGTATAAATAGTTAATTAATATAATATTTTAATAAATATTAGGACTAAATAAATAGGACTAAAACAAAAATTAAACATTGAAGAATGAATAAATTGTTTTATTTCATTGCGTTTTTATCTTGCGTTGCACGCACCGGAAGATCATTGTGAGTGCATTTCGAATGCATCGCGCTGTGTATCTTAAAAGCGTCCAGCTGAAAAATGTTATAAAAACACGTGCGACGCTAAATTTAGAATTGAGCTCGAAGAGCTGCCATGCTTTCCTACATACGGGAATCGCTCCGTGTTCGCGTTCCACGCCGCAATTTATTTCTGGTATTTGGATGATACACTTAAAAAAGTGAAACAACTTTGTGAAAATATTTGTGCAGTAGTATGCTGTTATATTTGAGCTACATGATTATAAGTAGTAAAGTATTTGAGTAATCTAAAAAAGATGACATTTCTGACATGAAATATAACGCATGTCAATTGTTTATTAATAATCAAAAATTATTGTTTCTCAATAAGTTTTTTTTATACAAAATAACTATACTATTATTTATACTTTCTAATAATTTAAAAAAAAAGAGCGTCAAATGACACTTAGATACTGCTAGCATCTTATTCATACCGGTAAATTTACATTTTCATCGCGTATAATTTGTAAAACTATTTACAATGAATTACTCTTTTGATTACTAACTCTTTTTAAAAAAAATTGGGTTGAAACATTGAACTTTTTTAAAAATTAAGGAGACATCGCAATTGGTGGGGAAAGCGTGCATAGCATTAGTGCCAAGCTTATAAGACACCCAATCGAAAGTTTAATCGATGATGGATGCATCGCGTGAAGACTCTTTATGTTCTTGCAAAACATCGCAAGAGAGCGACGATCAAGCAAAGATTTCGCCACCTGAAAACTGATTCGATCTACGTAATTATTAAATTACGTGGCTTTCACAGCTAACGGCCACGCATCCTTCTTGGACAATTAACATAGAGAGCTATTAATTTGATGAAGTCGTTCGCGCACAATATCCGATGATTCGCCTGAGGAGACTATCATTTCAAGACATTGATAGATGCTGAAATCATTTAGAAATGGATGGATCCGCTTAATCGCACAGCTGCGAAATTGGAATACTATTGCCGTTAGCAATGCGCATTACAACTTGCCGAGTATTGCATCACAGGGAGAAAAGCATTGCAAGGATGTATTTCATTACGAAGTAAGACGAAGAATATGCGAGAGGAATCGACGAAAGTATCTGATACTCTTAATATTTGATCGCCCGAATCTTTGAAAAAATTGTTTCTCAAAATTTCTATGTCTGTGCATCTCGAATATTTATATAAAATTGTCAAGAGGACAATTTTCATGTCAAATATCAATGAAAAACATTTTAGACGACATTTATAAAAAAATATAATAAATTTTTTTCAAACTTATTCTTTTTTTTAGAATATCGCCACTGTTTTACAACAAAAGAACTCCATAACGTTTTAAAGAATCAGGCTACGGTCTTTTAATTAGTAATTACGATTTCTCGTGTCATATGTGCGACAAGTGTACTCGCGCATACTCGTTCCTGTAATAGCACGCTATCGCGGAAAATAAACGCTCATGTCCGCGCCAGACAGGCGTTTCCTTCTTCGCGGTCGAAACCTTCAAACGAGCGTCGGGACCTTCCAACAAACACCTCGTCGTATCAACTTTCATTCGTTAAAGAAGTATGACTACACACGATTCTCTTCTCCACTACGCGCAAATTCTCTCACGTATCATCTTCAGCGAGCAATAAAGAACAATGCAATCGCGCTCGCGCGCGAGTATCTCTCTTCGTTCCATTTAATTCTTTTGCTACCAAAACTGTTATAATATCCCAATTAAAGCGTGATTATAACGATAGATTATCTCTTATTCAAATACAAAGGTACTGTTATATCAATTCAGCGAAAACATTTAATTAAAAATTTTACTCATGTTTAAAAGATATTATCTGGTCTTGTCTTAGTAGCTTATTTTTTTCTTATGAGATAATTATTGATAATATTATTGATAATTATTATAACGTACACGAATTAACAACATGCAACAAACAATGCGAGAATTATAAAATGAAGTGTCGTGTCTTTGCTATTTCTTCAAAGAAGGGAACGAAAAATAATTTTATGTTTGAAGTTCCTAGTGCGTAACGCGGTCAAAATTATTTCAGATTTTTGGATTCATTTTCTATATGAATGCACAAATGGATAAATATTAGTGAAATTGATGCGTAATTTTTATTTTCTAGTTTTTACTATCTCCATTGTGATACACGAGTGCGCGATAAAAACAATGATAAACGCGTCAAACTTTCTACGCACGATGGCGGCTTCCGGGGCGTTTCCCGATGATGAGTAGAAAATCTCGACGAGATGCAATGAGGCGTACGTTGAAAGGATGTGCATTTTATTTTGCTTCCGGTTGAAAGTCCGACAGTCCGCAGTGAGAACTCCACGACGCTTGCACTTTTCATTTCTTCATCGGCAGATCCCGAGAGTTAAGTAAACGAAAGAAGATCCCCTTGTAGAAGCAGGAAAAACAAATTCCTTCGACACAGCACGAAACATTCCGCTATGGAAAGACGAGATTCTGCGACTGATCGCTCTTATCTTCAGCCATAAATCACCCGCTCTCACTGCCACTTAGATTTTGCGCTAATTATATAGAAAGTCTGAAAACGCGAGCGGCAGATGCATTATTAATTTTTTTAACGGTACTAATTGCAGCGATATTGTTCGAGTGTTTATTTCTCTCTCCTTATTTCCGGAAGCTAGTTTCGGATGTAAAACGAGATATTGGGAAATCCTCGTGCGATGCCGCAACATGCCGCGGACTAAGTATTTTAGATCGCAAGTACATCAAGCGTATATTTCAATAATGATGATTTCTACACCGAACAAGTGAAACTTTTCGCTGACGCGCGAAATCCACCGCACAGCGGATAGAGATATGACTCGTTTCCGTTTTGATTACGTTGATATAAGACAAAGAAAGAACAATCATAAAAATAACATATATATTAATCGACTCAAGGCTTTTTGTAAGAAGCCTAACGAATCGTACGGCGCGTCCAAGGCATCGGAATGTAGGAATATGTAGGAAATGTTCCTTACGTAGCGCTATCAAGTAACGTGAGACTTTGCATTCTACGCTGGTCCGACGTCGCAGTACGACGGTAACGTAATATTCCATATCGAGACGCAGAAAAATTTCACAATGGCACTTCTACGTGACGCGAACGGTTTCGAACATAATTACTGCGCGCAATTATTCGTGTACTTTCACTTGCAGTTTGCACAGCTGAGTCTCTCAATTGCATATCAATACTTTGGGAGTTTGCGAATATTTCTTCGCGTTTCTCATTGTCAAAGAGGAGAAGAGGCACCAAGTTGCGCTCGCTTTTTTCCGTCGTGCGCTCCGAATTTATCCGCTGATGACGCATACATCAAGAGAGATGAAATCTTGTATATTCATATGTAATATAAAATGCAAATCGCGATATGTTGTGAAATTCCAACGAGTGTTCCGCGCACGTAAATATTTGGTAGCGGATAAATTTGTTAGCGAATAAGTTGAATATGTGTACGCATTCTGCATACAAAATCTCTTCTTCTTTCTCTTTCTCTATCTCTCTTTTTTTTCTATTTCTTTTTCTCTCTATCTATCTCTCTCTTTTTGTATCAACAGGAAATATCTCGCAAGTAGAATTGATTAATTACAAAAATTGATAAACAAGAGAGATGTTGTCATAGGGTTTGGCGAGTGGCTTCATCGCACAACAAAAATCTGCTTGCGGATAAAATATGTTGAACGTTGTTCCGCATCTGCCATGGAATTATGCTTGTGGAAGCGTGTCTAATTTAATAATATGCAATGATTAACCGCAGATTGATAAATGACAGACTACTATCTTGAATGAGGACTTGAACAAGTCCACTGCGCACGCGGAATCCGCTGGAGAATGAGTCAAGCTGAAGTTTATGCGTTCTGCGTTTATCGTGTAAAACAACTTTTTATTCAATACTATGCAAATAGAATGGATTAACCGTTTCTCTATTTTGCTTTGAGCTTTGTAGAAAAAAAAAACTCTACCGCGGAGATAAAAGGTATTCGCGGTACAAGAAAGGACATGGTTGAATAATTTTTTTCTTTTCTCAAGGCCTGAAACTTTTCTGTCCAAACTTTAACAACTTGTTTCAAGGATGTCATGCGCATCGCACATTTTCATGATATGCATTTACGCGTAAGTAATCCTAACCGATAGGATTGAGACGTTATGAATAGAGCTATTATTATTAGGTAATAATGACTTGGTTCAACATTGTGCAAGCTATGCTTGAAGAGATTTCAAGCGTTGTTCGCAAGAATGAGTAAGGTATACAAGAGTCATCATGAATGACAGTACGTAGGATAAATTCCAATTCAAATCTGAACTGTCTCGATCTTTTATTCATAGCCTTGAATTACTCTCAATCGCATGTAAAGAATAAAAAATTTTTTGTTCGATAATAGATAAAAGATGAAGAGTCTCTGTGACTCTGTGTGCAGGGAACATTATGAAAGAAAAATTACAAATATAACAATAGATATCGTTAATACGCATTCTTTTTTTGTTCTTTATGAAAAGAACCCTGGGGGAACTTTTCATGAAGGGACCCTGAGGGTCGCACGTGACGTATCATAAGAGACAATGACGCGGTAGCAGCGCAAAACGTGGCATTAAACGCAATAGCGATTTAAGGATTTATTCGTGCGTAAATCCAGGCGCACGTGTGCGCACCGAGTATCGCGTGCGCAAACGCGGTTTGTTCGAAAGTAGAAGCTACAAGTTTTATCACGTGGTGTTATATTAACCGGGCACTTTATCACAGTACAGCGGACAGTATGTAATAGTGCGTCGTGAAAAAATGTGCTTGCTAACTGAAAGCCAACGGGAAGTAAAATCTGAAGAGAAAAAAATGTCAGATTTAGATTAATTGACGCAAGACTAGAGTCTTGAGAACGTAAATGTTTTATTTTCAGTTATTTATTTATATCGTATGGAAATTTTGTGTAAGCAAAAAAATAAAAAAATAAAATTATATTTTAAGATGCGAATTAAAAACAAAGCTGTTGAACGCAGAGTTCCAATTAATAAAATTAAGAGGTGAGGTTCAAAGACTTCTTTAATACTTTTTTATCGCGTGTTTATCGCATATTTATACTAAAATCTAACGCGGAATATTCAAATGGATGACCATCAAGTATTTGCGTGTACAGTTTACTGTACATTAGTCTCCGATAAAAATCTCTCTCATGCAGTTAACTGTATATCGAAAAACGTGTCAAAACATGACATTAGACATCTTATCGAACTAATCTCACGAGAGAGAGAGAGAGAGAGAGAGAGAGAGAGAGAGAGAGAGAGAGAGAGAGAGAGAGTGCGATAATGGATATACTTCTGGTTTAATATTTTTATAAAACTCAACAAACAAATGACAAAATTTTCTATTTACAAATTTCAAGTTTTTTTTATAATATACTCTTACAATTATTTTTACTGCTGTTTTTTTATTTTTTAACAATTTACATAAAGCTACAAAATGTATTTTTTGAAAATCTCTAATGTTGATTTTTTTAATCTCAAGTACAAATAACTCAAATATATTTTCAATATTTAATTGTGCATATATGCATTACATACCTCTTCCTCCATGAGAAATAGTAAATATTTTAGAATTCATATTGATGAGCAAACTTCCTTCCACATTTATGTCTTTATTACGTTAGCATACTGCGTTGTACTCGTAAAACAATAATTTTTGAAATAAGAATTATCACCGGTGAGTAGTATTCCGATGGAATTCCATCAGTTTACAATTCCTACATGCGTCATGAACGTGCTTATCTCATATTTGTTTTGGATCACACCGGTGTCTACTCAACGAAAAATAAAAAAAAAAGGGGGAAGTGATACGCCAAATTAAAAGATTTATTTCAAATCTATAGTTCTGAACATAATACGGAATGTCATGTTTTCTCATTTATCATTACTAGTATACGCAGCACAATAGAGCAAATTAATTCCACACGCGATTTAAGAGTCGATCTTGGATACGACTTTATACAATTTTGGAAAAATCGAATTCGACTCGCTTCAACTCCGAATACGAGTCTTGCAGGACCCTCTTCTTACAAAGTTTTCTTTAATCGATATAAAAAGACAAAAGATTCTTACTTTTTTCTCTTCAGACCTCTCAGAAATCACCCGGCATTCTGCTTCGACGGCAGAATAATCCCGCTGATGAAAACGACGAGCCCTCCCAGTCAAGTTCTCTCGTCACCAAGTCAAAACACCGCACAGAATAGAGGAGATTTGAAAAAAAAAGAATAAGAAGAAAAGAAAAGAATAAGCAAGACGCCCACGCGATCGCGCCGCGCAGTCGAGAGCGACTCGCCGACTGCGACTGAGTGACTGACTGACCGACTCCTCCGGCCGCTCCGGTCGGCGTGTACCGTCACCGCACTTGCATCGACACACGTATACCATGCGGCTGGCATCCAAGCACTCCCCGCCTGTGCCTCTGCAGGCCTTTCGTTTCCAGTTCCATTCCAAAGCCCGACCCAATGTGGCCCCAACGTGCCTTTTGTTGCATCTCGTCCGCTTCGCTTCACTCCGCGCGCGCGGCGTTTGGCCGTTCTTCCGACCGGTTCAACGCGTTATCTTTCCCTGCGTCGCTTTGGACCGCTCTACATACGAGGCGGAGATCTGCCGAGTGCAATTAGCCCGTAGAACCGATTGCGCCGACTCGAAGTCGAACTTAATTAAGCACAAGCTTTCTTTCTCCGTTAATTTAAAAAAAAATCACAGCAAATTGCAAAGATTAGATATTGCCACATATTAATTATTTGGACTGTGTAATGTAATTACAGAATTATTAATGCCCATTAAATTTTTTATCTACATCATAGTCATCAAAGTTTTTTTCATATAGTTTTCATTTCTACATTTGGTTTATTTTGCTTTTAAGTAATAAATAACTACTTATATATATATATATATATATATATATATATATATATATATATATATATATATACATACATATATATCTTTACATTAAAAAAAACTTTGATGACTATGATGTAGATAAAGAATTTAATGGGCATTAATAATTCTGTAATTACATTACACAGTCCAAATAATTAATATCTGGCAATATCTAATCTTTATATATCTATACATTAAATATATTTATAACATGTAGATAATACATGTAGATAATACAAATAAGTATATTTACAATATACTCTTATTTATAAGAAAGGAAAATATTCTTTTGCAAACATTCTGCAATAGCAATTTTGTTTTACTCAAACCCTCTTCAACTATTACATTCAAAGTCACTGTGAGCTGACCGATTAAGGATTAAATATCGAACATACACACAAGTTACATTTTAACGAGATTATAACTTATGATGATGATGCTATTTAGTAAAGAACGTTCAAAAACCGGTACTTCATAACTACAGTGTAGTACGGCTTCAAGCCGAAACGTGAAACCTCGAAAACAACCTTGCTATATAATCGATTCTGACACATCAAATTGCATCGAAGCACCTCTGTGGGCAGTACGTGAACTCACGCAAGAGTAAGTTTTCTTAAAAATATAAATATGTTAAATAAACGATGAAACGCGATAATTATAAATTACTATAAAATTCCGCTATAATTGTTTCGCTTATGTAAATTCCTGTGAGCGAACAAAATCCGATTCTTATATTTACGTATATGTAGAATTTGCAATTCTTTTATAAATCTAATATTTTAAATTTGATTAAATTAAAGAAATAAAATATAGATTTTTTTTTAATGAAAAATTTGAAATATCTAGACTATTTTAAAACAAAAAAAAATATAATAAATCAAATTAATCAAGTATAATTATCAAGATTTTGAACTATTCGAATTAAATGTAAAACAAATCTAAATATGATTAATAAAATGTTCTTTCTGCGTTTTTCTCCAACTGAATTGGAACATGCTCCACATATTCATAACTCAAGGCCGTGTACTTCATCAACTCATAATCCGTATCACTAGGCAACCCGATATACTTCTCTGCAAAGAAGTTGCTCATCTATCTTATCAAATTCGTGTATTAAAATAATATTTTTTTTTAATTGGTCAGTAGAAACTTTAATTTTTAGAATGGAATAATTTTATTTGTTTCAAAAATCATATTTTGAAAAAATTCAAATGCTATAAATTAGAAAGAGTAATTTTGTTACTTACATACCATTTAGGTATTTCGATAAACAATAACAAATTTATTATTATAATATAAATATTAATTAATAAATATTAATTAAATATATCTTTTAATGTAAAATAATTTTTAAATGATTATACCTTAATTGTAGCTTATGAAAATGTTCAATAAATAATTAGAATAAATATTTACAATATATTATTTATAATATATTATTTTTGTAAAATTAATACAAAATATAAAATTAAGTCGTATAAGTTGTATTAAAAATTATGAAATATATGCAATGAAATATATTACAAATAAAATGTATATATATATATATATATATATATATATATATATATATATATATATATATTTATGCGTGTTTCTATATATTTTTTAAAATTTATTTTATATATTATTTTATATTATAAGTATTTTATTAATATGAATAAATTGTTTCTCTTATAATAAATGCGCAGACAATGCTTAATCTTCAAATCTTTAAAATAGACTTATTTTATTTATAGATTCTATAACATAACAATATTTCTTATTCTATCATATATATTTGGCTCATTATTGTCACTTATATAAAGGAAAGAAGTTTTTTGCAAAATGTCAGACCCGATGTCCTGCTGCAGCATATTTACATTACAATTGCCTTCACTTTCATCGTTGATACTTAAATTACTCAAGTTATGCGTTACATCGGGTTTGAAATGCACGGAATCTTCAGAAATGTTTTCTTGTATGGGGCTTCTGTAATTACGATCATAAATTGACATCACTGACATGCTTTTTATGTAATTTATATCCACTTGCGGATCTGCCGTAATTTTCAAAGTCTCAAAGTTTATTGTAGCCTTCAAAATAGCGTGCATTTTGTCCTGTTTCCAGCGTAAATATTTCTTAACTTCACGACCCAGTAAAATCATTTTTCTTCTTCTTGAAAGACGCTTAATTTTTATAAACAGTCTCGGTAATCTCTTCATTTTACCCATGTTGTAGCAAAGAAGTATCAATCGATCATTTAGTTATTATATTATCATTTTCGCTTTCATATGTTTTTATGGTATTAAATTGTTAAAATGTAATTGTTAAAATGTGTCCTGGAAGAAATAAATATTGGCTTCAATCATTAATTCCTAATAAATATAATTGTAATTATTAGCAATTATTAATTATAAATTTTAGCAATTATAGCATTATTAATTATTAATTATTAGAAATTAAATGTAATTTATATAACATTTCTAAATCTAATTTTTATTGCACTTGTATTTAATAGCAACGTATTAATTTAATTTAATTAATATAACAATGATTATATGTGTAAATTTTAAATAAAAAAATTTTAGCTCTGTTTTAATAGTTTAATCATAATAGCAACTATTGCAGTACTAACTCTATACTATAATGTAGTATACTATAATAAACTATGTCTTATATATTACATACTATAATATATTACTATAATATATAATACTATACTATATTTTATTATAAAGCTCACAAAATTATTGTTCTGCTATCGCCACCTAGTGACTGAAAGTATCATATTCTGTGTAGACACCATCAGTACACAAAATCACATACATATCTACTAAAACGTTTGTTTTTGGTGATACTGTATTCAAGATATCGAATACATGGTCCTCTTTTAATATCCAATGGTCTATTAATATTTAAATTATTAAATAGATGTAATATTTTTCTTAGACTAATATTACAGCACAAAATTGCGCAGCACTTCCCATGATCTACTGCAGCCACTGTGGCTGACTACTAACTGCTGGAAGTAGCGTACTCTGCCATCTAGCTACATTATACTAACCATTATACTAACTGAAAAATTACTTACTATTCTGCAATATCGACATTGTGATATAATTTTATAGTAATTTACAGAAATATATTCATTGTTATAAATCATAAACATCGAGTATTATTCATCTATTATTATTCGTTTTAATAATTTAGATTTAATAAAGATGATATAAAACCAAATAAATTTTTGTAAAAAAAAATGTAAAAACAAATTAATGTTTACGAAAAATGATGAGAAGTATATTGAAATATTTATAATTAAATTAATCGAATACTTCTAATAATTAAAAATATTTGCAAATACTCGCAATTTTTTAGCAATCGACTATTCTTTTATTCTGGATTATATTTCCGCCGAATGATGATGTTAATAAATAGAGGGAACACTTATAAATATGTATGCTACTATAAATATGTATGTACTATCATTATATCTACCTACACATATAAAATTCACAACTTCCTTTATTATATGTAATATTATTTTAGAATTTTAGGATAAATTGTCCATATACAGTTATATTATTTGCCTTTTATTTTAACATAAATTACTTTTTATTTTTAAAATGAAAAAGTTTTTAATATTTTTATAATCACATTGATAAAAAATAAAAAAGGCAGAAAGATAAATGAAGAATGGTTTTAGATTAAAGATTTTTTTGTCAAAGCAGCAGGGAATACGAGAAATATCGAAAGTTTGTGTGTCTCTTAAAGCAATATAAAAGATATTGACAGATAGATAAGAAAAATAAAATGCTATCATACATCGTAGAAAAGTTCATAATAATCCTTAATTAGATAAAGTAAGATTCATATTGTATTGATTTAATTATTATGGAAAGGAGCGTGACAGCTTTAAAAGCGGTTTTAGTTATGTAGAACCTGAGATACGAACTTTATAACCACAATGTAACTTGAGTATTCATTTTAAATGACCGCAATTATACTCGGTTTCGTTTCTCAACAACGTGAAAGTTTAACAGACGTCTAACAGACGTCCTAATCTTGCAAATCTTCTTTTACAGGCACCTCAGATGTTCTACAGATTTTTTTTAGTCATTACTTTTTATCGTCTAACATCTTTTTATAAGTTTATTTTCAATTTAGTACATAATATTTTAGAAAGAAAATAAATCTATAAAAATACAGATCAAAATCATTATAATTTTTGTGACATCAAATTTAAAATATGCGGATGAGCTCTTTTATTTGTGTCGATTAAAATATAATTATAATTACTGGTAGTAATAACATCTTAACGGCATCAAAAATTGAACTCAGAAGTTTAAAAAAATTAACGCTTCAATAATTCAACACAGCAGGTGATAATTTTTCGCATAGTTTTCCAAATATCCAAAATAATAAATAATTAGAATTAGTAAAGTGTATTTTTGAAAGCATATATTTTATAAGCATACTTTATATCTCCATATGCTATATCATTTTCGATATATCTTCAACAATATTCCCGCAAAAATAATAAAAATAATAAAAATCGTTAGCTTAAGCAACGTTAATATTAGACTCAAAATGAAATGTTTAATAGCTCACTTGTAAATTGGTTTATACAATGTATTAGTCTCTCTAAAAAGCATTGAATAAGGCACAACTGCAAGGTAACGCTTCCACATTTCGACATCGGGCGGAAAGAATCTGCGCACGTGCACCGGGGCACGACCGACCTGACCTGACTGAAGCAAAGGGATGATCAATAACTTCCAGGATATATAAGGCTCCGTTCCGGTAGAGCGTGTGCACCTCTTGAGTTCATGTGATCGGTTTATCGCGCACCACGAATTCCTAGTCTCGATCGCGTTATCGGCGACTGCGTTTCAAATTGGTCTGTACGTCAGATAGCATCAGAGAGGTATTACATTGGGTATAAGTGCTTAGCGTATATAAGATACAACGATATTATATGGAGTTTATCGGTCGTAGTAATGTAAGGTTTTTCATTTGTTCCGCTATGAACGATCCCGGCAGCGTAAAAATTGAGCGTGCACGACGCGTAATGTACGACGGTATCGGAGTGAGCGTTTTCGGTAACAGTGTTTCGATATGTAAAAAGAAACGAAACGTAAGCTGTCCGGCAAAATTACATTTCGACGGATCATTAACGTCGAAAGGCATGTGCACGCACGATTTCCGCCAACATGGCATCACGGTTTTTGTGAGAAATACGGTAAATATGACTTAATCCTCTTCTCCTATCGCGATACAGGACGATACAAGCCTAACTTTATTTCTAAACGCATTCTTATTAAAAGGCTAATTGTAAGATCTTATAAGATCGTGTTCCTCTTTATAAGTATATAAAACACATCTGTCTTGTAAAATTACAAAATACTTTTATTCGATTACATTAGAGAATTTCGCAACTAGATACATGAAGATATTTTGCGCTCCGTCTAGTAGATCATCATACAATCAAATTGCTACTAAATTTTTCATGAAGAAGATACGAGTCTGCCGATATCGTTCACGAGCGATTAACAGCATAAAGAAATATGTCAGAAATATGAACGTTCTTACGAGGCTTTGCACACATCCACGAATCGTGTATGACTAGAATAATACCTTGATAGAACTGTACGATGTACAATTCTATTAATGTGTATGTGACGTATATAATTCTTCTGTTTTTGTATTTATATTATTTTCCACACGTTTCTGAACGTGGCATGGTGTAGGCCTCCTGGGGATTCCCGCCATGTAAAAAAACGGGAACGCGTTCCGGGCACGGTACCCCCTGGGTGACGAGGAAAGCCGTGCCACTTTGTGCTTCTGTCTAATTGCCGGGATTCATTCATAAGCAAATCGGTGGTTTATTCTTTCCCGTTGCAATTTCTCAGCCAGCTTATGCTCGGCGAGTGCTACGAGAAAGTTAGAGCGACGCGCGCAACGCGACGGTGGTTTTAAGTAGCGCCGATTAATTTATCGCGGACGAACTTTACGCTTTTAGCCTCATATTGTTTCATAATACTTTTCCGGGGAATGCCAAGGCGGAGTAGCGTTCTACTAATTTTTGGGCGCGGCTGCTACGCGTTAATCGACTGTAAATAAACTTTAAACAACCGTTCTACGAAATAATTACATCCCGAGTGCACTCGCGTTTACGTTATCATAATTTCTAATCTTCGTAGTTAATGCACATAATTAGTTCCCTCCTATATTTTTTTTTTTCTTAATTAAAGTCGTGTCCACGCTTCATCGTCTCGCCGTGTGCGCAACTGGTAGATGCACAAACAGTGTACGTAACGGCACGCCGTAAATCGAGTTTCGCCCAACTCTTCTGTATACGACAGAAAATCTCACTTTAATGAGTGAAACCTGTATCTATTAAGGCCTGACGCCCATCGTCCAGTCTGTCTGTTACCACGGTAAAACGCTAACCGAACGATCAAATTCACTGTGGAAAGCGTTATTAACACGCGTTATTGTACAGAGAGACTCGCGATGTATGTACCATTGTTCACCGAAGAAATCGCAATCAAAATCGCGGAGGCGGCTGTTCCGGCGATGTGTGACGACTCGGCATTAACAAAAAAAAAAACAGTAGCATCTTCTTGCACCTACTTACCTACTTACCGTCCTTCGCATCAACCGCATCTCGGTCTTCTTCGAAAAACCGTCTAATGTGCCCTTTGCCCGTCCCACTTCCACAAATCTCTGAAATGTGCACGGTCATCGTCTCATTTCGTTAGCCTGTTTCCGCCGCTAATAATCTCCGCCTGCTACTCACGATGATTATGAAGAAGTTGTTCGCGCGACGCGACGCGACGGCCTCGAGTGAAAATGACAACGATCCGGAGAGGAAGGCGCACGAAAAGGACGAGACGAAACCGATGATCTTTATCACGGTCGGGAATACGTCAGGCGGATAGAGTTAGGCTCGCGAAGCGGTCGTTTGCAGACTTCTTCCAACGCGTATTATACGCTGACACATGCGCTTTTAGCGAAGTAATCTACCTCGACATGATTCTTGCAATTATATTTACCATATCTGCTCATACGTGATATTTATCATATAATGACAGCATCCGGCGCTCTTTTACAAATTTGCCTTTATAACATTCGCGAAGTTACAGAGATGCCACGAATGTAATAAGCAACGCGCACTATCTGTTATTAGCAAACGCAGATTTTAATAGACCCACACGTGTGCATATACGGTACTATTTCCTTTAGCATGACAAGAGCGACGCAATATAAACACCCACGTAACAAGATGTATTAACCTACTCAGACAGTGCATTATATTACCAATCGATCCTCTCGAGGTAAAGGGTACTCTGGAGCTGTCGTTATTCATGTCGTCTATGAATGCTATCTCTAAATGCTACCGTGTTCACAATGACTTTCAGCTAATAATCAACATCATCCGATTGCATCTATAAATTTCTTAACTGCTAACGTAAATTTTCTCGATGAGTATCACGAAATAGGGATTGTTTTTGCGGCCGAATCTGGGTTTGTTGGACGAATCGGCGCGTGTCAGGAACAATTTATGTCGGACGTTTAGATCTTGCCGACTTATTTCTATTATCCGCGTGAAATTGTGCGGTTTCTGTTAAATTGAGAAAGCCAAACAAGGCATTCGTTTCCCGCCAGAATAGAGAAGTTGTCCCATCGTGCAGTCACGTTGATAAAGTTGATTTTTCGAAAGAGATAAATAGATAGATAGATAGATAGAGAGAGAATTTCACAGTCTTCAATTAATTGGTAATTTTAATTCCTTAAAAAAAAGATTACTCTTAGTAACCATTATTAGCGATGCGTTGGCGCGCTTTAGTTTTTTATAAATAAATTAAAAAACGAGGGGATGTGTCTCGGCGCGCATGTCAACGCTACGAAAAATAGGCACGTGTCCAGGAGGATGAAGCTCAGGTTTGCCAATATTGAAACGTAGAAAGAAAATAAATATGCTCGTTCTCAGTGCACTCACCAAGTACGAGACGTGCAACGAATGCCTCGCTCGCGCTGTCTTGAGTGCGTGCAACTTTCACCACCAACCATTGTCGCTGTCATTATATGCTAACTCACATGCGCATCGCATACGTAGACATAGACAGGGCTTTCGTTTCGGCAGCGATGGTTCGTCTCATTCAAACTCGCAGGCAATATGGCATGATTAATCTGTTATCAGCGGAATATCCCGCGGAGTATCCGAGCGCACGTTAGCACGTTTCTTTTCGGGAAGAAACACGAGATACACGTATCTCTTCAATCATTAATATTAATTTAACGCATCTATCATACGCGCGATTCTCTCAACATATGCGAGTAAAATCATATTATAACTGCGTTAACCTAAATATTTTAATTTCGAAATGAGTGCAGCGAGATGCTGGATAATGTTAATCAAGATAAGTCGCCATCATTAAAGCCGCGATTCCGGATCAATTATTGACTACGCGCTGATGAGAAGTCTACCGTAGCAGCCGTGATTGAATCAAGCTTTTTCTTAAAATCTTTTAACGCCTGTACATCGAGGATGTATACGAGTTGGCGGGGCACGTTCTAGATTTCAACGAAATTAGAATTAACGTCGCCGTCGCGAGTCGATCCTCAATTCCCACTCGCTCGCGTCTACCTGCGGCATCCCCCCAGCCTCGTTTCGTCCTCGTTCGTTTCTCACGCGTAAACGGCGAACGATTTGCGAGAGTATCGTTAACCGCTCACCCTCGGGGCAGGCATTTTTTACAACAAGCAGCACTTAGAGCTACAATCCCCGAAATTGCATCGCTGCACGCGAGAGAGAGACTGATGGTGGACAATCTGATAGCGCCGCGGACCGGCTGTTCACAACTCCGCCGGCCACCAGCATTCGGATCGCTCTTCTGCGTTTCTCCTCTCCTATTTCGCAAATTGTCTCCCGATTGTTTTCGCGGACGCGTAAACGCGCGCGTTTTCCGTGACAATCGTAGGTCCGCGCGCGCAAACCATGGTAAAACAATAGAACCGGTCGCTTCCGTTTTTTTTGTCGTAGCGACACAAGGCGCCAAGTCTAACAATTCTCTCAATGCCATTTCGTAAAACGACGAAAATTCATATCCGGCGGACTCTCGATTTTATTGTCGAGAATTTTGCGTAATACGTCCGCGTTCGCGCGTGCACGAGTGACTTTCGTTTCTTACTTTACTTTAGCGGGCATCCTCATCACGCATATATTCCGAGGAGATATTATCTGGGACACTAAAGTCGAGTGCGTGATCGTCGCTGACCAAAATCTCTAAACACTGAGATTCGGATCTTCTTGCAGCTGACGATCGGAACCGCCGCTGTCTATACTCAATATTTGACTGGCCCAGAATCATACTTGTCAAATCCGTGTTTTTCTCATTTAGATAAAATATTTAAAGATTACGGATTAACCGTGTACGGCACTCAGCTAATGCTAGCCAATTAACTTCGGTGAAATGACTCGCGTCCCATTTTTCTTTATCAACGAATGAATTTTTCGATCTTATGTACGTGACGCTTTATAAATTTGCACTGCCGCAAACACGCGTATTTAATTGCCAGCTGTAACAAAAATTTTAGCCTTTAGAGACATCGTGTTTCCTCTTTAAAACATGTAGATAATCAAGGACATGAATTATATTCGACCGGATGAGCAAAAAGCTGGTAATGGCCTTAAAGTTTGTCGTGTTCTGTGGCTCTTAGCGCGTCCCGAAATTCCGGTGCATTAACGGTGGATCAAGGAATCCGAGGAATAACGGCTCGCCAGCGAGGAGAGAGAGAGAGAGAGAGAGAGAGAAAGGGAGGAAGAGAGCAGAAGAGAGAGAACTATATGTATAGCTTTCTTAAAATAAAGAAATCGACAGGGAGAGCGAATTAAGAGCGGAGAGCCGAATGTCGTACATTAGTTACCGAGCGGCCCAATGCCGCGGCTTTACAGAACGGAACGGAGAACGGCAGCTTCTCTCGTTTCCTACATTTTAATTGGCCGCACGATGATATATCCGTACGTCTCTAATTGAACCTCGAGAGCGAAACGACGCGGCGCGGGGCGATGCGATATGTGGATGGGATATCAACGAATTAGAATTAGCCGCGCAAGCACCGTACCGGAGAGAAGTCGTCATCGGAGCGCATCGCGACCCGGTAGCTGATGCTGCTTGTTATAGAAGACGCGTCTTTAGACACGTCAATATTCTCAGTTAGCTAAGGATCAATCGCGTCGATGCGATTTAGCGTTAGATACGATTGAATAAATTCTCTGTTTCTTTCTCTAGATTAGACGAGTAAGACTATAATCTATAAAAGAAAACGATGAATTGAGAATCGTGCTTGCTTATAGTACGGTTGATGCAACCTAAATGCTTAGGTGCCTATCCTACAATTTCTATTATTTGAATGACCCAATGCCATATTTTCTAAATCAACAATTTTGCTATTTATATTGACTATTAGAAATTGTGGATTAGGCACTTATCCGGCTCATTTGTAATTAAATGTTTTCCCCTCATGAAGGCATAACAAAAATAGGAAATGATCCTATTTTTCCTGAATCCTGAATTCAACACTTGAAGAAAAGAGGATCAAATCCGGCATAAAGCTCGATCAGGCGTACACAGTTATTCAGTTATAAATAACGCCAGAATCGTTATTGTAACGAGATGTATGTTGCCCCTGCAGACTGGATACCGCGAACCGACCCACTTCTTTGGCCCGAGAATACGATGAATGGACCAGAAGACCCGATATAATCAATCCGACTGGTTTTACGTGACTTTAAACGCAACAACGTAAGTCGTCTTGAATGTTGTTCTTTTTTTTGTCGTATTAAAAGTAATATCATATTAAAGGTAATATCTCAGGTATAAGAATATAAAATGTTATTAGCAGTACAGTTCTTATATTGTGACGAAAATGCAAAAGAATAGCGAGAGAATGTGCTAATTTTTTTTGCCCTACGTTTTTTGCGTTTCGTGTTAAGCTCACTTTACACAATATACTTCATGTCTAAACAGAATTTTATTTATAATTTTGTGTGCTGTGTCAAAAATATTTGAAGAGAATCAGAAATATATATATATATAAACACACACACACACACACACACACACACACACACACACACACACACACAGAGAGAGAGAGAGCATATAAAATTATAAATAGAAGTCTATCCTAAAATTTGATGCTATAGTATAATAGTATAATATGTTTATAGTATAATAAATGGAACATTCACACAATTGAGTTTTTGTCGCATTAAATTTTTTGGCATATTTTTTATTTCAAGAGTAAAATTCAAGTTGTTTGCATTTCTTCATAACAAATAAATTAATCTTTCATTTTAAACTCGTGAGAAAAATAGATATTATTGTAAGATGCGTTTTCGTCGCATCGCAACTAAGGTATCAAAATTAATTATTGACATTCTGTTTCTAGTGATAAAGGAAGCTGAAATGAATGAAGAATGAGAGAGAAATCATCGCGAAGTAGACTACGAAACGAAAATGCGCTCGGAACCATCATTAAGCTCACTGAATGTTTTAAAAACCTTCCTCGTATAAATTCAGAAACCCGAGTATTGTCTCGAGCTGACAACGCGTCGACTATTCGAAACCTTCGTTTTTACACATTGGAATTGGCTATAAAGTTGCTATAAAGTTGAGGGTACCAGCAATTTCACGCCTATGTGCTTGCCGATATTTCAGTTAATTTAGGACGAGTGTAACGCGCCGAACATTTGCCGTCGAAAACAACGGCAGTATGTTACTACTGGAGCCCGTTTCGATAGTCGTTGGCTTTACGAGAAAATAAAGGACCGCGCGATTGTCCCATACGGTGTGTTATTATGCAGAGTCGACGATCGCTATTACTCGTCCGCCGTGTCGAAAGTATCCTGGGCGCAAAAATCTTGTAGGTAGGTAAGGGCGTGTATCGTTAGCGGTATGTGTTATGATTCCGCCGCGTTGTTAAAAATCCTTCTTTTATATCTTCTGCGCACGTTGCCCTTATAACGAGCGGCAATTAACGAGCCCGATACCAGTCTAACCAGTAATTTTGGGCATTTATCAGTGCACAGCCGGATCGGGGAAAGGGGTGAGGGGGAACCTTTCTAAGTCATCGACTTGGTCGACTTGGTAAGCTCAGACTACGGGGCTAATCATCCGGGGCGCATGCATCTCACGGGGCAACGGACGCATCCGAAATGAGGCGATCCTTCTGCCCAGGAGGAGGGACTCGGTGGATGTATTGCGTTAATCGTATGCCGGCGGTTCCGAATCGAAATTGGATTTTACGATTTATGTTCCGTTATGCATATCATCGCGCACAATCGGACTAACTTACAACAAATTTTCGGAGCGTAGCGATCTTGCAGTCCCGAACAAACGATAGTTCGTCAGGCAATAGTTCTTTTCGAAACGGCTTCTGGATGGCCACATTAACAATAACTCGACCGTCCGTCTTAATTAATCATGTCGCCGCGTAATTATGGGACGGCAGAAGATAATCCGTTTATTACTGTTTATTTACTGTAAAAGTCTCGGTTTCGTCAGGCATTTGTATGCATTTCCAGTCTAAATCGCAAAGCATTTTATATACACGAGCCTTTCCCGCTAGTTGCCGGGATCTAGCTCAACAATACATCTCAGCCTCGTGCGCAATTAGTCGACGTATTTAACACAAAAACACACGCGTGTGCACATGAGCGCGCTAATTAACGTAGACGTTTTCACGGACAGAGGGATTATTGTCGGTGGCGAGCAGGGAGAGGAAGTCCACCTTGCGTTTGTTAAAGCTACTTCGGTTACAATTGTCGACTAATTAGCGGCGCGCGAACGCCTCTAGGTTCTAAAATAAAAGACTTGTAGAATTTTCACTCACGATTGAACAATCTTCATTTCAAGTTGAGCTACTAATTATCTAGCGTATTTCTCTATTGTTAGATTTTTTCGACGCGCAAGAGAGAGAGAGAGAGAGAGAGAGAGAGAGAGAGAGAGAGAGAGAGAGAGAGCGCTGACTCTGCACATAATGCGAGATGACGCAGCTATGTCTCTTCTATACTTTCTATACTTTATCACTTTTTCCTATTGTATATTAATTGTATATTAATAAAATTTCCTGGTCTATTTGACATATGTAATTATTGATATAAAAAAAATTGTTTTTCTTCTGACGCGTTACTCGAAATTAATTTTAGATACATATTTTTTATTCTTACATCCTACATTTTCTATGGTGTATTATTGATAAAATTTTTTATTTTGTCAATACTTTCTATATTTATATAATAATTATATTTATTATCCTTTACATCTAAATCACTTATTACATACTTATTGCAAATACACGTACATATTTATACATGTACGCACGTGCATACAATTGACGATAACATTACACGATATGTAAAAATTATTTAGTTACACGACTGTTACACATTTATTATATTTCTATTGAGCTGATTAGAGTAGCCTCTATACTCGTCAAAATCTGTGTTTTCCTTCCGTTCCCGAAACCTTTGGCTGTCCAAATCACTGATCCGTAATACCTTTCTAATGACCCCGTTTCATATTATCGTGAGAAATAAGGTGAACTTGAATCTCATTTCCCGATGAAAGCGAATTCAGTAAAACTTAACTTACTCAATAAATATAATAAATTGATTATTGAAGTCCACTTTAGATGTATAATTTACATCAGATTTTAAAATACTATTTATGATATTACATACTGTAATTTTTCTTGTATATTTTGACACATGTGTATGTAGTTTTAAAATTTTATATTAAAATATTTTATTGTAAAATTTTATTATATAGAATTATTTGTGTATGCATTTCTAATTCTTTAAATGTCGTTTTATGTAAAATTATAAATAAAATGTTGTTTCTTAAATCTGTGTGATATGCGTTATAAAGATTTTATATTAGAATATTTTGTTATAAAATTTTATTATAAAATTATCAAAAAAATTTTTTATGTTCTTTTAGTTGCGATGGCCAACTTGTAAGAAATGTGATTATCACATTATCCTGTTAGCAGTTTTGAATCTTGTCGTGAGTCAGCTTGATTAATTGCGCGACGTTTATTATTACAGTAAAATAAAAACAAAATTCTTATTAACTCGTCGGCAATAAACGTAAAAGGATAGTTATCTCTTGCTTCTAGATAATCTAGACATATGAACCATAGTGTACCACTCACACGAGTTTCGCTTGACATATTTTTTAATAATGGAGAATGTACTTGAAATTTGATTTGCCCAAATTAATTTTTTTTATTCTAAAATAAATTTTTTTGAAAAAAATTAGTTTCACTTTGATGCTAGATTAAAAAGATATTTAACGATAATAATTTAACTCTATAGCTTTCTACATATTGTATTAAACAGCTTAATATTCATTTAACGTATAAATGTTGTATTACGCGACTCCGAGAAATACAAAGTCAAGTATTTGTGTATGTCCGTTTTCAGGAGGATCGCGAAAAAAAGATTAACATGAATCAAAATTACACAGCTACCATGAAATAATGTTAATTCGATGAAAAAGATTTATCAAGTTCTTCTTATCGCACGCGATGTAATTTATATACATATAATTTTGTGCATGAATATTCGAACGAGACTCGAATGACGATCGTTACCTTAGTGTTTCCAGTGGTTTTACCTCGCGATCCGACCGATAAAATATCTTGCGATTTCGTGCCGGTGTCTTCCTCACTAAATTAAGAGGATTATTCACGTGGCGAGATGCACGGAAAACGATTGACGCGGAAGTAGAGTGGTCAACAGATACTAAGAGAGAAAAAGCAGTGGCCTTTTCTCTCTCTTTCTCTCTCTCGGCCATCGGCCCCTCCGACCCTCACTGACGGTTCTCTTCAGGAAGACGACCCACTTCGTCCAAAAGCGAGAGGGACGATGGTACTGCAATTACGCGCATACACCTACAAGAACATATATACGTAAATATGTTCATTATCTCTCCTTATGTCGCGCGTCACATTGACTCTTCTCTCGC
This sequence comes from Cephalotes varians, assembly GCA_037157785.1. Taxonomy (NCBI): domain Eukaryota; kingdom Metazoa; phylum Arthropoda; class Insecta; order Hymenoptera; family Formicidae; genus Cephalotes; species Cephalotes varians. Next base: position 118,308 of record JANQDE010000079.1, read on the forward strand.
ATTGCTGGTTGAACTGATTGCGAGACGAGAGACGGCGCGCACGTACATGAGCGAAAGGAATCCAGGCGTTTTATTCGCCGGTGACTTTGACTGGAATCGAGAGAAAAAAAAATTTCCCAGCATTCCATTATCTTGCGCTCTTACGTTCGGCTAAGGCGGCGTTATTTATTTTTCTCACTAATTATCCCCATCTGAGTAATCGAGAAAAATGTCTAATGAATGAGTTTCACCGACACCGTCAAGGTCGTCGTTTTCCGTTCAAGAGCCTCGTTTCGAAGAGAGAAATGGAAGCGTTCTGATAAGTGAATTTTCCACGCGCGAAATACATGAGGATGACAGAGTTGGTGACCAAATGGTGTCGAGAACGGAGGGAAAGCTCATTTTCACTCGTTACGTAAAACGGCCAAGGCGCATAGTTTTCTTAGAAAACTAGCTTTTTTTTCGTCTAAGTAGTTCGTTTGTTCAGACGTGTCGTTATGAATGTTTAGCACTATCCTCTTTACGCACTATCCTCTTTACGCACAATGATTATAGCCTAATCTAGTCATATCCGAACGCGGCGCGGTTTCTTCCGTACACGGTAATAATATCCTCGATTTTTACGAATCTTGAATTTACCATTCTGATCAATCCGAGTGAAACAATACCGTTATGAAGATATCGATCAACCGGTTTCCGCGAATGTCAAAATTCATATTTAATGTATAGGAACAATTCGAAATTCCGCCGCGACGGTGTCTTCAGAACTCGCTACGGCTGTCAGGAAAATTTGTTAGCGTTGAAAAATGCGTGAAAAACGCATTTTAGTTTCTCCCCCACGGCACCGCGATTCTCGGTCGTATCCAATCGCATCCGGCGCGGCCATGCCGGGGACCATCTCGCAGTATCCTGGCGGGAGACGACACGTGGTTGTTGCAGTGGCGGTTGGCACGAGGCTGGTCTCCCTACTACCTCTTTCTCGGCTTCCTCGACCACGCTGGACGCAATGAGGCGATCCTCAAAGCGCGACCGGTAGTCGAACCGCATGCACGCCGAGCACGGGGAGCACGAAGTGCGCGGGGACCACGAACGTCGCAAGTTTCCTCCGCGAATCGCGATCGAATCGTGTTTCGAAAAGAAGGAAAAAAAACGAAGAAACAATGACGCAAGGTCAAGTGTCGATCACGAAGATGTGAGAGATTCGATGATTGCGAATGAAGATCGCCGACCAGTCGCGTTGTTGTCGCCTCCCGGGGAACGAGTGGGGCGACGTTGGATATCACAGCGAGACGGTCACTAACTCGATTTCTTCTCTTTAAAACGCTAAGATCTTTAAAACCCTTCTTCATTTCGCGATCCATGTGTTTAACGGTCGCGGTCGGATATTGCGTCTGCGTCTGATCGAGATCGTGCGATGTGTACCGCGCGCGCTCGCGTGATTTCCAGATCCGAATGTGTGAATGCGATCTCATATTCGTAAAAACGATCCACGGGGAAGATGGACCGGGTATGACGATCAACTGAATATCTTCATAGTACAGGCGGTGGTGCACTGTGAGGAACAATTAGCTTCGAAATTGGTGAGTCGATTTTTTCATCGAGATATCCGAGATCCGATTGCGGATATATAGAGAGAGTTAAGACGTTCGGTGCTTCATAAACTTCATTGAAAACTCAAAGCTGACAGGTGTCAGAGCAGATTGAAATTCAAATGAATGAGTTATATGGTAATGTAATGGCAATATTCGGATTTTATAACAGATCGCACACATATTGTACACACACACATATTGATATACATATTTATAGTTAACGCGGTGACTAACAAATAACTCTTTTATTTTAAAACAATGAAGCAATTCAATTAGAGCGAATTATTAGAAAATATTAGAATTAGACTATTACATATTCTTTATCTTGATATCGGAAGTAATCGATAGTCACTCGTTTGTGATATAAGATTAAAGATTTATCATAAAATAATTTGCGATGAATCACGCAATGATGCGATGAAACATGTAAAACATTAGAAAGTTTTAATTTCGCGGTATCAATAGAAAGTCTCACCGCGCCTAGCGCGAAAGCAATTTTAAGCGTTAATACACTTGCATCCTCGCGGATGAAATTAGTCTCCGGAATGGATGATCGATCGTAACGATCAATACACTGCTAATACAAGAATTATCGCCGCTTCTAGAGAAGTAGGCGAGCGCGCTAGATCGAAAACAATATAATCAATAGCCGGAGGTTTAATATTATTAGAAAGTCTCGATATCATGCGATCGAGCAGTTTTGAATAAAGATATCCCTATGTTCGCCAGGTGCAAATACCTAATTGCTCTTCTTTTACAAAATCTGTTTTATTAAAGATAATTTTCTTACAGATAACGAGTCAAAAGTAAAGATTTTGTTGAAAAATGACTTTTAAGTTCTTAAAATCAATTAATTTAAGTGAAAACATTCATGCATTATTTATTAATCAGCGAAATATCGAATATATTTTCAAATCAATATATTTCATCATTAATTTTCTCGGAAGTGTATAAAAAGAAATAAATTATTTTGCTACTACAATAGACAGTGACGTCCTTCACAAACTTAGGTCTTTTTCTGAACTCTTTTCATACGTAGTATTGTACTTTTCATAAATGTCATCTTATATAACACAGAATTCTAAAAGAAACGTATAAATAGTTACAATATATTTTCGGTATCTTCGGAATATTCTTGAAAGACATCTTTCAGATTTGTTTGGGATAGTAAGGGAAAGTAAAAAAATTATAGGGAAGAATATGTAAATCGGAGCTCCTCTTTGCCGATTCGCAGTTCTTAATGAAATGATTATCAATTGGCGCAAAGTGTGTCATTCTAAAGGAAGGCGAAAGATACGTAATCCACTTAGAGGAAGTCGTAATGAAAATAGCAAACGTACGAGAATGCACGGACGAATTTCGCAGTTCGCATTAGTCAATCTGGCGAACGCTCACCGTCGATTAGTCCGCCGTGTTCCGTGGCGGAATCCCTCGTGTGAATTGGGTCAAGTCGATTCCTTCTTAAAATAACCGTAACCACTTGCCGTGATCGAACGCACTTTCACTGATTAGTCGCGCGCCTCCTAAACACGCGTTCCACCTTATGTCGACTCAGTATGTTGTAGGTGTCTTAATCTTCTCAGCCTCCGATTGAAATCTATTCCCTGACTAAGTGAAGACTTCGAATAGACTCCAGGAAAAAGAGAAAAAGAGACTTATTTCTAGATTTTGGAATTTGTAATTATTTTTATACAATTTTTTTAAAAATTAAAGCATAATATAAAAAAATTATAAAAAGTCATTTTCCGATATAAAATTACAAAAACCATTTATAATCAACAAATAATAGCGTTTTAATTATTTTGTGTATATTTTGTTAATATAATAATTATTACAATCATAATTAATACAATTTGTTTATAGAATATTAATTTTTCAATTTTTCAATTTTTTAATTTTTCTTGATTTAATTGCATTAAAAGAAATTAATTCTGATCTTTTTTTACTACAATATTTGCGTCTGCAATATAAAGTACTCAACAATCAATTTTTCATATTTTCCTCCATGTAGTAAATTATTATATTATTTTTATTTAAAATGAGATTCCTAAATCTTTTTGTGAGAATTATGACGTTTCGTATAAATTTTTATTCTATTTAGTTATGGATCACATTTCTCGAATTATTTACATTAGAATACAGAAGAAATATGTTACGTAATTGCTAATAAATCTTCATATTACACTAATAAGATCATTAAATTTAAATTTCATTACCATAAGCTCTCGAGATTTTAAAAGCACTATCGTGATTTCGCTTTCATCGAAAGTCACGAACATACTAACGTCGTTAGAAACGAAACTTGATCAATTGTTTCGCATTGCGAATACAGCTCGCAGGAGCATTCACTTGCGAAACACTATTTCGCTCTAGTTTTGTACTACAAGCGTGTCGGTTCGGAACAAATTAGAACCGCTTTTGTTCGCGATGGATTTGGGTCTTCGCTCCTTGTAGCGAATCCATTAGAGCGTTTCGCCGTCACGGTTCCCGAATCATAAAAGATTTGTCCTCTATATTTGACTCAAATATCAAGGGATCACCGCAGAATCGTCTCGAAAAGTCGGAAACGAAATGGGACATCACAATGTGCATTTGTATGCGCTTTCTCGATACGCGAGCGCGAAAGCTACGTCGATTAACAAGCCGTTAATGTACGTTCAGATTGCGGAATGGAAGAATGCATTATAAGAAATCTTCCTACTGCTATTATTTGTTAATGACGAAACATTACTGCTATCGTTTTCACGAGATGAAGCTAATATGTAATCGCGACTTGATTGTTTTTCTCGCCTCACCTTTCTGTTTGTAAGATTGAACGACCTATTTTAGAATCGTCCGTAGAGTTTGCGTAACACGATCGGGAAAAGGATGAAGTCTGATAAGTCCAAGCGAAGTTTACTAATGAGAGATATCGAGATATTTACTTATTTTACAGCCTTACTCGTCTATAGTGTGTGCTTGACCTAAAGACTTGAACGTGACATACAATGCAGTATTTATTGTTGCGTCAGACATCAGTAGACATCTTCACGACATACTGAACTATTATAGCAGTAAGTAATTATTGCAACTATCTCTGTGTTCCTTTCTTTCTACGTACCGTTTCTGCCACGCCCAATTAATGACTCGAATCTCTGAGTACCGCGGAGCAACTTATGGATAATGGAAAACGAGAGGGGAAACCCATCAGATATTTACCACGTAACATTACGTTGTTAGTTGCATCGTCGCGCACGTGTAATATGTAACGATGTTATAAAGCTTCCCTTTATGGAGGTTATAATTTTTCACGATTGTAATTATAAATAAATTGGAATTAATGCGCGTTACCGAAGGAGGGAACTTCCGTGAAAGCTCTTCATTAGCGATGCACAACGATGCATAAAGGTCGATGCTTTACACCGTGCTAATTCTACAAAAGAAGCTAAACGCTCGGATCCATTAATCCCTATCCCTGATTACGCGAAACTTCACCGAAGCGGCTATTAAATCGTGCAACAACTTTGATACATCAAAGATGAGAAATCAGAAAATAATTTTTAATATTTGAAACGATGATATTAATTTTTGCGTACTGTATTAATTTTTAGTAATTGAAATAAGTTTCTTAATAAAAATATTCAATGGACTTCAAATCCTAATGAACTTTTGCAAAAATTGAATCTTATACATTTTATACCAAATGTTTCACTTTTATACCTCACGACTGCATATTTCTTAAAATTTTTAAAAAATTTATAAGAAAATTTTTAAGAAAAACATTAAAAAATTAATCAGTTCTATTCACAAAAGAGTTAACTCGATGATATAATGCTCTCAAAATCAAGATATTTTTTTCTATAGGAATCTTCGCAATTTTATAACAACATTTCACATATGTTATATGTATACAGCTTTCTTTTCGTGTAATTATACACTGTAGATAATTAATTTTTCGACAGATAACGAACGAGCTGTTTAATTGGTGAGTAAAATGCTCGCGAAGATACAAATGTATGTCAATCGCGCAACTCGACTCGTTAACGCGGTTTCGAGGTGGTCCACTCTGTTCCAACGAAAATCGAGTGCAATAAAATTTAGTGGCCGGAAACATTTACCACTGCGATCACCGAGAAATAGTACCGCATTTCATTAATTTTAATAGACGCTTCTTTCGATGGTATGATGTGGCTAATTAAAAGATCGAAACGCCAGAACCTGGCTGGTTATTTTAAGGATTATTTGTGGGATCTTAATTTGACGTCAAAGTTACCCGCGTTTCTCGAATATCATTTATTGTTACGTAGTACAACATATCGCATGTTACGAGTTTACAGCAAAACATTTATTTAACGGGAAGAGTCAGAAAACATTTATAACGGGAATATCTGAAAAAAAGCGTTGTTGTACCGGTAGAATTTTCTACTAATTTCAAGGCACAGAATTTTATTCAAAACGCGAAAAATAATTAGCGTACGGTTGATTAAAACCTCCGAAATATATAAACAAGTGAGAATGTGTGTCGATCGAAAGTCGATTTCTAAATGATTCGATATTTTCCTCGCCATTGATGCAAAAATTCACTTGCAGCAATCTTATATATCATTAATATATCATTATCTGCTATTAAATTCAGATGTGTATTTCTTATTTAATCGTAAAAGATTTCTCGTATAATTTTCGATTTAATAATTTTCTTTTATTAGTATAATTAAGAATTAAGGACAAAAGAATTGTAACGACTCTCGTGCATTTTATATAAAAAAATTATATTACATAATTATGTTATTATTTCATATTATTATATGTACTAAAAATTTATAAATAATATGATATCGTAAAGTATGCGAAATATTTTTATAATAATGAAAAAACTTTCCTAATTTGTATTTATTAAAATATTGAATTCTTATTTTCTCAAATTATTAATAAATATAAATAAAAATATTTCAAATAAAAATATTGTTAATGAATGTATATGAGATAAATTGACTGTTGTATAATTTTCACAATACTAAATGTTATGAACATTGTATGCTGCATATATAATTACTGTAATTATAAAAAAATTATTAAAAAAATGTATATTGAGGCAAATAGATTGCATGAAAATTTCCATAATTCAATGTATTGTAAGAAAAAAGTAAAACAGGCAAAATTACCTCGGGATATAACACCCTAGTGCCACGAGAAATCATATCCGTCGGCGTTGCCGCGGCCACTCGCGACGATACACACACGAGATATTAAAGTAGGTCACTTTTATCCCCTGTAGCAAGCGATCACGATCAGAGATTGGGATCGGCCGCAGCCATCGGCCCATGGAGAGAACGATCTTGGTACTTTAAGAAATCTACACTATTGTTATATGCGCTATTGTTCCGACGTCTCTTTTAGAAAAGCTACACAGATTTTTTTTTATGTCTCAAAAATAGGTTTTTTTATACGATGCATCTCACACCTACGCGTCGTTAGATACCAATGTCCGGTCTTTTGTCTTAGCGTTGTATTATAAATGTTATAGAGAGAAGCCGTTGCGCCCGCAATCCGAACGAATCTAGAGAGCCGATGTAATCGCGCTCGTCCGACTATTTCCGCGACTAATGAGCAGAGCGCGAATAATGAAATTACGCTTGTCTGCGCAAGTAGCCCGCTCGTAAAGCGAGAATCACGGGAGTGATGGAGACGTGGACGACCGGCGAGAGATGTTTGGCACAGTCGAGGAAATCTGCGAGCATAGCCGTGCCGCCGTGGCGTAATAGCGCGCACATGGACGGTCAAGTGCTTTCATCGCTATTAGGATGCGAGACCGGTCGTCAGAAACGCCCTTTCCAGTAGTCACCGTAATGCCTGTCATCAATTTTACGGATACGACACGCGAGCAAGCTGCTCTAAATGGCGACGCGAGATTTCTAAATCGCACACAAACGGACGGATCGCGCGCCTCAGGATCTAATCTTCGCCGATCATCGTATCAATTGTCGATGCCTCCCGTCACAATGGACCGATGCGCGATTCAGACAAACGTGCATATTCACGCGCGCGTTATATACACAAAATATACCTAGGTACACACATGATGCATATCATCGGCGCTCGCGGCTCTCGTTACTCTTACGTGCGATTAATTCCTCTCTTTCGTTCTTTCTTTACAAGTCCATGGCGTTCACCCATCGACCTTCTTAAGAGAGATCCGTCGACTTTTCCATCGGCCTCGATCTCGATACACTCGACGACGTGTATCTAAATGCGGGAAGAGCGGCTACGTCAACGCGCAAGAAAATATGTGAGGTCTAGGTAGATGACACGAGATAGATCACAGGACGTAGATAACACGCTTTTCGATGATGACCCCCTTTAAACGCATGTGCAACATTCTTACGACGTAATCCTTCGACTTGAAATGTATGTCTCTGCGAAACGTAAGATATGCGAAAAGAACGATTTTACTGATCTAAAAATTTAGCTAAAAAGTACAGATCTGAAAATAAGTTTGTTGAATCATCAAAATAATTATGAAGAATGGTTGCTAGAATGTCGAAACTTTATATTGCTCATGCTTGAGTTTTTCTATAATTATTTTGATAGTCCAACAGAATTATTTTCAGATTTGTGTCTATCCGTAAATTTTTAAATATTTCAACATATACGTTCTTTCCATGCAGACTTTATTGTTTAAAAGACTTTTATATTATAAAAGCATTTTTTCTACAAAAATCTATTAGCATTTTTTTAATAGAGATCTTTTCTTTTGTGAAGTTTCTTTGTAATATAATTGATTTATCTAAAAAAAAAAAATCACACCTATGTACACACACGTAGATATATTTTCAACTAAAGATCAATCTGATTAATTAATAATTAATTAATGTAATTTTCGAAATTAATTATTGTAATTTATATTTCGTCGAAAAGAGTCTATAGTTTACTCGGAGTTCCGCTGGATTGGAAAACTTTCGCTTTTTTAATGCGATTAATCATATTGGAGCTTAGAACTAGAAACGCTTGATGACAGTCGCGGATTCTGTGCCACTAAATAATGCGCTGCCATACGAAACGGACAGTGATATGACACACAAAACGTGAAAATAAGGATGAATTGCGACGTTGTGTCGTTCCGCGCGTGGTCGAAAGGTTTCACCGAGTATACGAGGGGGAGCTTTCTCTCGAATGAAAAAAAATCATCTGGCGACTCGACAAAATTTCCAAATATGCGAGACGTCAAGTTTCCGCAGTGAAGTTTTATCGTTGCTTCGCGCGTGTACGCGCGCTCGCAAACACGCGATTGAAAGTATGCCGTAGCGACGAGGAGGGTACAAAAAAATTGATGCTTCCCCGCGTTTTCACTGGAATTCACGTTTATTAATGTATTCCAATTACACGATGCTCGCGAGTTATTAATGCACTAACGAATCGTCGCATCGTGCGTCCACATCTCCCCCGGTACTTTCACTACCTTCATAATCACCAAGCATGTATAAGGCTGAAGGAAGTTCCATATTAACGTTACGTCTTAGAAATGGGAGTCAACTAGCATGTATATCATCGATATACACATATCCTTTTCATTGCTTCATATCCGACATCGCGTCGGGTACTTCTATTAAATCGTAGGTTACATATGAATACATATTTAATAAATTCATATTTAAATTTATTCACATTTAAATTTCATGTTTAATAAATTCTTTCGCCTTCGAGTTAAGTGGTTAAATATGCCATAAGAGTAAAAGTTCATAATTTTTAAAGCTTTATTTGAACGAGGAAAATTTATGAATGTTACTTTGACATTCAAAAATATAAAAAAATTATAGATTAAATATTTTTAGTAAATTTTAGTAAATATTAATTAAACTTAATTAAAATTTTATTAATTTTTCAATTTTTTGAATGTACCTTTGAATAGAAAAAAGTAAAATTTCAACTAATCTCAGTTAATCTTTAAAAGAGTAATTTCTAAAGTAATTATTTTTATATAATTTGCTTATATTTTCTAATAATTGATGATAAAATAATACAACTAATGATAATAAGATAATACAACTAATGAACTTTAGTCTAAAACGCGTGGACTGTTAATTCGCAGCCGATTAACGTAAAGCAACGTAAAACGTGTGTCGTGCATATAGACACATGCGCTGGCAGAATGTCTATTCAGCGTCGATAATGACGACTATTATGTCTGTACTTTCTCCAAATTAGCGGTAAAACGTCACGCGCTACGCTCGCATTAGATAGGGTTGCGTCCACGATTTTCCTTTTACTTTCAAAACTATTGTAGGATATAAAAGAAAACGAAAGTTGGACGCACAAAACGTGTGTCTCTTAAAAGAACGGTCCCTGTACGTCTAGAGTCGCCTAAGAGCGTCTAGGATTATCCAGGGCCGTCCACGAGTCATTAACCTTTCAAGTCACTTCATCAATAAGTACGGATGGACAGGCTACGAAAGATCAAATTGACGTGTTAACAGTCATTAACGCATCATTTCATTACATAAATTAATTGTAATGTGCTACGCAACACGTGTGTAAACTATATTCTTTTATTTATTGCTCTGCCAGCTTGTGATACATTTTATTTTAAAAAATCTTTGATTTTTCAGTATTAAAAAAAATCTTTGATTGCTTTTCTGCATCCATTTATTATAATATCTAATCCTGGAAGAAAAGAAATATAGGACAGCTAAATGTAAATTTCAAATTTCCATTTAGGAAACATTTAGGCAAATAAAAAAAGAAGATACTCTGAAATATTAACAAAGTTTTCCTACCGCGATCGAAAGATATTAATTTATTTTTACACTTAATTTTATTTTAAAAATGTATATAATACATAAACATTCTTTTTCGATCTTTTGTCTATGAAATCAAAAAACATCATGAAGAAGAATAAAAGATTTATATTTTGTAACTATCATTTCAATATTTCTTTACTTGTTAATTTTTTTATATTTTCACATTATATAAGCAATAAACTCAGAAATTTAATAAATTTATAATATACTTCATAAGAAATATAATGAACTTGATAAGAAAAATTGTCTAGATAATTAATATTTTATCATGATGCTCTCATGATGTTCTTCATATTTTTCTGAAAATTATGCGCATGTATAAAATGCTTGGCAAAAAATGTATAAGCGTAATATTATCTCTTTATATGCGTTTGCATCTTTATTTTATAAATTTCAAATTAAATACGTCTCGTGAGAGACTATTATGTCCTGCAGCGATAAAAAATGTATCAATAAATTGGTGCTAGTAAATTAACATAACAAGTTTATTTTATGTATTTTATAAATGTTATGTTTATTTTTTATTATGTGCACAATAAATCGATAAACGCACATAGCTTCTATATATTGACAGTAATCTAATGTAGCCCATCCATTTTCAAGAGCAATGGATCAATATATCAATAATATTCTTATAAAGATCCATTACTCCAGATTAAAAATAATTTGTCACTCACCGACACGCGATGCGCAGCAGCGGAGTTTTTAACATCGATCTGTAAAAACACAAATATAAAATCCGTTATAATAATATCCATAATGTTTAAAAAAAAAAATGCTCACATTACATACAAATTGAGTTTTTTATTCGTCTCAGATTGTTAATAAAATAATTGTACAATTCTTTCAATAAAAATCTTTATCTCCCAAATATAGACTCTTTTTTGTAAAACCACGAATAAAAATCTTCTCAAGTTCTTGTTAAATAAATGATTCAAATAAACCGGGAATAAGTTAATTTTACAAAGAAAAGAATAATATTCAATTTATAAACAACATGCTATTTACCCCGTGGTCGCTCCGCCGTCGCCTGATGCCTCCCAGGCCTCCTCCTTCTCTCTCGTGTCCCCGTTGCTGACTTTTTTATGGCACTGACACACACTCGCTATCCGTTTCCATCGACGCAGATTACCTTTAATCTCGGTTCAACTAAAAACTAGAAAAATATGAAGAATAAGTTGAACCGAGATTAAAGTTAATCTACGTTGATGGAAACGATCACTCACTCGCGAAAATGCGAATTACGATCGCAGTAATCTCGACACGGCAATATCTTGCGCGATATCTTGCACGGCACTCCCGATGTTGACTGTGTGCACTTTATTGCACGTTGCGACAGGAAATTAACGCGAAATAACATATCGTATGAAGCTGCGATCCGCGTCACTTCGAGCGCCGCGCGCCGCGCGAATTTAGCGGCGGACGAATCTCGGCGCGGGGGATCGCGCGGGCAACTTCACGCGACACTCGCCGCGACGCCTTAACCTTTGGCCGCAACCGTTGCTAACAACCGGCATACGATCGCGTTTCGGGCCGATTATTATCTCCGTATTAGCGTACGCGAATAATTAAACGAGATGGGATTGAAAACGAACATTCGCGGATCGTAACATCTTCGACGTTTTGCCGTCGCGTCGCGCTCGCGCGCGACGGATTTCTATCAAATGAGTTTTGCGAAACGCGCGATCTAGCAAGTTGTCGAGATACAGCCATCGAACTGGTTTCACCGGTTGACGAATATCAAGATGCGATATCGATAGAGATTATACTTACTAATTAAACGCGGTGCGACCCGCAGTCGATCCGTACCGGCGACGCTTCGTCAATGATGGCGACAAGTGACGACAAGTTCGAGGATAGCGCCGACAACTTCACGCTAATACCGCGCGAGTCAAATCAACGACACGTTAGAGAATATGCGATTAAAAATCCAGTATCTTTCACGCTGTGCTCTTTGAACGCATAATTTCTGCAAAGTATATTAAACGTATTACAAAATGTATTAAATAGCCAAAATGACTTTCTGTTCCTCAAATTATTTCAATTTCAGCGATTCTCCAAAAGCGCGCGCTATCCCAAGCTTTCAATTCGAAAACAGTAGGTACATTACATTGTCAAAATTGGCAAAAGATCCAGAAGAAATAGATAAAGTAAAACGGTGATTCGTAATTCCCGTCACCTATAGCGTCGATTTCCATTTAAAATGAATAAATCGGATTATCTATCTTGATAAATGACTATCGCTTCGATACGCGCTCGCGCCACATTAATCGCGGAAGTCAATTAACCACGCGCTCTTATAATCGCTAAGTGTCTACAGGGAATTATCGCGTTTCCTCCCGACACTTGTCGCGATCGTATTTCGCGAGCTAATGTTGCAGACACACGGCTCTGTGCGTGCTCGAGTGTCGAGCTCGCATCATCCATCGCGCGAATGATAACAAGGTTACCGCGCGTACACGACAGCATCCCAGAGACGTCGTACGCGGCAAAACATGGGTGTGCTTTGTCAGTTAATCCATTACGATAACAAATATGAATTTTCCCTCGCGTTTCAAAACAGATGGATCGATAGATCGATGAATGGACTGTTACTGTTCATGAAGTTTAGGAGGCCTAATATTACGGGAATCCTAATTTGATCAATTTATGTAGCTTACAATATTTTAACAATGCGATTTCATTCAACATTTTGGTGTTTTTACAAAAGTAGATTTATAGTGGAACATTTTGCATTCATTTTATGTACATGTTACAATTATTATAAAAAATTAAATCAATATTTTTATGAAATTGTCAACTCACGCTTATTTATTTATTACTTTATAATTAATACGTAACTAATTATGTAGACAAGATTTCTATCAAAGAAGAAGCTAGAAATCGATAACTTTTCTTACATTATCTCATATCTTGTTTTAGTGGACGTTATCAGATTATCGAAGATAAACGTTTCTTCTCCGCAGATAATATCGATCGCGCATTCTCCATTCTGCCTCAACGATCGCAATATGTTTTCGAACAAAGCCTTAACATTTTAACTTACATTGAATTTTCTGAACGGAATAAATTACCGGGCCACGCTAGCAAAATATATCCTTTATGTCGCGCTATAAAAGACAACCGTGCGAAGTGCGGACCCGTGTTATCCGGCTTCGAGGCCGCCGGGATAATTTACAGCCGCCCAAAATCTTGAAATTTCTTTACTCGAAGTCTGATGTGTGACATAGATCCTCGTCCGCGAGCAATAACTGCATCTCTCTGTAACGTTGAGCGACCGGTGCGATTCTTGAAACGTGAGATACTGACTCGACGGTAAAAGACGCGGACCCGTAATTGCCGACACGGTCGAGCGTTTATATCGCCGTGCATACCGCCGGCTTCTCATGGACTTTCGTTGGGGATTAGTAAGAGTAAAACGTAATGCTCGGAGACATCGATTAACGGTAACGGTAAACGACTTACCGCACTCGTATTCCTGGCGCATAACAGGCACAGTTTCCGAGCCAGCTGCCTGCCAGGAACTTACCAGAACCAGCGCGGTTTAACTACGAGCTAATATCGACTTTCGCAGTTGAGCGCGTGGAAAGCGCCTAATTAATTATTCCGATTAAGTGCCACGATTAATTAAAATCGAACACGGAAGGAATCGCGCCTGTTCGCCGAGCGCAAGGCGACGGAGTGACGCAACTCGAGTTGCTAGTTGTAATGGCAGTGCGATACGCGCTTTTAAGCTTTAAAGCCGCTGTCACAATCGTTTTTTACTTGGTCACATGCTGTAACGTATCAAGCTATTAAACTCGATATTGTGCATGATTTATTTCAGAAAATTATTATCATTATATAAATACACACATGTACATTATAACGATTTCGATCAGTGCTCGTTTAAGTTCGACATTCACAAATGTACGCACATATATGTATTCTATTTATTGAGATTATGTTTATCTACAATTGAAAAGATATCTTTTTTGATGCATTGAAAAAAATATGGAATACAAATTGAATATAAAATATATATTCGGATTTGCGAGAATAACCTTGATATATTTTAGTTCCACTCAGTGTATCGTAATGGTGTGTGTGTGTGTGTGTGTGTGTG
>JANQDE010000079.1:132906-151574 GCA_037157785.1 Cephalotes varians
GTGTGTACTGTAATAGTGACAGCCCATTCTATAATTAAAGTTTCTCGCCAACTGTAATTCGATAGAGATGTGGATAAGGTGCAACGTGTCACGTCCGCGTCGCGCATCGCGGTATTAACAGTATATTAACCCTTTGCCCTCCGAGTGCCAATTGAGTTGAGTTTCAAGATTTAAGCGTTCCACTCAAAATGTCAACTGGATTGATAATATTATATATAATTATATTATATGTATAAAATTGCAAAAATATATTGCATCAATAGACAAAAGATTTATGGTCGAATCGTAAACATATTTATTTATAGAAAGCCAGAAGTATAAATTTTATTTACGTATTTTTTTATCAACGTTTAATGAAAAAATTTTAGATCGATTTTATTTTAAAATCTCAAAGTTTACATTTAATAATATTATAACTTATAATACACACATTTGCTGAGAGCAGAGAATGGTGAGTTGGCGATCAAACTGTTTAGACATGGGTCGAGGTTAAAAAATTGAGTCCTCTATTATATTGTAAATAGTATGTCATCCTCGACCCTCGCCTACTCCCGCAGGCCACATAAATTCTCGTATCATCTAAACGTTACGCGCATAATCATCCTACTTTCTTTATGACGGTCGTCAATCGATTAAATGAATATTAAGCACAATATTACGCACAGTTAAGTCGTGTTTCATTTACCTGAGCCTTCACTCGAGACTGCTTTTTCCTCATATCTTTCACACTTTCAGATATATCGTGATACATCAGGTGCGTTTCCTTGGATCACGTTGAAAAGAAAATCGATATTTCCGAGAAGCATTACAAACGTCTCATTAGTCGCCAACTATGACGCAACATCTATTTCGCCGGACCACGTGAAAGATTAATGGAAAAATGATTTCGACCGGTTCCCATTATATGTATATCACTTTGAATCGATTAGACGGCACACCCTTAAAAAATTCGTGTTGTATAAGTAGCGACGGCAACGAGGCTATCGAATGCGCTGAGAGTGCTCCGCACCCTGCCCACATAATAATAAGAATAAGATTTCATTCACGATAGCGCCCAGCTTTCGCTACCAGGACCATAATCACACTTGGACACATTGATGCATGGACCGTTCCCCCTTCCGTACCCAGCATTAATGACAGGCTTACGTTGACGAGACCGCCTTTGCCTGCTCATTGAAATTTCGATCGATTACCCATATTCTCCAGCTCTCGCGCTAGTAGCTACTATAAAAACGATCGTGTCATATATCAAAAATTTTTGAAAAAATTGCAATCATTCGAAAGATTTTAATAAGTCGCAATTATTCTATTTACTGATTTGCCAATAATTATTGCAAAAAATATTCTTATTGCACCGTTGAACATAAATATGCAGTAGTGCGTCGGAATGTGAAATTTTTCCACCATTTATTAGTCATAAAGACATACAGATCTGTATTAATACCATGAGATTAGAATGTTCTCCGCGCCCCGAAGGGAATATGATGTTTCCTTTAGCAGTCATCTCCACGTGATTACTGTAGTTAGACGTAATACGTATGATTGAATACATTCGAAAAGGGTTCAGTCACTAATCACGAGCCGTACGGTACTCCAGAAGCAAGAGGATGGGAAATGAACTAAAAGTACATTGGCCGTGTCATTAGAGAGTGTTGAGTTTGTGTCAGCCGATAGAGGGATTAATCATCTTATCGCTCCGTCCTGCTCGCATCCTTTCCCTGAATCGTTCCGCGATTCTCTCAATCGCGACGTATGCCTTGGCATTGATGATTGGCATCAAGACTAAGACGTTTCTCTAGGGCATAGCGGCAGTTCGCTATAGTCACTTAAGTCCATTGAGCTGTGATCGATTCACTATGGAAATTACTCCACAGTCAATAATATCATCATTAACCAATATCTTATGCTTACATATATTTTTCTTGAATGATCAATCAGGAAAGAATCTGGAAACTGTGCGACAGAAAAAATTTACAATATATTTTTCTTTTCTCACAAAAGAAATAGGGACAACTAGATGTGAATTTTATATAATTACAATGTAGAATAATATGTTATCATAGAGAGAATTTAGATTTGAATAATGTATTATAATATACAGAGAATCAATACTAATATTGATGAATATAACATTTGATGAATTTAATTCTGCTTTGTTATCAATGCAATTGCTGAACTACAATTCATTCCAAACATTCTTTCTCGGAATAATTTATTAGATTTTCTTCCATATTGATCAAACTATAAAAATCAAAGTATAAATTTAGAAAATCGGCGCACGCGTTAAGATATTTGTGCCGAGAAACGATTTAGTGCTTGGGTATAAACGTTTTTTGCTATCCCGAAAGAAAAAATGTGAGTTCCAACCACTTGTTCTACTCCTCTTCCTCCTTATTCCGGCTTGTCTGCGCTTAATGCAGATAGGAGTGAGGAAACCGCGTGTAAACTGGCCTTTACCTGAATGGGACACGGCTATTGCTCCGCGCCACGGCGCGCCGTGCGTCCGAGAGAGTTACCGCTAATCTGTACTTACGCTCGACTGGTGTTGCCTCCGTGCTTACACGAGCGGATCAGCCTACAAACGGGTATCGGTCGATCGAAAATTCGAACAATTACGATTGGCTCATTAACCGGTCGGCCAGCACGTTTCTCTGCTCGCCAATATCTCATCCCTTTGTGCGCTTCGCATAATTTCATCGTTTATCGTAATCATTAAAAAAGAGAACAATTCGCGAGATTAAAGGATCGTCATACGTTGCGTGTTTCTACATCGCATTTGTACGAAAACGTGTTACAAAACACGTTACAAAACGTGTTATAAAAAAAGGAAGGAGTTAAACTCGTTCAACACGTTCACATGTGTCACAGCGGGCATCGGTGACCTGAACTTTACGTTTGCGCCATGCGAAACACAGTTGGCGACCGTCACAGAATCTAACTAAAATATACAATTCGCGGCCAGTTTATGCTCTATAAAATTTAATCGCAGTACATCATACGTGTAACAATATTTGATACAATAAAACACGAAACAAAAATTTTGACGTTCAAAATAATTGAGAAAATTTATTCTAAAGGTTCATGGCATTTGGCGGTAAAGATACATATGTCAATCCGAATTATGCTGTCGCATTTAGATGCAAATTAAGTTTTGGCCTTCAGATGTACAGATATTGTTCCGATAAAACGACAGTTTCTATCTCGCACTAGTTAAAGGAATTTCCGTTGGTATGCCATCTACGCTACGACGCGGTAATCGACGTGGTAATCGAGGGTACTGAACGTTACCCGAAGATTAACAGCTACTGAAAGTTTTCACGATTCTCCTTTTTGACGGAAGTTCAACTTCGATGCCATTCGATTCTCGTTTTCGGTGATATTACGGTAACAATATGGATCGTCTCCAAAGTTACTCCGAACTGCTAAACGTATTTCACTATTCGTTCCAACGAGGATTGTTAATATTAGGTCAGTCGTGATTAACAATTTCTATTTATATTGTATTGTAATTTACGAAAATAATTGTTCGCGCGTTACATTCGTAATAATAGCGATTCCTCGGCGCGAGCAGAGCAAAGTATAAGTATCGAAGTACAAGTCGTCTCGTCGAGATAATCCTTTAGGCGCATAGAGGCAATGTTGCAATTGATAAAATTGCCGGGCAATTTTCGAATCCCATTCTACGGGAGTCTTACTGCTCTCTTTCTCTTTCTCTCTCCCTCTCTCTCTCTTTCTCTCGGCTTGAATAACGCTACCGGCGTACGTGACCGCGCACGTTCGTCCGAAGCGACAGATTAACGACGAATTATCGTACAATCTTCATTGACGGTCACGCGTGTAATCGCCCTTACTTGATTTCTCAATTTCTTCTCCATCCCGTTTACCATCCTGCTCTAGACCGCGTTTTCTCCACACTGGTCGTTGCGTCCACGACCGTCACGTCTTGTGCCGCATTCTCGCCACGCCACAACTTAGGTTTCTACGGTCTCCGGATGGGACGGAGAGAAAACGGTGTCTCGTACGTCCGCGTTTCCGAAATCGGTCCCGTATCGCGATCCTGTTTCACGTGCGCTTTCGAAACGTATAGTCTTCCAAATCCTTCGAATCGCTTGAAATCAACATTAATGTATAAAAATGCACATATAACTACAATGAATTGTCATACAATCTTCATTGACAGTCACACGTGTAATCGCTCCTATTTGATTTTGAACTACCCCAATTTCTTTTTCCTACCAAGCCGGTTTTTTTGTAATAGAAAATATATTGAGGATTCTGCACATATCTTGGAGTTCCTCATTGTTGGCATCCCTTTTCTTTACTTTTTGCAATACTATCGGAATGCAGAAGAAACGGTACAATAGCGTATATATAGTGACATATTATAATGTCCGTGAAAATAGCCACGTGAAAAGTCAAACGAGTCACGCGACGTGCCGTTCTTAGCTATGATACATAGTATCAGGCTGTAACTATCATAATAGCGAAAAGAATTCCTTTCCCCTCAGCGATGGCATAACGGTAGCGAAACAGAGAAGCTGAAAGTAACGTAGAAGCTCTTACTACCCTTCCTCTTTCCAGATACATCTTGCGATATCGGACGTCCCGTCTCTGTTCTCCATTAGCCTTTCATTACCGTTCGAATCCAATTCGTGGTCGGTTTTCACCACGTAACCTTGAGTACCTCGAAAACGATATCGCCGTCAAAGATACACATGCTGGAAGAAGGTCGAGACGGTGGCGATAATAGTTAGCGGTGGACGAAGACGTGGTGGACGGCACAGCGGGAAGAAGAGACGGTGAACAGCGAGAAGGGAAAGAAAAACAGGAGTAGAGAGAAAGAACGAGAGGGAGAGACCGGTGATGGCTGCGATGATGACGGTCAGTGGTTGTATATACCGGTTAAGCCGTTCAGTACCAGCCCGGCGTCCGTCACGGGTAAACCTCAACCGTTCGGTTTCGACCCGCTATTCTATTCTAGCATCGCGCGCGCGCGCGCGCGATCGAATTTCCTGTCCTTGTTACACGCTCGTATTCGTCGATTTGTTGTTACGCACGCGTTTCATTTTTCCCTTCTGATCAAATTTGAATTTTTAAACTGACCTCCGATTCAATGTCGCCTGAATGAAAAATCAAAATGGACCTGTTTACTTATATATTTATTTAATGAGTGCGTTAAGTAATTTGAAGAAACGTCAGCTGTGATGCGTAATAATGCACGTAAACGGAATTAAACAGCGAACATGGTTTTCTGATGAAGCGAGAATCCACGAATGTCCACGGATATCCGTAGAGGAGTCCAGTGTTACCGCAGAATTTCTTTTAACAGTTGAATCGTGCGTTTCCAATCTATCACGATGCAGTCAGGCAATCGATAACGATTTGTTGCAACGCTGATGACCGAGCATCTCGGTCTTCATTTAATCGATCTGTCCGGTCCTGAGGAATCGTATCCTAGACATCGTCGGATCATCGTTTCATCCTCCATCACTAAATTAAATTAATAAATTTTTCAAGTGCTCGATCAGTTTTGCCAGAATGAAAAACTAAACTTTTGATGAGTCGGTTCCGATCCTCGCGTAACGCCGAGGAATTCATCCATACTCTAGTCTACGTCGTGAATCACGGTGAATCACGATGGTGGTTTCCCCGTGCAATCATGCCATCGGAAACTCATGGTTGTCGTTGTGTGGGGTACGAGATGAATCACGAAGATACGTTGATTCGAAGTGAGCGCGGATGAAGTGATTACGAGGACTCCGTGGACTTCCAAATCCAGCGGACCAACCCGGTCCGAGAGCGATCCAGGTATCGTTGCGATTCAAAAAATTTAGCTTGATACGAATTACAACTAAAGACATATATTTTTAGATTACATTTAATAATTAATTTTATTGAACTAATTATTTATGTACACATACATATAATTGTTTTCCACTAAGTTAACAAGATGAAAAAGACGAAAAAAATCAATTTAATAATATGTTTCATAAACAGAACGATCGTATTACTGCTTTGAAAATAACTGCGATCTCTCTCGTTGCAATTATTCTTACGGTACCAATGTTTCTTATTGATACCAGAAGAAAATTCACAAAGTTATAGTGCCGCTAAGAGGGGTCAAACTAAATTAAGTAACTATTCATTAAACGCGGTATTTATTCACCGTAACGTTAGACGATTTTCGATTACAATTTTCAATCAAGTTTCTACGAAGCTGATCGAAACTCGCGGTATTATCCCGCGGTATCCATATTAAGTCTGCCATGGAAAATCGTATTACGGGCAGCCGCGATCGAAAGGCGTTAAAGCGTAAACGGCTGCTGTGATCTCTATGTGCAGTTACTATGATCTATCTAGTGGTCGTTCAAATACCGTCACGATGTCGAACGTGACTTTGGATGGGACGGTAGCCGCGATATCCTCTGCTATCTCCGAGACCGCGTGTTAGGTCGTTCGTAGTGTCGATGGCGCGCGATTTCCAGTTATCCATTACCGTTGTCACACTTCCGGAATACTTGCTCAGCGTCCTTCGTCGCGTCCGTCGTTCGATGCTTGAGTTACGATCGTCGCGACGACGATGAGTTTCTTCTTCCAGCGCAAACAGAGCTTGTTTACAGATACCTTCTACATTGCTTACCGAGAGTCTCTTCATCGTCATCGCCGAAGGCTTTAATGAGCGAACGTCTAAGGACCAAGTGGACTCTTGGTTCACTTCAAATACATTTGACATATCTAAAGTGGATCCTTCAAATATTAATGATTTGATCTAGCTCTCCAATACAATTTCATATCAAATTGATACTGACCCGGGACTTCCGAGGCGCTCAATATCAATTCTACTTTTTCGTAAAATCAGATCCGCATCCGACTGACGTCGTCAAGACTTGGGCCGGTACCGGTAATAGCGTGGTGTGATGCGACCGTTCGTCTCTTCCTCGTGTGCTTTTATCAAACTGGCGGCGCTCCCCATTCTACGTTCCTTCCTCCATGCAACGGGATGCCTAGACCTTGAATTATGGAAGCGCATCCTGTCGGACCGCGTCCCACCCACGTCCCACGTGGCGCATCGACAAGACACCTTATTCCGCTACCTCGTATTAATGCCTGCTCGTATCTGCTCGTTCGTACATCTCATCTTCGTACGTCGTTAGGCAAAACATTCGGTTGATGATCGTTCGACGCTCGCCGCCGGTTTGTCAGCCGCGCCGCTCGAATCTGTTGCTCTACCGCATGGAGCAAAAGAGACGCGAACGTACGTTTCCCGTCGTTCCGATTTGCTCCAATTCGCGCACCATCATCGCTCCTCGACACATCGATACAACGATGCGTTACGACGCCGATCACCATGCGACGTGAGCAGAAGACTGTTATGTCGAGGCGCGGATAATCGATGTAGATAATTGTGTTCTAAGGAAAAGCCTATCGTCTCGAAACCTGTAAAACCTTTCTCATAGCAACACCGGAACAAGGATCGAATATCCTTACGGCATGGAGCCGCAAAACACACCACGCTTCTGTTACTCCCCCCTAATCATCGTCCATTTCCTGCGAGAACTGTTATGCCCGCTCATTAAACTTGCCATCGCCGCTCGAACGTACCGGGAAAGACGTAAATTAAATTACGAGGATTAAAGCACCATGTGGAGAACCCAATTCACGTGGAAGGACGTAGCGCCGTTGAGAAGCCGACGATATATTTTCCTGAATCAGTGCCAGCCGTTCGTTGCCGCGATTTTATTTTGTCGCGTTGATAATCATTCACCCGCAACGATTGAAATAAAATAACCGCGATACGTATATATCGCACCACTGGCATAGAAGGCTGCCACGATATCAAGAACGAATAAACATCGTTTCAAGAGAAAATCATAAAAGCTTCTTACAAATTTGAAACAATTTGGAACAAATTTGGAAAAATAATTTTCTAAGTAATGTGAATTTAATATATATAGCGTGATTATCTAATATATATTTTATAGCAAACTATTCCTGTGTTATAAATTTTGTAAAATCTTAATTTAGTAGCTGACGTAAAAGTAAAAGATTTTTAATCATTACTTCTTTTTTTTTATTTAGTTTTTGCTGAAAAAATATAAAAACATGTATTTTGATGCAAGATGAAACAGATCATTTTTAGATTTTTTATATATTGCATTTTTTAGTAGATATTGCATTACAACAAAGTTCTGCAATTGCGATTTTGATTAATGTAAGTCGATGTTAATAACGAATTAATTGTAAAGCGATACGAGCAATGCAATCATATTGCAAAATCGATAATTCCTCAGTCTTCTTCCAGCGCTATGAAGTTTAGACATTTGTTTCAGACATTTTGTTTTTAACGCAAAACATGCGGTCAAACGGAACGCGAATAGGTCGCATGAACTTGTTATGAACGTAAGACTCTTGAGATGCATTTGCTGTCGGATGAGAACGATTAAGCAGAAATGAGAGAAGACGATAACTATGATGACCGCTAGTCATTACGGAATATTTCTTTGGTAGGTGACGTGCGTTGAGAACATAGCTATCGCCGCGAAATGCTTTTCTCGAGAAGCACATAGACGCGAAATAATCTTAAACAATAAACACGTTCTTGTCTCTTATTACGAGACAGAGCTCATATCGTTTTTACTGTATTCAACTTCGTTATATATAATACATTGCAATTTATCGAATTACTCCCATATCTGTCGATTATTATTTAACTGATACATTAACTTATATTGATCATTGCACCTGTTGTAACGTGATTACGTTAGTTATATTGTGCTCTATCACTGCTCTATCACTGTGTGTAATTTGTTCATTATCAACATCATTTTGCGATGATCATTTGTTTCGCGGTATATCGACATTTACATATGTTTAAGAAATATAAAGAACGTAAAGAATTATGTTAGTCTTATAAGGTATACGGTGTCTCTTTCAAATAGTCGTGTACACATCTCACGCGTCACGTGGCACGTGCCTGGGAACTGAGAAGTCAACAGAGGAGAGATCCTGGGGCATTACGAAATCTCGTCACGACCGTGAATGCTAATGGACCCGCACTTGACTGATTCGCTTTTAAATCCGACGTTAAATATACGACTTGGGACTGTGTATAAATCGAGCGATCGCATGTGTTGGAGCTACTCGTTCTCACATTTCCAAATATTTTAATTAAACAGCGCAGATACAACTTTGTAAATCGCGTATTTATTCATATTTATATTCATTTCACTAACGGCGACATATTGACGGCGATATAAGAAGAAACATATTTACAAGCGGCATAATTTTATGATCCTAATGTACATATATTTTGTAAGTATCTATCCAGACGGAAAAATGCCTTGCAAACCAGAAGTTCGATCATTATAAATATTAATTCGTATTTCCTTCTAAGGCTCTTTTAATACGCGAACTCTCGGGCTGTCAAATCCATTATCGTGTAATTCTCCTGTACGACTCCGGCGATCATGAGGAGATCGATAAAATCGATTTAAAATCACTGGGTCATCCGGCGCTTCTTCTTGCTCGTCCTTGGTACATGTTCTGCCTCAAGTAACAGCAACCGCAGCTACCAATACAGCAAGAGAAGTCGCGGCCAACCAGCGACAGTTCTATATTCTACTTCTTGACCTTGTCCCAGAGCGGCCTCCGATGTGAATACTGTCTCTAGCATGTAGAAGTAGACTTTGTACAACCTGATTTTACAACGGTTGTTTACATAGAAAAGTCGGAGATTAATTCTGTGTATACAGTATAGTTTTTCTGTCTAGCTCTACCAAAAAAATAAAAAATTTCATGTTAAATTTATCATCGATTTGTTTGAATTTTTAACTTTAAAATTTTTATTTTAACGTAAATAATTGCAAGTTGCAAGTGATTTATAAACAATATGTCAAATAATGTCATAAAACTACGAAAATTACAAAGTATGGAAAACGTAAACAAAGTACATCATAGTAATATATATTAATAATCTCAATTTGTTAGATACTTATATTGAGAGTCTATTTGAATAAGAGAAAAATGTACCTTTTGCAATTCATTTATATATATATGTTATTATATATTTATATATATATGTGTAAAAGCTTGGAGTACGAATGTAAATTCTGGCAGGAAATAAAATTTCCATTTGTCAGAACGTATATTCAACTTGTGCATCTATTTTCTCTAGATATCGAGAAAGTTATCCAAGATGCACATCCGAGATTTTTATATTTGCAAAAGTTACGCAAGATACGATGCGTTCGATAGAATCGTATTCAAGGCGTAACTCCTACTCGTCATATTCCAATATAAAGAATCGAAATTTTATACAAAGAAGAATTCGTTTAAAAAATGACAAAAAAAATACATAAACAATGAAGATAACATATGATATGAAATAATTATACATACGAGGATAGATATCTTGATTTTCCTGACGATTTTTACATGTCTATTGGATGTACTTCTACAAGAATACGAAGAATTCAGAGCGCGTAGCGTCGGAGAATTGACAAAGATAAATCCAATGATGATGACGAGACAGTTCCAAGACGATGGTATCCTCGATCGAACATTCGAAAGCGAGCGACGCTGCGTCGATGACCTGGAATGCTGGGCCAGAATTCGGTGACAAGTCGGTCCAGGGTATCTTTTTTGTTCCTGTCGATGCGTTTTAGCTCGCGTCCGATGCACCTGTCACTCCATCGAGATACCATCGTCGATCTCGGATCGTTGTCGATCAGCAAAACGATAGACTAGAAATCACGAATTTTTTGTACAATCTTCTTGATAGTTTGTAACATGTGGCGATATATTCGCTAGATTAACATTCTATACAATTGTAGCATTGAGTTATTTTTTAACGCGAAAGCTGTATATAACTATAAAAATCAGGCAGTTTCGATGCACACAGGCGGAAAAATGATATTGCATCGATTAAAATAGAAAAATATAAAGCGAGAATAAATTCCTCTTCGGATTTATTTTAAATTCTTTTATTTATACCAGATCTATGTTGAATCTGAAATCTAAAGTAAAATTTACTAAATATAGACTTCTATTTTTACTCTAAACTTCTTAATTTAAATATAAATCAAGTAAAACGTATCAATACCCTTAAACGATCTCTGATCAAGTATTTTTTAATAAAACCTTCAAGTTCTACTCTATCCTGTTACTTTTTTATCTGCTTCATTGCCTTCAAAAAAGGCATATTGAAAGCAAATATATACTACGGAATTTGAAGCACGCAGTTAATATTTCATGAATTTCTCTCTCATAAGTTATATTACACAAATTAAAGTCACTTGTGGAATACATGTAAGAAATTACGATACTTAATTGCGAGCTTTAAGATATACGCCCGTAATTTATTTATTCGTAGTTTCACTGAGAAAGAGAAAAAACGCATGATTGTGGGATTAGATACGTCGCGGAAAGGGTTAATATGAGAAGCGTGCAACGGGAAAGTGAACTAGAAAGGAGTGTAGACAATAGACAATGGACGCGATGAAAGAGTGAGCGTAGATGCACGCATGCTACTGACAAGCTCTTAATATATAGAATTACAAAATTTATACTGCCTGTCGACGTAGCTTCTGCTGCAATCGACGTAGTAGAGCGCGGCTGTTAATAGTATCATGTGGTTCGCGTGACTCCTAGATTTACACGTCCTCGGGGGGAAAGAGTTGCTCTAAATTGACACGTGACGATGACGATAAGTAGTCATCGGACAATAAGTCGATCATCAAATAACGATGATGTTTTTGTTTTCAGGGATCAGAATGCGGTGGATCGGTTACGTGGCCACGATTCTCTGGTGGTCGGGCATCGCCAGGTCTCTCAGTACGCTGAATCGAGGTCACAGTCAGTAATATTCTTTTTGGTGATTTAAATGCGCCCCACCTCCCTTCACGCGCGCTGCGTTTGGTATCCGCGACGGATACCAAAACCCTGTACATGATACGTCTTTTTGATGCCGCGAACACCCACCCCGTTTCTTCCGTATATATTTTCAAGTGCCCGAACGCAGTTACCATTCCTTCTCTCTTTCTTTCCTTCTCCCTGTCATCTTCGCGCTCGTCTTCCCTTTGTGCAGTATCCTTCTCCCGCCTGAAGGTTCTTCTTAAATGTATAACGCTTAATTGGAAGGAGAACTCGGTCAAGGTGCAGTCGGTCGTGCACGAGCGTGAGAAAAGAAAAGCGAAAGAAGGCGCTACTTTCTTTTTGTTTCGACGAATCTCCGAAGGGAGAATTCTTCTTTATCTATTATCATTTTTTTCCCGCTCGTCTCTCATGTAATTGGCTCGTGCAGTCAGTGTGTTTTGCCAGCAAAGACGCGGTTCTGGACGTTTGTAATAGAAGAAAATATGTTGTTCGAATCAAGTCACGCTTCATTCGCAATCAGATTAATGGACAATAATTATATATCGCGATGCAATGTTAATATTAACTTGCACAATTTGTAATTTTTCCGTGGCCAACGAGCGTCAAACACAAACAATCAATTTTGAATATCAAGTCCGTAAAGAAAAAGAGAGAGAAAAAGAGAGAGTTCAATAGCGTCTTGCAATAAAATTTTTCTCCCTAATGCCTTCCCCTTTATAACGTAATATTGCGATACAAACTGGCACAATTGTGTTTTTAGCGGTGAAAGCGACTGCGTGAAGCTCCTACATGCTGCGGTCATAATTTACGTTACCCGAGTCTTACCATGACTCGGTTAATGACTCGGTCCAGGTCTGCGTACTTCTTCCAGTTATTAAGTTTCATTTTTTTTTACACGATCTCTCACGCGTGCTTCGACAAGTAGTACACTTTCACCGAACCTGACGGCGAGGTAGATTTCATGTGTAACATGTAAGACAGTCTAATTGTCGAGCACGATATGACCTATCGTGCTGTACCGCGCGACACGATGTCACGCGACGTCATCCTTTAGTACACTTGTCAAATTTAATGCATATAATCTCGTTACCTGGGGCAGGTTTCACCCGAGTTTTTGGAGGGCATGTATAGAAACGCGAATCTCTCGCGAAATTATAAGTTATTAAATTCGTCGAGACAGTATGATCGACGTTAGCGCGCTTTTATTGCGCATTTAACGTTATTCGCTGTCTGACTTTGGACTCTGGCATATGAGATATGTATGTAATGGAGACGTAAGATTAAAGTCAGTTACGTTTAACGGAGAGCACGTAGGAAATAAATGAGATATTCGTCATTTGTCGGCTCGGGTTTCTTAACACTGACATAACCCAAGAAGCTCCGCCAGTCGTCGAAAGATGGACCGCCTGAAATAGTCGATCTCTTTTCCATTTCACGCAGGTTACAAAATCAGTCCAAAACCCTGTAAAGTGCCTGGTTCGGAGAGCAAAGAAGGTACGTGCATGTTCGTGTGGGAGTGCATCAAGTCCGAGGGGACGCACGTGGGTGTATGCGTGGATACCTTCATGTTCGGCAGTTGTTGTATACACAACACAACGGTGAACACGATAGGTGCGTCTTATCGTCCTCATTATTATCATCATCATCAGCAGCAGCAGCAGCAACACGACAGTATGACGAGTACACTCAGGCCAAGCTCACTCCTGGCAGAGCCAATGGGGAACGAAACCATTAGACTGACGTCGACTTCTCTCTTGGGTTTCTCCTCGACAGTATCGAGCACCGCAAAGCCGAATCTTCATCACTTCTCGGGATCTCATAGCTCCGGAGTCTCGACTAGACCGATGAAACCATACTCGCACGGTGTCGGGAGGCCCTTGCAGAAGATGCCGCACGCCAAACCAACGTCCGAGCACGACGTCGATGTACTGCAGACCCCCGCGGTGTCTTCCGCATCTACGAACACGTGGGCGGAAGAGAGACCGCAAACGAAGAGACCGGGTCATCACGCGGGTCATTCTCATCACCACAAGACTAGGCCGGACGACGGAGCGCTGAGCGACAAACCATCGCCTGTTCTAAGCCAACCGGGTTTCAAGGACAAGCTGGAGACACATAACACTTTAATAGTACGCTTGCCGGGGAAGGAGCACGCTGATGATGAGATCATTGGTTCAAGTAGCTCGAGCAAGCCGAACAAACAGGGCAAACCGGGTAAACCGGGCAATCAAAGGCCCTTTGAGTCGAGACCGGACGATGGGAAGACCGAAGACGTTGATCTCAGCGTGCAAGAGACGATAAATCGACCGAATGTCAATTCCGTTATTGAAAGTGTAAGGAAGGAAATTTATTATCGTAACTCGTGATGACTCTATGATTATAACTCGTGATTCAGCGAGATAACTTTAAAAAGATTTCTTGTATAACATTCTTCTCATATCGCCGAGAATTCACTCTCCTTGGCTCAATCAAACATTTAATTTAAAAGTTCATTTAAATTTAAAAAGATTCCTCGCCCATTTTAATTAATAATAGATATTATGTAAAGTTATATATTAAATTATGTAAAGATAGAATTATGTAAAGATAGAAGTAACTAAAATTCATTGATGTTCTTGTCTAGTGCGAACGTTAATTTTTTTATGTATTGCATTTATTAACAACTTAGAAATAGGGACATTAATATTTGATAAAAATTTAATAAAAATATTCCTTTAACTATAAAATATACAGTTAAAGAAATATTTATCTCACAGGTAGCAGAGTTATTTTCGACGCAATATAAGCAACGAGTTTAATGGAGTATCGATTTTCACCAGGAAACGGGGAAAGAGCCGCATCCAGATTTGAATTTCGTGCACACCGAACGGCCGCACTGGGCAACCAAACCAATACAGTCAAAACCATCATCGACAGATTTCTCCAAGCCGCATTTTTCAATCAAAACGACCACTTATCGACCAATAAGCAGTCAACCAGATCACAGACCGAATTTTATCTCGAGGCCCAACTGGGTACTGTCCACGAAGACGTCGACGACGACGACGACTGTCAGACCGACATATGCCAGGCAGCCTTCTACCAGGTATGCAACTGGTTTTTAAGTTGTATTGGTTTAAGCCGTAATACATATGTAAATATATCGTTCCTTTTTCAACAGTTCTTTTTATATGTATTATCACGTAAAAAGATTTACAGCGTTATATTATTATTATCACGATACATGCCGTATTTACGTATATTTACGTATATTGCGTATCGAGCTCAACTTAAAATTTATCTTTCATTCTAGCGCAGCCGGATCCGTGCCACAAACCTCTCACTGGCAAGTGACCACGGAACCGGCTTTCGTCACAAAACAGAAACCGTCATCGCTGTCCTCGGCGTCGTCCTCATTCTCGTCGTCCTTGCCAACATCGTTTTCCTCGTCCTCATCATCATCGTCATCGTCTTCGTCATCCAAACCGATAACCGCGATTACCGTACCGGAAACTGTACGAATTCCGTCTTTAGGTACGAGTTCCCATTTCTGGTCGAACAGCTGGACACCACCTAGACCGTCCTTAAAACCGCACTGGACTGACAGTCCCAGCCTTCTTCAGAATGGTCCGGAAAACTTTCCGCCGAAATCGAGTCTAAAACCGACTGAATCGCAACAGGTACGTGTGCGTTTTTTCTCTTTGATGAGAATTGATTATTTGCCACTACAATGATTTTCTATGTCTCGTTTTCATAAATCTTTGTTATCTTTGTTATTTAATTTTGAAAAAACTGCTATTGTTTGGCCAAAATTAACGTTATAATTGGTCATTTATAATGTTATGCAATGTTAACCCATTAACCCATTTTGTGATGCTTTTTGTTTTGTAGAGCACCGAGTATCAGAAGCCCTTGGGCTCGGCGCACTACATAACAACGTCCCATTTGGAGACATCAACTAGGCCACGGCCCACGAAGAAAACCACAATGCAAAGCACGACGCCGTCCACGTTGACGTCCTCCGCCAGCGGTACAACCAGTCCGACAACCGCGACGGTAACGACGACCACGAGCAGCACGACCAGCGCGAGCAGCACGACCAGCGCGAGCGTCACTACGATGCAGGGATCGTTGACCACCGAGATGGCGGCAAACGAGAAGGCGACGGGTTCGGTAATGACGATTGCGGCCGCTAATGAGAGCAAGAACATGCAATGCGGCGTGCCGCCGTTATTTCCGCGGCCGGAAACGAGAATCGTCGGCGGTAAGGATGCGATGTTTGGCCGGTGGCCCTGGCAGGTGTCCGTACGTAGGACCTCCTTCTTCGGCTTCTCGAGTACTCATCGTTGCGGCGGGGCGGTGCTCAACGAGAATTGGATCGCCACCGCGGGCCATTGCGTCGACGAGTGAGTGCCCTGTCTCTTTCGTCTTTCGGTTATAACGTGCACCGTTAAATCCCATCCGTTTCAGTTTGCTAACGTCGCAAATCCGGATACGAGTCGGCGAGTACGACTTCTCGTCGGTACATGAACGACTGTCGTACGAGGAGCGCGGCGTCGCCAAGAAGGTCGTGCATCCTAAATATAACTTTTTCACGTACGAGTATGATCTCGCGTTGGTGCGCCTCGAGACTTCCTTGAAATTCGCCGCGCACATCTCGCCTATCTGTCTACCGGCCACGGACGACCTTCTAATCGGGGAGAACGCTACGGTCACCGGCTGGGGAAGGTTGAGCGAAGGTGGAACATTGCCTTCGGTGTTGCAGGAAGTAATTAACGTTTTGACGATTAAACCTTTGAGGTACGTTCAAATTATTCCGATATTATTATTCTCTCGTTCAAGGTCTCCGTGCCGATAGTGAGCAATGACAGATGCAAGTCAATGTTCTTGAGAGCCGGCAGACACGAGTTCATACCGGATATTTTTCTCTGTGCCGGTTACGAAACCGGCGGACAGGATTCATGTCAGGTACGTTCGTGAGTGCCTATAATCGAATTACTTGTTGCACAAAGTTTCCGTTGAGAGACTTTTGCATTCTTGCATCATACAGGGCGACTCCGGAGGGCCTCTCCAGGTTCGCGGAAAGGACGGCAGATACTTCCTCGCTGGTATCATATCCTGGGGCATCGGTTGCGCGGAAGCAAACTTACCGGGCGTCTGCACGCGGATATCCAAGTTCGTACCATGGATTTTGAAGAACGTCACCTGATTTACAATCGATCCTCGACAACGAACGCGAGGAAACGCAAAGCAACTCTCGAACTCGGACGATATTCATCAATAAGCGATTTGCAGTGTCGTCATGTGATATCAAAAGACATTATCCTAGATTTTTCACTGCGAATGAAAATACGCCTTCTCGTTTGCATTTATTTATTTGCATTTACACTGCCACTTATGGAGTAAAGATCCTGATTGCTACATATATATATATGAAAAAATATACGCATTAGAAGAAGTGAAATAAGATCATCGTCGGAAGTTATCGAATATATATATTAGTGACGTGAAATCTCGTGCATTGTAGCAGCATATTGAACTGTATTTATACATAAAAGTAAGTAATGAAATAATATATTTGCTAGATTAAGGCTAAATAAATAAGGGAAGTCTGAGTTGTGTAATAAAAAGATTAAAGAATTAGTTCGATAGACTTCAAAGATACATGGTTATCATTCTTGCCACTTTACTCCGAATATGAGATATGATACACATACACCTATACATATACTCTTAATAGAAATTAAGAAAAACTCGTAAATTTGTAAATTACATAAACATCGTCTATCATAATTTATTGTTGCTAAGCTAGTTTCAAAGGCATTGTCTGACAGACTGTTGATCCTATAACTTATTATTAAACAATTCAATCTGAAAGAAAATCAATGAAAAGTGTGAATTTTCATAACTATCGTGATTCTTGTAATTTCACAACAAAGTATCTGCTTTTATTAATTATCAAGATGTATAGAAAGTTTGCTCTTCGCACTATGACGTGAGATAGCTTAAAATATTCTGCTAAATGCTCAACTCACACATTTCAAGTTATGCTAACTGCCACTTTTTTATGTTTCTTTATTTACAAATAGGAATTTGTACAGAGCACAATATTAATTGCGTGTACTTTATAATAACTGTGTGCGAGAGAAATCCACATTATAAAATTATTTATAAGTATCGTCAAATAAACGAGTGTTTATTTAAACTTTAGCGATCGTAGATCATGTCCCTACAATATTCTCGAATTAAGCGGATCGTCCACTCGGCCGGCGATTAGAGTCACTGAAGTCTCTGCGTCGACGATGAAATAAAGAAAGGGATGCAAAGCTATAAAGGGTTCAGGTCCGGCTCTTTCGAACAGACCGTTACCTAAAAGAAAATTTATAATTATTTTGCGAACTTTTACAAACAATGATTTTAATCATAAAAAATATTTAAAATATTTAATATAAAATTTTTAATATTTTTTATAATGCACATTACATATTATAAAATAAAATATCGCACTTTTCCAGAGCGATATCAGTTTAACGAAGACAAATTTGCAAAAAAAGTATTTATTTACAAATAAATTTATGTGAATTGCAGAACTTAAAAATTTTTTACAAATTTTTGATGGTTTTTGCGAAAATATAGCAGTTTGGTCATACAAACTGCTACATTTAAATTAAAAAAAATTAATAATTTGTGTTATTCTATGTAGTGCAGAGGAGTTAGGAAGACGTTTAAATTATGATGGAAAAAATAAATATATGTAATTAATGTGTCTAGCAAGTATGCAAGAAACTATGTATTTTTTGCGCATTAGAGAAGAA
>JANQDE010000079.1:151659-224401 GCA_037157785.1 Cephalotes varians
TTTTTCCAACTACAAAGTCTTTTAAAACAATTGCAAAGAGTCTATTATATAGAGTTTAGATTTAAAGTGATAAAATATAAGAATGATCTTATCTATTCTAAAATCGAATGAAAATTGTTGATTTTCACAAAATTCGCGTTTGAGAAATTGGTATTTTAATATAATTAAATGTTATATAAAACATTGTAATAATCTAAAATAATAATCTCTTGTCTTCCAAATATTCCATTATTCTATCATATAATTAAAAAAAAGAGTGCATATGTAATAGCCAAAAGAAAAAATTTAGAAACGCTGCATAAAATTCAGGAATCCTCGGTAAACGTAAAAAGTGATGGCGCAAGGTCTTTTTATTGACTTCCTTTACTCGAGCAGGATATCAGCAATTAAATTCAGTGAACTGTACAACAATACTGAGAATATTTCCGACAGTAACCGATAGTTTTGCTTGAAACGTCACCTAGTGATGTGAAAAAAGAATATTGCCTAATTATTCATCCTCGAAACTCGTGTTCTTGCAGATACGTCTATTTGTTTTCTGATTGCGTTAAAATTTTTCAAGATTAAATCCTGTCAATTACGTAACTTATAGATGCGTTTTTATAAAAACGTTTAGCTGAATTATCTGTGTTAAATTAACCACGACAACTAGTAATTTAACGAGGAGATAATGACTGATACTCGGCAATTATGTACAGATGTAATTAGCGGATAGACATTCGTCTCCGATAGTCTCCCAATCTTAAATGATGATTGAAAACGTTCTCGTGTAATTCTAGAAACGTAATTTTGACAGCGCGGAAGTGACCGTCATCGTTAACGACAGTTGGCGTTAAGTAAATGAAAATTCAGCGGAACGTGAAAAAGAGCAACGACCGAGCAAGCGGAAGCGAAAAAGAGAAAGAAAAGAAAGTGAAGAAACGACTGACAATGAGTGGCGGCAGTAGTAACGGTCGGCCGTCATCAGACGTCACGGCGCGTAGAGGGGCAACATTGTCGCCGTCCTCGTTTACAAATTATGTGCGCAAATTATATTTCTGGAGGGTACTCGAGTCGCGCGCGTGAAACTTTGTAATTTCACTCGTTAATACCGGACATTGCGTCAACGTAATTATTTCTTCAAATCATCTCCGCGGCAGCCTGGGAGTCGTGGCGTCGCTATTCCGCCGTCCATCTCGCTGTCTGTTTTTCTTTTCCACAAATTAAATCATCTGTACGCCATTCAATGCTAGCTAACATCCGGTTAGTTGAGCAGCTAGGACGTATCGGGAATTGCTCGCTAATTTCGCTACCTGAGATGATTTAATTCTAGCGTATTATGATTATTCGTATCAAATTGTCAGTCAATAATATAATTGTATCAGAATATTATCAGGAACAATCAAGACGTGACAAAGTAATAAATAATAAATAATAATACAAATAACATGTAAAATATAGACGATAATGTCAAACGTATGAAAAATCAATTAAAAACTCGTGCACTTGATTGATGACCGGATACTCGGCTCGTACTGACAACGCTATATTATTACAGGAAGAAGCAATTTACAAGCGGCAAGAGAAGCGAAAAAAAAATTTGTATTTAAGAAATAAAAGAATACTAATGAATACTTATGCAAGTAGCGCGCAAAATTATAATTCAATAATTGAATTTTAAAATTCAGGATAAAGAGCGAGGGATGCAATTATACGCGTGGAAATGGTTACCATGGGACAATTGAAAGGAGAGTGCAATAGTGCATGAAAAGCGTAAGAGAGTAAAAAAGACCTGGCGGTAGATATCGATAATAGTCTCTTCGAGGTGGAACGACATTAGACGACTCACGAGAATGGGTCCGATCGGGTTTCATATAATTCCTTATATTGACTCCTATACTCTGTTGCACGTCCCTGGCGTATACACCGAGATCGGATGTCATGGGCGATAAATCGGCCACTCTTGGCTCGAATACATCCAGGATTCCTAGCTGCAAAAGAAACAGGTAAAAGAAGGAAGATCATTTAAAAAGATTACGCAAGCCTCGACGCAAATATGGATGCAAATATACACAAGTCACGCATATGTGTCGATAATAATCTCTATTTCTTCTTCCTCAATTTCAATCTTTTTGTACTCACGAAACGTAAGAAAATGTCTTTTCGTTATATATATATATGTGTGTATGTGTGTGTGTGTGTGTTTTGTATATACGATACCTTAAAAAAATAATTTGGAAATGAGTAGACAAAGTAAGATGTAATTTATAATTAATTAATATTTAACGATTGTTCTTTATAAACTTCTCATTATCGACGAATTCCTAAGATAAAAATCTTTAAAAATGAGAAACTGTAGAAATTATGAAAAACCTTCATGTGTGCATGTAAATCCGAAATATATTTTTCTACTCGGTACTCATATTTGACATTGGTAGGACATTGACGTTATTATCCATTTACCCTTTGCAGAAATGACGTCAGTGTAACGAAACCACGCAGCATGAACGAAGGTATAGTGGCCCTGACCCAAGTAGGCTGTAATTGCTTCCTCAACAATCTCAATGACTTTCCGTTGAGATCCCTCGCCAGACGATACGTGTCCGTTTTATCCGTGGGCATGAAAAGTATAATGTTGTATCGGGGATCCTTGAGTGTTAAGAAAATAACAGAAATTCTTCAGTTATACTTGAAGCTACTTTAGAATAACTTTAGAATACTTTAGAATTTTGTTTAATTTCTAAGAACCAACTGCATATTGATCAAAGCTATTTATTT
Source organism: Cephalotes varians (assembly GCA_037157785.1). Taxonomy (NCBI): domain Eukaryota; kingdom Metazoa; phylum Arthropoda; class Insecta; order Hymenoptera; family Formicidae; genus Cephalotes; species Cephalotes varians. The sequence continues at coordinate 154,417 of JANQDE010000079.1, forward strand.
CAATATTATTTAAATAAATATTCTTTGCCTGTATGGTGCATAAAATTTTAATTTAGAAAAAAATAGTAAAAGTTAGAATTTATTTAATATAGATTGTAAATTAGAATTGCGCAATTTTCATTTTCTTAAATAAGAAAAATTTCAAATTAAAGATTAGTAAAGCTTAATTAAATGAATTCTCTTAAGTTCTGAAAAAGGTGGACTAGATCACACTGAATTTTCACTAAATTTTAAACTTACGTCCAAAGGAAACTCGAGAGCGACAGCCTGCAACGATGGAAAATACGCGAAGGGCAATACGGCGATGTAACTCGAAGCCGATACTGAAGAAACGTCGCAACCGTTCACCAAAAATGACATCTCCGCTGATGAATCTTCGATGAAAGACTCACCCGGGTTTACTGTGTTATACGATTTCCAAATCTCTAGATTTTGCATCCAGATTCCTTCGTCTGAAAATGAGAAATTGAATCCCATCGGTTATTTAGCGTTTTCTATTTGGAGAGAGAATTCTTTCTTATTAATCTCGTATAAATGCAATGTAACTTTCTTCGCTAGGAAAACGTAAGTTGACATTCATGACTACATAGTTTACATAGTAATTGCTATTAATTTAGTATTGAAATTTGTCTGCAAGATAAATTAAAATCTATTTGTGCATGTTGTAGCTTTCGTTTCGTAATAAGACTGATAAGACATTTATTTGAAGAAGATTCGTTAATTGAATGTACCTGGGTAGCTAGAAAAGTATCCGCGCGGGCTTCTCGTTTCGCGTTTACGAATATTCAACGATTCATCCCTTAACTTATCTTTAACTGTATTGCTGATAACGATATCTATCAAATCTTTCTTTTTTCGATTCATGAAAATTGTATTGCCTTCTACGAGAGATGCGGTCATCTGATTATCCATTGTAGAATTCATGATCGTGAAGTTATTTCCAATAAGATTGCTTGACGTCACGTTTGTTGCTGGGACAGATGGTATCACGGTCGCAGAATTGACTGCGCTGTCAATATTAGTTGTCATTACGAAGTCATTCGCAGCGGTTATTCCTGGAGTATTCCCGACCGGTGTATCTGCCGACGTCTCGATAGTCGATTGCGAAATAACGCCGTTCACCATCATCGTTTTGGTAACGGGACTCGGGATAGTCACGTTCGCGCCATTCAAGATTGCTGATACTACAGTAGTTAACGAATTCATAGTAACGGTATTCAAGGTCGTATTAGGAATAGTTGTATCAATGGACGTCATATTAACGACTATGCTCGCGGCCGCCAATGCGTCGATATCTGCATCCACGGCAATCATAGCTGGCGAATCCGAACTGATCATATTTGTCGTCATTGGTACCTCGGTGTTCGTAGCAAAAGTTGAAGGTACTTGAATATCAGTACTTATTGATTCCGTCACATTAGCTACGATCACAGTTGCAGTTGTCATATCCACCCTCGTCGATACTTGAACGCTTTCGTTAGGAACGCTGGTACTCGTTTCAGTATCACCGGCGACTGTCGAGGAAGTTTGATTGTCCACGATTGCAACTATAGTTGTAATCGGAATCGTTTGATTATCTGTGTTTACCATTGACGTAATCGTATACGGCAAACTCGTAGTTTCCGTGGATGGAGTCGGCTGGATACTTTCGCCGGAAGTAACCGTTAGGGAATTTGCCGATTGCGTCGGCGACGTGTTTTGCGCAACTATTTCGGTACTGGTAATCGGAGTCAATGTTGATTGTACATCGGTTACAACCGTTGGTGTCATTGTGACAGTTTGCTGAGTAACGCTCGCTGCGGTCGATGGAACGATCGTTGTTTCCGCATCAGCCGGAGGAAACGTCGTGATAGTACCCATTGATGTTGTCGTGGTCATGTTCGGCACATTCCCAATGTTTGCCATTTCTGTCGAGAGCGTGGTTAATCCGATCGTGGATGTCGGAAGTTCGGTTATACTTGATGAGTCTCCCATACTAACGGTAACGTTCGCTTCTTGCTCGATACTCGATAAATCAAAGCCGTAAAATCTTAGAATGTCTTCATACTCGGGACGGAGTCTGATATTCTCTCTGCTTAGCGTCAGGCCCCCCAGAAAGCCGTCGGCGTTAAGATAGCTCTTGAAATCAACATTGATATATAATTCGATATATACAATTGATTATTTATAATACTCTAATTTTATTTATAACAATAATGAATTTTGTTTCTCAAAGATAAATACATTAGTGATGAAAAGTTGGCAAAAGTATATCAAATACTTACGTAATTAAAGTAAATATCAAATCGGATTTGTATGAAACATGATTAAAAAGAGTCCAAAAAAATGTCTAAAGACGTCCGGAAAGATATCTTTCGAGTCTTCGCGATGTCATCTAAATATTCACATTGCACAGGATCTTACTCGTAATCGTCGATGAATATCTCTGAAACCGATCCTGGTAACATCCCGGTTGACTGGTAGGCCTATGGCCTCAGCGATTTGTTGACCTCCTCTACCCGCGGATCCTTCGTAGAGCGCCGCCAGTACGAAAGCAACCCCTGTAGGCGAGAACGCAACGTTTCCACATGTCGAATATTGCTGAAGGATCTTCACCCCGAGCTCATTGATGACGTCGGTGATCACGTCGACCGGACGTTGCGTGTCCGCGCGATACCAAGGATCATACCTATAAGTGAACACGGACGACACTGCTGTAACATAACATTAGTGGGAAACTTTAAAATTCATTACACTGCGTAATTCGATGCATTATGTATCATCTATTTCTCTAAATTGAAGTTTGCCGAATAACACTGCCAATTTCTTCATAAACTGCAATCATATTTTAACATGATGTTCCTCTAGAAATTTATAAGACAACTCTATCTTTTCTTTTTCTCTCTATATATAATTCATACCAAAAGAAAATTAATAAAAATATTTTTATTTATCTATATTTATTTATTTCATATTCGAAGAAGAGGCTTCAATTTTCGAGCTTGTCTAAAGACGATTGCTTCATTGGACTAATCAACATCCTCTAATCGCAAAGTAATCGAAACAATCTTACGTACGCTGCAATATTATGATCAGATGCAATGACTTTTCCATCGTTTTTTCGGGATGTTGCTTCCTTCTTGATATTCCGATCGTTACGTCGAACCAGAGTCCGCAACGCGATTCAGCCGGTTGTAGGATTAGCCTTAGTCGTCCACGTTCTACGTCAGGACTGGCTCACGTCGGAACGCGCGGATCAGATACGCTAGGCTAGCTGCTCTCTCGTCGGGACTCGTGGTTCTATTAAGACTCGCTCAAGGGGCCCGTCCGAGGCCCACTCTTGAGAGGGCCCCGATTACTACCGCGACTTCTTAAGTGGCTAAGGTCGTAATCCCCGTTAAATTGCACACATAGCTTCCCTCCCAGCCGACAATTCCCTTTCCTGCCGCTCTTCGTCTAAATTCTTTTAGAGATTTCTATCTCCCAGCGTTTCGACAGGAAGGGGATCTTAAGTATGTCGCTGCATCGCCGCGTTCATCTGCTTACATTTATGATCTCGTACCATCTCGTTGCGGAATGTAAAATATGAGCGTGTATTTCTCTATTCACAATCCAATGACAAAGATATTACGATTCCACGTTGAAATAAGTATACCAGTAAATGACCGGCTGAAGGATATGGGTGTGTGTGTGTGTGTGTGTGTGTGTGCGCGCATGTGCGTGTGTGTAACTAAATTTCTTCAGGATGTTACTTGGTCACATTATTACATTTTTGGCATATATAAAATTACAAACATCGTTGATTGAAAATATTCGTTGTTTGCGATGAATTAATCGCTTTACTCAATTAACAAAAAATCAGTTATAATTAATCAAAGATATATCACACTCTCGTGTGTGGCAAAACGTTCTCTGGACTACTTCGTGTGCCATTCGCTGGTACACCGACCTGTTCGCGATACATTAATACGACCGAAAACTCCTCTCTCCGGCAGCGATCGCACGTCTATATCGGCCACAAATCTTCGATATGCGGATATTATCGCACACGATAACGGTAGTGATGATCGGCGGCGACCGCACAGAGGTAAAGGCAAGGCGAGGATCTGCTTTCGACTGATCCAAGTGGGAGGATCTCCGCATTATGAGGCGTTACGTGATATCGCGGTGACTTTTACCGCACGCCGCGGACGGCTGCTGAATGCGCAATCCCGAATCCAGGATCTGATGTGCGAGCCAACAATGGGACGCCGCGGATCATTATCCCGCGCACGCCAAACGCGATGCCTTCACATGCGTCCCTTCTCATCCTGTTCCGTTCCATCGCGTCTTGATTTCGCAAAACCTATTATTACCGGTATTGAACGGAGCGGTAGATTGGCACGAAGTCGTATACTGTATCCTCCTTTATTTCTGCCCACGATGTTCATCATGTTGTTCATCGAATGTTTTTGAACGCGCACGTCGGGCCAGAACAATCTCAAGGTGATAAGCTTGACGATGATTGATGTGCGATTTACTGAAATCAGCTTCAAACTGTTCGTTTGCGATTGAGGGACCCATCAATTTGGATATAATACAAAAAGGAATCATCTGCATTTTTATGATTTTTTGTTTGTACCAAAATGTGATAGTTCGAGGCAGTAATTCACATATGAAATTGAAGCTTATGCGACATTTATGAATAATTACTTTTAATATAATAACATAAAATAATTTTACTTGTAACGCATTTCTTAAAAAGAATTTTTTCAACTGGTTCTACATTGCAATCTGATTACGTTTAAATAATCGATTCTACCTCAAGGTTAAAACTTGTACAATTTTATTAAGCATAAAAACGTACATTTTACATTTACAAGCAGTTTTCTAAAATTTTCTTTAACTATAAAAGACATATAAGCTGTTAAAAAAGAATCTATGCAAAAAAAATCCTCGTATAAGTACATAATTTACAATTAAGCGATCGTTACATGTAGCTCGAGAAGTCGCTGTGCTTATGCGAGAATGGTCCCTGTAATTAACACTAGTTACAAACAACGATAAAATCTAATTGCGCTTGCAGATTACGTTTTAATCAACGGTGAAGCTTTTCGCGGGAAATAGAAGCGTTTAATCTATCATCTGTCCACTTCCACGAGACTCAAGAAACAAAAGGCTGAATCAACTTGCGCCGCTTCGACACTTGCCACTTGTGCCAGCAAAACTCGCAGCACAAAAGAAATATCGATCCGGTCACGCCTGAAAAGAACACAATGAGGAGTCATTTTTACTCTCACGAGGTGTTATTACACTTTCCGAACGGCGTCACGCAAAAAACACGTTACCCATGAAAAGCACGAAAAATATTCCCTGCATATCCGTCACGTTTACTTTACGCTCGTCTACGCCCTGGTTGGAGAGACTGTCCGAACATTTGTCTTTAATCGGTATCTGCTCCGCTATCCACTTGTTCATTAATCCGGACTCGTGCATATGGTGTAACCTGAATGACAAAGCTTAGTCAGTTAATAATTGGCTCTGAAATAGCAATTACGAATGGGAATTATCACTGAATCACAAAATGACGATTTATCAAAGATGAAATTTTGCAATCAAACTCAACAAATTAATCATAATTATAAAATTCACATGCAATTTACATATTTAAAAAAAATTAATAAAAATTGCGTTTAAAAAATTAAGAACGTCATAAATCACTACGACAGTGATCACTTTATCATCTCAAAATTGATGTATAATAAATTAGCTTACTCAGCGTTGATGATTTTTATATAAGGACTATCTTTTGCAATAATCATCGCTATGGGCTCGTCCATAAATTTGTCAGTGCTCAAAGAAAAGGCACATCTCTCAGTTAATAATAGGTCACTTCTCATCAAAAATCTGCTCGGGCAATGCATCATTATTGGACTAATTTATTCGATATCTTAGGTATACAGGATGAAATATTTTATATTTAAATGATCGTATCTCTATTTATCATGACATTCTTCAAGAAAATAATTACAGCGTATGATAAGCAAAAGATATAGGAATATTTACTTTATCAGATTTTATATAACTTTTTCTCAGGAGAGTTTTTCGTAAATTTTAAACAGTGGAAAAGTTTTTATTTAAAAATATCTATTCTGTTATGTTAATGTCTATTCTTTATATTATGAGATTACCTCAATGTGCTCCTCCAATCGATCAACGCGTGTTTGCCCGCTTTTACTCGCTCAATGATTTCCACTTCTTGCGTCGCGTTATGAATTATAGATCGCTCTAAAAGAATATGATATTTTTCTTCTTCGGCATTCTTCAGATACTCCTCTAAAAAGCTGCCATTAGGAAACCCCCAGGTTAATCGGTCTTTATGAGCAATAAGATCATCTATGGTCAGAATGGCAGCGTCCATGTTCGGGAATGTTAGGAACGCGACCAAGCTTCCGGAATAAGTTGCTACTAAGACCATCACGACCAACCACCAGACACCGATCAGCAGGCGAGCGCTATCGGAATGGGGTAAGTACATTCCCCCTAAAATCATTTATACGCACCCTTGTATTTCTCCAAAAAAAGAAAGAAAAATACGATTCTTTTTTCATATAAAAATAACCGTAAAACGATTTTTCTTCAATAAAAATATCAGGAAATTGGTAATTCAAAAGAGTAAAATAATTCATTCATAATAATAAAGAAATATAATAATAAAAACGGCAAATAGAAAAATATCTTGGCAAATCTAGAATATAATAATCTTGTATAAATAAAAGTAACGCTTTTAGAAGCGGATGCTACCTTGCTGAAGAAGGGCCCCGTAGACATACCATACACATTGCCAGGAGGAATTGAGCCCCGACGTCCTCGTGCTGCTTGGACTGTACTTGTGAATCAGGTACAAGATCGGGCCCATTATAATAATGGATGCTGCCAGGCAGGCCCACGTCTGCAAGCAAAACTAACCCGCTTGAAAACATGCATGTAAATAGATCAGAGGTATCTAAAGCTATCAATGCGTCGTTTGACAGCTTTCCCTGTTAGCTTAAGTAATTTCCATCAGGTCTCGTCTTGCGACGATATTATATTAATAAGTTTCCACTTTCATTTATATCTACACATTTATGAAAGTTAAAAGTTCCTCATATTTGTATAGTTCTTTACTTAATAAAATAATTATCTGTCTATAAATGATGTTATGATATTGTCATTATCATCGATAAGAAGTTAAATCGATAATATTTCTAATTTAAGTTTCCAATTCTAACAAAATTCGATAATTCTAACAAATTCGTCTTGTTCTATCAATCTTCTTACAATTTTTACAATATAGTTTTAACTATATATAATTATTTCTTAAATTATAATTATTACAATGCTATTTTGAAGATATACTATTATACGTTGTAACAAATACATAATGAAGATGTAATGTCGTTATTCTGGTGCATATACGCAATGCATGAATCATAACTTTAATTGCTAGAAACGAGGATGTGATGCATAGTTTACTTCTTTGGCGAAGGGCGCGGTGAACAACAACGCTCTAGAAAGTTGACCCGGTTTTGCAGTCAAAAAGCTATACGTCTGCATAAAAATCGGCATGGTAAAATTGATCTTTTCTTTTCCGCGATCGTTCACGGTGTACGCGCAGGCTGCAAGAAGGACCTTCTTCTCCAGGACCATATCTATTATCTGCGATGGCATTTCTCTCGTTGTCGACGTTAATACCTAACATTTGAAGCACTCATTATAAAACATCACAAAGTTAAATTTACGTCACCGCTCAAATAAGCTACAATTTGAAACTTCGTAAAGAAATCGTAAAATAAAGTAGTATGTGATTTATTTACAGATCAAATACTTTAGGTTTCTTATTATTTGGTGAGAAAAGAAATGCTTCGTTCATGTTACTGTAAAGCATATTTGATGAAACTCAAATTTTGTTATACGTAGCTTTACCACATTAGCTGCAGTTTTGTTACGAGTGAACTTGAGGGTCCGATTGCTCGTCGGGCTAAGCACGGTGTAAGTGAAGTTCAGTTTTTTCCCTAGATATTTTACGATGTCGAAAATCAGTCCGCCGTATTCCTTTTCGCCAGAATCGGTCAATGAGATGGTTTGCCATGGCGGATTCTAAAAAGACGAAATTAATGTCCCAATGAGCGTAATTACGTATTACGTGTAATTACATAAATATTGTGAAAAGAGATCTTACGTACGTGATACATGGCGACCGGTACGCTAATTCCTCGGAAACCGTGCGCGATATGCGGAAAAATAACGTCCGTCAAATTTGCACCTAAAACGGGCATCCACGTTCCCGAGTCGATCAAATGCGCGACGTTCTTGCCGCGTACGAAAAAGTTGCCCCACGTTATGGCCGAGGCGAATCGCCAAAACAGGCATTTACCGCAAACGCCGCCCGTAGCGAAAGTATCCTCGATAAGCTTTATCTGTAGGAAATAGCATGTGGTGCTTTCGTGGAAAAGAATCTCGATGATATAAATACGATTTTTCGCGACAATATATGGATCGATTTTTAGAGAAAGAAAACTTTCTTAATCATAATGTTTCTAAGAACACCACAAGTGTAATATAAAAAAACAGAAGAATTTAATTTTGAATTCTAAAAATCACAGAAAGATCAATCTGATTTGTGTTTGTGTATGTGTGCAGAAAAACCATATATACATTGTCAGAAAAGCTACAGAAAAGCTATACAAGAGATATCACTTTTATACCATCATTCTGTAAAATCTAAATGTCATCGAACATATAATTTCAAAGATACGAACTTTAATATTTTTGAGAATTTCCTGACGTCTCTCAAGCTTGGTCAATCGGATGAGTTCGAAATCCTCGTCGCTCATATGGCTGTATAATTCTATTTCAATCATCAAAGATATCTTTAAAGCATTAGCCAAAGCCGCAACTAACTCCTGGATGTAACATTTTAAACTGACCTTAAAAAAAAAGTTCTTTTTTTCCAAAATACAAAATAACGTAAAAGAAAGAGAGAAAACAAAAGAAGAAAAGAACGATATAAAATATTAAAAAAGTCATAAAATTTTTATTTGCAAAAAAATTACCAAAATATAGATAAAATCATCTCTTAATTGATTATTTAAATTGTAAGCTTATCTCAAACAATTAAAAATTTGTATATATCATTAGAAAAGAATAATTAACGATTTACATTGCAATATGTGTCGCTGTCCGTCGCATTGTAAATGAAAGCCACATTACTACCTTCCGATAATAAATCAACGAAGCCGGTAATGTTCGTATTGTTTTGTATTACGCTATCAGTGATGATGTACAACCACTGGCTATCGGGTAGAGCCATATTTAAAGTCTTTGTCTAAATATATCAAATGCAAAATTAAACTCGGGAGAATCAGAACAGAAGTAAGTTGTGTATCCATAAATTGCAAGGTTCTTTATAAATAATATTTCGCATTTGACGTAAAGCATGTTCATGTAATTTTCAAGATCTACGTTAGAAAAACAATTTTATAGCCAAGATGAACCTAAATAAATTGGACTATTATTCACGTTGTAAAATTAATGCGGATATAAATGACAAAGAAGCTTTTTGCTCATCTTACAACTTCCATAACGTCAGCCGCTGCCTCTATCGTGACGATTACGAGAAAGCATCTTCCCAATTGGTTCACGTGGAAACTCTCAAGCATGTCTTTTATGTAGTACCTTCTGTTACGTTCGGAATCAGCGTGTTTAAAAGCGAACAACGTTCTGGAAACCATGTTAAATTTTTTGTTTGGCAACGCGATCGATAGGGCTTTTGTGACTCTGCTGATCGTGTCTCTATCTACAATTCGTCATAAATAAAATGCGTTTTTAACGAAGATGATCGAGAAGTAAAAAAAGACGAAAAACAAGATGAAGATGAACAATTAATGTTTAAATTGCGTCACCGAAGGTATCGTCGTGCAGTATGTTGACATTGTTCCAGAGCAAAGCGTCGATCCCTCTTATGTCAAAAAAAATCTGGGACAATTCTTTGCCTGGCAGTATGAAGGGAATGCTCACACCCTCCGAATCAGGAAGTCGTGGACAATCCTGGTCTTTAAATAAATAAAATAATACATGCGATACTTCATGATTTTGTCAGCTCGTGTTCACTATTTTAGAAAGTCTCGCGATATAAAGCACAGATCAAAATCTCTACAGATGTATGCATCTGACTTGAATGAGATGTTGATTCGTTGTCGTAACGCGATGCAATTTGTTGAATGACGGAAGATAACAAAATTAAGAAGAGCAAGATAACAATATTTGCAAATACCTAGCGTATTAATCATCAACTACAATTGCGCGATTCAGCGCCTAAATTTATATTCGTCTCACAGGCAAATAAAAGAGGAATTTTCACACACAGTGTTACGTTAAAAATCTCTTTATATTGTACGTACCTGTTATCGCTAAATGTACGAGATTCTCTTTACGCGCTGCATCGTGAAGACTCCACATTTGATGACACGTTGCCACGGATAAAAGCACCGTGTAATCTTCATATGTATTAGATGTAAAAAATTTTAACTAAATTGTTCTAGTTTTATGGTCGAGCTACGTTTAATTGGTTAACATATTTTCGTGTAATGATTCTATACTATGCTATACTTTTATTAAATATATGCATGCAATCACGCTTATATTCCGAAATATTTTTGATGTATTATATTTAGTATAATACGTGAAAATGAAGACATTGTCATAATTGCAATATTTAAATATTTATCCAATTCGTTTTTACCTCGAAGATTATATACTTGCATTCCTCGAAGAACATGCACATCAATGTCACCCATATTCTCCTCCTTCGTAATTGCCGTGATGAGGTTGTAAATATTTTTTACTATGTCGCGATACTCGATTTTATCATCGAAGAAATTCTTGTCAAAAACGACCGCTGAGAGGAATATTTTATTATATTAAAATAGTACTGATATTTAAATATAGCTATAAAAAATGCAGAAAAAGAAGAATCATTCGTACCCATCGAAGCGTTGCTGGATATCAACGACGGGAAGTTGAAAGCGTCACCCGAATTTAGGATCCACACGAAGAAGAAAACGGAAATCATGTCCGTCGACAAATCGTATTGGAACCCGTCGCGCTAACCGGTCGATATATAAGCGAGGACATTGTTCAATGATATATAAATTCATTACTTTTGCCTTTTCATTATTATCGCATTAATCGGAACTTCATCAAATCCGGAACACAATCGTAGACTGTACTCCGCCTCCACAGTTTGTATCGCGAATCAAGGGAAAGTTCGATTTCTTTAATAACTTATTGAGGAACGATCGAATCTCATCACAGCTTGGAACGAGGTGCATCATTGGCCTACATGGACGAAACTAGACTGAATTGAACAATCATCACGGGAAAATAAAATACGTCAAATATTCGATCGATTCTTCATTGGCCCGGATACTAATTATAGGATATAAATCGTTCGCGAAAAATTCGTCTTCTTTATAATTATTTCAGATTAAAAGTTTTATAGATAGAAAAGTTTTGCGACCACCGGACATTGCTTTATTTAACAATATATTGTGATTTGATAAGCAATTTATTATAGATTTCAGATACTATTAAGCCGTGTTATTATCTTTGAAAAATAACCGCTTTAATATTGCTTTTATGATAGAAATAGTAATAAATGTTCCGCCAGATTTCAACTAATATTTTTTTTGTGATAATAATCAACACTTAAGTATTATTAATTTTTAATCCGATTGAAAGAGATTTTGATTACTGCAATCCAATGATTAAAAAGCATCTAAGATGTTTTCATTAAAATTTATAGCAACATATTTTTAAATAAAAATACATAGTAAAAATATACAATTATATATTTTTTAATTTGCATATAACGTTATAAGAACGTTGCAAGAATAGAGACTGTTTTCGCACAAAATAATTTTGCAAGACAGTAAAAATCAGTAAAAGCGAAAAATTTTGACATCAAACTAAAAAAGCTTCAATAATTTCAATTTTTCTTGAGATTCTTATGACCTAAAAAAATTCTAAAGGATTTCACTAAACAAGTCATTATCTATAATATTAATCTGCTTCGATTGATATTGTTAATTTTTTTCTAAACATAATCAAATTTCTTTATCTAATAAGAAATATTCACTAAAATTACGTTACATCTAAAAATATTTAGAAAGGAATTTAACATAAAAAAGAAATATCCATGTAAGAATTATTGTTTATAAAATATTCATAAAATAGTCATAAAATTTTAAAGAATTTGAAGATTGCATCACTCTCTTGCAGAATTAATATCAAATGCAACAAGTAGTACGTGAAAAGTAGAATATTGTGAACAAAACGTCAGGCAAGATAAAATGAGTCTTTTTTATTGCTCGGTTTTATTGTGTATTATCTGTAATTACTCGATATCTCTTGGCGGAAGGCAAAAGGCGGAAAAGTTATAAAATACGTTGCGGTCTACCACTTCTTTCCATCCGATGTTAGCACGTGATAAGAACTCCATTGTGTCTGCGTTCTCTTGTAAATGTCTACGCATTAGGAATAAGGAACCGAAGTGGAAACGGAAACTTCATTGCGGATACTTGAAAACCGACTATTTATTTTTTATTTAAATTCTTTATACTTTGTTCGAAAAAAATAAAAGTTTGTTTTTGTATTTTAGTAGAATAGAAGTACTTTAGAAGTAGTCTATTAAATATAATAGGAGTAATTATTTACTTTTCTTCTTCTTTGGCTTGAATTTCCGACCATTAAGATCGCAATGCTCCAATTTAAAGATATCAACTTCTCATTAAACGCAGTTAATTTAAAGGCCCTAAATCGTTTATTTGAGGAATGTGCAACTATTATCATATTACTTATCATATTTTTTGAGTTTGGTAATTTTTACATACAGAAAATTAGCTGAAAAATTTTCTTCTCACTTTGTTGATTTGTAACGTGCCCAAATTAAATTTGAGAAAATTTTTGACTATCTCTTGTGAAAGCTTCAAGCTTTCCCTACAAAATCGTTTTTTTTACAAATGTTCCTACGATTTTTTATTCTTAAGTTATTCGCAAGTTAAGTTAAACAAGGATTCTGACTTTGATCGCTCATAACTCCAGTAAAAATCATTGTACCGTAATTTGTAAAACAGATTTTGAAAGCTGAAACTTTACTCTATCAAATGGTGTCATAATTTTGTAAAATATATAGAAATTTTTAAAATATAGAAATTTTAAGCTAAAAACGCTATAAACTTTTGTTCCAACCCAATAAATTGACAATTGGCACGAAGAAAATATATGATTAAAGAAAATCAAATATTTTTCAAATTTCAAAAAAAAAGAAATATTTTCGCGCGCATTGAATTTTCATAGTAAACAGAAATCCGTCGAAAAGAAAGAGGAAGAGTCCGTGAGCGCCGCGTTCTCCGAAACACGCCGCGCTCCGGACGCTCCGGTGCGGCGATTCGAACGACATCGTGCGTGCGCGCGGTGCAGTCCGGTATGCTATCCGCGCGTTAGCGCACGCAGTGCGGGACACGGTCGATCGCGGATGTGTCGGTGTCCGCCGCGTCGGATCGGCTGTTCGGGGAATACGCTACGCGTACGACGCGGTGCATAACGTATGTGTGTATTGTGTGTTGCACTCTGTGCGTTACGCGGAACGTCATATGTACAGCGTACAGCGACGATATCGGCATACGGCGTATGTACCGATTCTCCCGTTCGCGCTCGCGGTGGTCGCACGCTGGGCGAAGCGTATCGTCTCTCCTCTTTCTCTCACTCTCTTCCCCGACCTGGCACAGAATGTCAAGCGTCCTGCGTTAGCATGGGCTCTGAAGCTCTGCCCTAGCTGTCAGATCGAGCGCACGAAGAGACGAGAGGACCGCGTGCCCGGGGGAGGTGATCCGGGAGAGTGACAAGCGGAGACGGGAAGGCCGCAGTGAAAGTGGAAATAAAGTCGCTCGTTCGGCTTCTCTTTTTCCCTTTTTCCACCGTGAGCATATTTTTCCCCGGAACAAAGGGTCTTCGTCGGCGAACCACGAGGAGGCGATCCATCATCGCGCGACCCGTGCCGATGTCCGATCGCCAGCGATGGAGCCCGAGGAGCCTCTCATGCAGGGGATGCTGCTGCTACCGCCGCAGGGAATGCTAGGCCAGCTCAAGGTTGGTTCGTGGCAGAGATAATTCCGTGGGATGCACCACGTTGACGCGATACGCGATATCGCGAGCGACGCATCATCCGAACGACTGTTCCTCTCCCCCTTCTCTTCCCGCTCTTCCCTTTTTTCGCGCTCCTCTTCCGCTCGACTCGCAACAGGTACACGAGCACGACACATGCCAACACACCCTTTAGATGGTTATTTAAAAAAGTGTAGCAATGAAATAAATTGCATTTTACATTCTGACGCTCTTACACTATTTCTTCTATTTATATAACAAGAAAACTTCAAGCGAACGTACGTCCATTTGTTTTTAGAAAACCTGGCACAAGAGATTCTGCCAGCTTTTCAGAACGAGCAACTACGGGATCAAACGCGTCGAGATTTATGACAGTCAGGAAGAAGCGATACTGCAGTCCCATTCTCCACGCATCGTCACACTGGACGCCTGTATAAAAATTGCACCCAGCAATCAGTCGCATATCTTTACCGTACGTATTTGTTTTATTTTTGAATTTGTTTTTTCTTGTCACTCCTTTATCTAAATAAATTTTTTATTGTTTACTGAGAACAACAGTTATTTATGTGTATTGTGTACACAGGTAGTGACTAAATCAGGAATACACTATTTTGGCTGTTACTCGGAGATTGAGATGACTCAGTGGATCACGGCGTTCCAATTAGTTGCGTTCAAGGATAATGTATCGAATCAATTAGAAGAAAATAATGATCTATATTGCACTAGTGGGGAGGGTGTATTTTCCGTGAAAGTTGCAGAAACGGATGCGTCTAAGCGGTGCGGTCTGGAAGCAAGGAACTATACTTTGATAGTTGCCGCCGTAGATATGAAGCTGATGGACGGTGACATTGTCCTATTCACATGGCCATATAGGTATATCAGGAGATATGGATATAGAGATGGAAAGTTCATCTTCGAGGCTGGAAGAAAATGCGAGTCTGGCGAGGGCTCCTTTCGCCTGGAACACGGTAGCCAACAGGAGATCTTTCGATGTATGTATGCCAAAATGAAGTCTATGAAGAAGCTATTGGACGAAGAAAATAATCCAAACATAGAATGCAACGACACTCAATTCCAAGCAGCCTTGTCTATGGAGGCTGGTTCTAGAGCGGCTTTACCTCCCTCTTCAAATAATTCTAGCAACTTGATTGATATAGATTTTTCTACTACGCAAAATTCTCAGAAGCCCTTAACTTCGTCGACGAGTATGGATTCTACGATCTCGTCGAGCAGGTCGATAAATAAGTCCAAGCCCGCCAAACCACCACGAAAATACGTCTTCGCTAATATGCTGGAGAAAAAATGTCTCGACTCGGAATTCCTAGATTTGCCTACATGCGGGGAATATAGAACTATAAGCCAAGGTAATTCGCCGGAATTATCTCACAAGACCATCGGTAATGTTATGCGCGAGGACGAGGAGAAACACTCGTACGATTTAGTAGAAATTAGAAATGACGCTTGGAAAACGCACGGTATCGATAGCGTGCATCATACGGAAAGAGTAAATTCGAATCTACCTGATGAGAGAGATAAGGAGAACGACAACGACGATTTACAGTACGAGATCATGATGCCGGTACGGAATCACGATGCATTCCAAAATTCGTGCAAAAGTAAATACGGCGTTACCGATAACGCAATTGTTTCGTCGGCGATACAAAATATCGCCAAGACAGACGAGTCGGATTACGATAAATTAGAACACTTTGGATCTGCGAAACTTAGTCAGAAACCTACGTATAAATATACGAATTCCTCGCAAAGCATACATTCCAACGTCTCTCATGGGGAAAGTTCTAATCTTGTTAATCCGGCGTGGTCTAATTACGATATCGTCGAAGATATGTCCGCTATCAGGCTAGCCGACGACAGTCATCTCGGTTATGGGATTATTCGGAAGAAACCGGATCTTTCTGAGACAGCTTCCACGGGTGGTCCACAGCACAAAGTTTTTAACAACAGCGAATATGCAATTGTATCAAAACCAAAAAGGGTGTAAAATACCCACAATACATTCGAGTAATTTCAAAATACGACGAACATGCCAATTCGACTTTATAAAATTCTTATCTTTTCATAATTATTTGTAAGGATATGAAGAATATGCTAGTCTATACCGCGTATGGTTAGAATAAAAGTATTTCTCTTATTTTATAAAATAATTGGCTCGCAAAATGATAAAAATAATCTCATTACTTTCGCATTATCGCATTTGTCCAATTTTTACATTATTTTTAGAGACTAATTTTTAATTGCTGTTACATGTTAATTGATGTCTAGAAAAGTGTAAGCATTCAAAAATTCCATTTGTGCCTTCTTATGAAAGATATTCTAATATCGATTAGGAAAGCTCAAAGTGATTTATATTTTATCTAACCGCATTCGACTGATTTATCAAAATATCTGTACAGTGCCTTATAGAAACAAAAATATTTTAATTAATGCCAAAACAAAACTAAATCGTAGTAAACGTGCATGCACGTTGAAATCTCTTGATATTCGAGTATATGTATTGGTGTACTTAGAAATTTATTACATATATTACAGCCATAATGTTTCATTACTACTAATTATTTCTACTTTCACAATCATTATATCATCGTTATCGTTTTTACTCTACAACTATTGTTATAATATATAGGTATATAATTCATGTTTATATCTATTATATTTTTGAACAATTCAAAATCACATTTATTCTATGCAGACATGTTATAAATTAAAATTCATTTAAACAATGCGAAACTATCGATATAAATATGTACATAATTTAATACAAATGCTTTTTTAAAGAGATAATAGATCATCACAATTGAATAAACTTATAAATATTTAACATTATATGCTGCCACAATTTTAATATATATATATATATATATATATATATATATATATATATATATATGCATAATGAATATTAATGTTTTCATCGATTGAATTGATTTGTCTTAATATAGATATTAATCCTAAACGAAAATGATTATATTGGATTCGAAAAGTCCAGAATATTAAAAGTACAAAAAAATTTGTCTTTATTGGATAAAACATTGTATACCTAGTATGTATGTTATAAACACACACATACGCGCACGCACACGCACACACACACACATACATACATACATACATACATACATACATACATACAGAGGCAATACAAATAGACTATTGTTCAATAGAAATCACTATTATTCATTATGTTCAAATTATGACTACAAGTAATATGCAATAATGATATACATAACTGCTATCTTTTATATATTTTTTTTATTTACAGTCTTTACAAAATTGTGATGAAGTAATGATTTTAAGAATTTGTTGAGAATTCGAATAATAATATGTCCTTTGTGCCAATAAATGGTCTATTTGATTAAAATGCCAATTAATATAGACAATTATCGATAAGAATAATTGCAATCAATAAATTATGAAATATACTGAACAGATGTATAAGATAAAAGTGATTTTTTAGAACTATTGTTAGATTATATTTTTAGCAGATATATTAGTATATTTAAAAAATTATGTACATGTAAGGTTGAGTCCTATATGTGTAATCTTCTACTTTTGTTTATTGAATATCAGCAGCAAAATTTATGTCTATAAATGAATTTTGTTGTGTTTTAAGATGATGTCCCAACCAGCATGATATTTTCTTCTAAACATAAATTAATGTTTTCTTTTTTCAATGCATTCTGTATTTTAAAGCCATACTTGCATATATTTTGACTGTATTCATCAATTTTGTATATTATAAATGCACAAATTATGCAATAAATTTGTAACAGAACATTTTATACTTCCCTATACTTATTACCGTACTTTTGTTTACGAGATAAGCTAGCCTTCGAAGAGAATTTCAACTCCCCTTTGATTTCTCAATCATTTTAATTTTATCAGGACATTCGTCGTCCGATTTTATCTCACTAGCATCCTGGTTCTGCAACTTGAACTCCTCCTTCATAACAGCCTCATAATAGCCATCCGCGTCATTCATTATCTTTCGCACGGTCTCCCCCTTCAGTGCCATGAGTTTCTCAATATTTATACTGCTATTTATTTTCGAGAACCATCCTAAATTATCGGCAATAAGATGATTGTTCTTGCAACCGTCGCATCTTACTATCACCACTCCCTTGTCGTACGCCAGTTTCGAAATCAGTTTGCTGGTTCTCGTGCTGCATTTCTTGCACGTAAACATCAGCTTCAGCTTCCTCTCCAATTTGCCCAATTGCCTGCGATTGTCGCCGTCCTCGTGAGTAAGCCGCACGTGACGAAGTGCTCCGATATCGCTCGTCGGTTCGTGTAGAATTGGAGCATGACGACATACCGCATGCCGAGTGCATGGCACACGTGCACCAAGCCGCAACGCCTGCCGGATGGAGAACATTTCTGAGCTTGCGTATCCACCGCGTCCTGTCTCGAAGTTTCCGCGGCGTAAAGGTGAGAAATTTTAAGGTCTATCTCCCTACGAATCTGCGTGCGAATTCCTCCAAAGAAAAAACGCCGAGTTCCAGAACTCGTTCCCAGGAACGGATGTGATTCTGTCCGATTCCACGACAGACATTGCGTCATACGTTCTTCTCAATCTCCAGAAACTTCATATTTTGCAACAAGCATTTGCAACAACAAGCAATTTTGTTGGAACAATCGCCAATTAAGCTCAATCGAAGTTCAAAAACGGCCTGAGGACTCGATGACGGCGATGCGTTCGCAAAGCCATCTCCTTCCGTCCGTCAATCGAGCGGGAATTCGGCGAGTCCGGGGATGCGTTCAAAAACTCATCCGATTGCGGATGCGTCCGATCCGTGGCAGCAGATCAGTGGATGTAAATAAGAATTTGTTTGATTTAAATAGTCGTAACGTAAATAATTGTAACTGTCACCGCTTGTATCACGCGGTGCGCGGCAAAGCGAGCGAATATCGCATCGCGGAGAAACACGCGAGATTGCTGCGTGCTGTTATTTCGACGTGAATACTCGAGGCGCGAGGTGACGCGCGTATCCGCGTCATAACCTACAAGACTTGTTGACGATAGACGCTAAGGCGATTATGAATATCAAGGCGGGATAGATATGTTTCCGTTCGGCTGTCGTTCGCTACGCAGCGAGAATTTGCACGACGACTGAACACACGGACGGAACCCGGGTATGAGAGGCCGAGAGTGCGAGAGAATGTGTCGTAGACAGCTAGTATGGAGTACGACTCGGAATCGAGCTGCGAGGGCCGTCGTCTGAGAGATTTTGAGAATCTGGACGAGCCGGCGCGCGAAAGATGCAACCGACGCGACGACGCCCCGTGCCACTCACCGCCGCCGCCACCGCCGCCGTCGATCGAATCGTTCAAGTTCAGGTCGAAC
The DNA here is from genome assembly GCA_037157785.1 of Cephalotes varians. Taxonomy (NCBI): domain Eukaryota; kingdom Metazoa; phylum Arthropoda; class Insecta; order Hymenoptera; family Formicidae; genus Cephalotes; species Cephalotes varians. The sequence continues at coordinate 173,942 of JANQDE010000079.1, forward strand.
CTCGGCAAGAAGAGTCTCTCCGCGCAGGTAATGGAATATTATCGCAAGTATTCACGAGACGCCAATCTGGATCAGTATTTCTCGCTACCCATGTCGAATGCTCCGCAGGAGGCTATTAAGTATTATTACAGCGTGTACGAATTGAGCGCCCAGGTGGGTTCGTCCAACAGGCAGGACTGCGTCGGGGAGGAATACAATCTAAAGTCCTATGTACCGAGAGAAAGGCGTAGGTGGGTAAGACCCCCGTTGATCGGGCAGTCCTCGAATACAGACACCTCATCCAGATATGTTCAACCGTTGACAGATATTCAGACGCCGTCGCCTGATCTCAAGCACGTTACGCCGGAAACGATACACGAGGAGAGGAACGAGAGTCAGGAGAAATTTCCGGAGGTGAACGAGAGAAAACTGTCCTCTCCGACATCCAGCGTGGCATCGTATAAGCCACTGGAGTGGGACAGCGGCGCGGACGTCGGTTACTTCAATTCGCTTGCTCACAATAAGCAAAACAATGAAAAGTTAAGTACCATAGAACGTATGGCTCTTGCACGAGGATGCTCCGCTGCCTTACGATTAGATCCGGAGGGCACCACCGAATCAGGGATGCAATCTGGAAAGAACGCGGCGGCGCAAAGCGGTTCAAAATCATCGACGGCTCCCAATGCGAATTCTACACCGTTGGTCGGAAATGTTTCGGGATCGGAGAGCGAGATAGAGATAACGCCGATTGTAAAGAATCACTTACCCGGCATTATAACGGGAGATGATATAAAGTCGCAAGAGAGATGTGTCTCGAACGACGTCGTGCAACCGAAAGCTGTAGTAAGGCCTACCAGACTCGAGATACACGACACTCCCACGTCGTCGGCCGCATTTAAGGTGCCATTAGTGAAATATTCGACGGTGGAGAGAAGGATTGTACATAAACGCAAGGAAGTCACGCGTCCATCGAATTCGCCGTTGAAGAAAAGCATCTCGATGAATGTGATACCCGCGTTGTCATCGAAATCCTCGTTGAAGAGAAGCCAGAGCGAAGTAAATTTACACGCTAAGGAGAGAAAAACTGTATTTCCTCTGATCTTCAACTCCACATCCTCGATCGCTACCGTAGTGAGTAAACCCGCCACTTGTGACAAGGTGATACAAACGAGTCCCGACGTGTGCACTCAGGAATCCGTTGGCGTGCAGGTTTCGGACCTCGAAGAGAACAAATCGCCGGAGAAAGATCCTAATCTACGAACGACAATACATTCTATTTTGAAAAGGTCTAAGAGTACATACAAGGTTAAAAATCCAAGAAAAAGCGACGTTTCGCGTTCGGTAGGCGACGCCGAGGTCGGCACGGATGTGAAAGAGATCCAAAGAGGTCGGAATAGCTCGGATATCTCACAGAACGCGTCGACCTCAGCAACCCCGCAGCCCGACGAGACGGAAAACGTGTCCGGAAGGGCCAATAGTTTTGAATACTTTCCAGGACACACCTACGCGAACGTTCCAAACGAAAGGGACAGTCACGTTTCTTCAGACACCGGTAGATCAAACTCGACATTACCGAACAGCAGTTCCAGTGTCAACGATAAACTCTGGGGAGATTCGGATAGCTTGGTCCGGGATCTGGAGAGAAGTGTCAACATCTTGAAGAGTCTCGTCGACGCTAATAAATGCGACAAGCAGGTCAAGAAAAGATTGATACAGCACGTGATTAAGCGACTCATAACTGCGAAATACACAGATGATAAGATCGAACATAATTTGGAGGATAACGTTCCCTGGAATCCGGATGATGCTAGGAACAAAGTTTACCGAGCCGAGCTGCTTCAAGCCTTGGCGAACAAGCACAGTACCACCGAATCCTCGGATGAATGGAATCTGCGAAAGAAGGATGTATCCATGCAGAAGTCGATGGAAACTACCAGCGATGTCATAAAAGAAGTCGCGTTAGAGAGTAGTAACAGCGACAAGTTCGATCGACATACGGATAGAACAGAAATGGACGGTAGGAAAGCGCGATTAGGATTGAGAACGGATGATTGTCAGCAGACTAGCAACACGGCAACGGATCCCGACAAGAGCGAGAGTTCCGAATGCTTTGTGCCTCAGCGCAATCATAAGAATGCTAAGGTAAACGATATATTTTGTTTCAAGGAAAACTGCAAATTGCCGCACAGAGAGTCGACCACGACGAACAGTATACCTCCGGACCATAACAGAATCTTACTGGACGCCGTCGTGAATAACAGAAGAACGCCAGTCGAGTCCAACAATAACACGGATAACAATACCGACTGGAGATTACCGACGACGTCGTCCGAAAGACAGTTTGAATTGAAGAAATGCAGTATGTCCGAATCCGGCGATTCCAAGCTCGTTAATTACGCTGAGATGGAAAAGAGAAATCAACTGATTTGGATTACAAACGAGATTAGCCATCTCTGTAACTTAAAAAAGTATGTTTTGCACTGTTTTCTAATTTTACCATTTTAACAACTCTTTTTTGAGAGCTATGTCTTCCAATTTGTATTTCACTTTATTTGCTAGATTGCTCGAACAGCCCAGACGATTAGAAAGACCGAAATCCTCGCCAAGAAAATCTAAATCGGCGCATATTAAATCAAAGCAAACAGCGATACTTAGGCGGGAACAACACGCGGACGTCATACACAGGTAATTTATATTTGTTTATATAGTATGTTTTTATAGTATATTGTAATTACAATCTAATGTTTAATTTTGCCCTCAGGAGCATATCCAACTTGCGAGAAGATTCCATTAACGAGCCATGGTCGTCTCACTGCAACTTGGCAGCGTGTGAAGCTGCTGGCGATAATATAGCGATCCAGAGAATCATGAAACGTAACAGTTGCACGCAAACGGCCACAGGCATGGCCAGTGTTTATTCGAAGACTGGCGGGGAGATCGTATCTGCCGGCAAAACACGGAAATCTGCGACAAAGTATGTCGCTGTCGGTGTGCAGACACTACCTCGAGAATCATCTTCAACATCAGTGACGACGGAATCAGATGTATACGACGCGAAATACGCGAATCTTCAAAAGCCGTGCGCACATTATCAAAATGGCACTAAGTGCAGAGATCAATCGTGCCAAACGCACGATCGTGCCACCGCTCCGATCGTGCAGCGCACGTGTGCACGATGTAAACAGAGTTCATCCGAAATGGCCTTGATCAGATCGCGAAAGAGCCATCAGGAGGACGCGCCAACCATCTCGCAACAGACACAAACGAATTATGAGAGCGACAATGGTGCGACAGAGTCCGCTCATCATCGTATGTCGCAAAGTGGCAGCGTACAGTCGAAACAAAAAGAGGCTAAGAATCAAATCAATGCGTCAAAATCAAAATGCAATTGTGCACGTGGCATTTGTCCGTCCATTGCTGACAACAAATGTGGGTCGAGCACTGTTAAAGCCAAGCGGACTGAATGTTATAAACAATCATTTACGACATGTCCATTGTGTTTTAAACAAAAGCCTGCTGTAGATGTTAGTAATGCCATTTGCGGTATATGTCAAAAAAATCCTACCTGCACACACGATAACATTTCAGAGGTCGAACAAATCTCTGAGAATGCATGCGAATGTGATAATGTTCCTGCTAACGATGCAGATAGAAGGATTGTCACTGGCAAATCCCGACAAAACTATAACGTGGAAAGTCAGAACAGAATACGCGCATTAAACCATAGTGAACAGAGTGACACAAGGAAGATTTGCAATTGCACGAATGATTGTGCTGCATGTCATAATTCAGAAATCGCCGTAGGAACATTATGTGAATGTTGTTCGGGCGGTAAAATCGATAATAATGGTTCATGCCATCTTGAATGTCACCTAAAAATAGGAGAACATCAACCACAGGCGCAAATTTATTCTGACAGTTCGCAGGATAACAGCGCGAATCAACAACATAAAGTACAAAGTAGTTTAAAATGTAATTGTGATGAGGCTTGCTCCTGTAGTAATAATCAAGCAAAAAATATTGTTAAAGGGAAAACGTGCAAGAGTTACACATCGAAACCAAATTACATAGACGATACCAGTAATAAAACTGAGAGAAATTACAAACATTGCCGTGTGTGTGGTGCCATGTATCAAAATACCAGAAAATGTGGCTGTCATCAAACGTATCCCAAAGCTGTTGCGTATGAATTATCGTTTACAAAAACAAATGGCTCGAAAAATGAAATCTCGGATATTGTAATACCAAAAGTCCCCAAACAACCATTGAACGCAGCAAAATCTGATGGCTGTCCTTGCGATATTATAAAAAGAAATAATTTGCAGCAAAATCTTCATCAAACGAGTACGTTACAGGTAAAAATTTGATTTGACTTAATAAATGAGATATTTGATTTAAATCTAATTGCTTGAAATAATAAATTTTTATTTGCAATGACGATATTCCGAGTAAAGATTATTTCAAAGAAGATGGATAATACTGCATTACAATATTTTCGAATTAATGACACTTTAATTAAATTGATTTCAGGATTATTTATCTAGGAATAATCCCGAATTTGTGGGCAATGCGGAAACACGTCGACAGTATTTATCGGAAATATGTCAATTGCGAGAATTGAGAAAAGAAAGACGAATACAATTATTGGCGATGGCTAGTATGTCCAGCATTATTAAATCCGCACCAACACGAAAGCCAACAGGTGAGATTATTTAATTATAAATCAAATTAATAATTTATATTTTGTTATTTTGAGAAAATGTGCAATTTTGCAAATTATAGTATTATACCTTAATTTTTCGTCAATACTTTATTACAGTTTACATACAGCGAAAAATTACCGATGAAGAAATGAAAGAGAGATCACGTAAACGATATCTCCGATTAAATGAAGTGCGTTTCAAACGGCGGCAACAAGAAAGGCAAGAGGAAGCACGTCGAAATAAGCTTATGGCAAAAATCTTTTGCAAGAGATTACAGCAAAAAGTATTGAGGGGCCAAGTAGATTTATCTCAAAGCGTTAGCGTTATATCCAATTTGTAGAATTATTAGCACCTACTTTATGTAGAGTGTTATTCCATTTTCGCAAATATTCATGACTGACAAAAGCTATCTATCTCACAGATTTTATTGAAATTTTGTTATAATTTTTGTGGAAGGATTAGAATTTTACATATTAACAAGATATACGTACATTTGTGATGCACAAGGTACAAGAATTTGATGATTTTTATGAAAAAATATGTTAAAATTTATTTCAATACACATAATAATTGATAAAAAAAATTAATATTGTTTATTTTAGAAATTTTTAATGAAATATAGCTACTGCATTTGCAATTACAAATAAATTACTGTAAAATATTTAAATTAAATAAAACAGTGCAAGTTTTATAGTATATTAAATCCATTATAATATTTTCAAGATATAAATTCTGTTTTTTATTCTTTTGTTAAATTTTGTATTTAAACAGCTTTGTCAAAATGTTATATATAATAACTGCTTATAACAACGAATTACAAATTTCGATTTTGTGCGATTGGAATAGTTAGTAAAATAAGCAGATTTTTAACAAAATCTAAGAGATAGTTCTTAATGTCATATTCATTTTAATTTTTATAAACGCCTATCCTTAAGTGAGAAAGTTCTAAAAATGTTTTATTTCTTAAAAAAAGAGATACGTTTTACACCTTAATTGTATTCTCTCAGGTAGTTGCGTTAAAATTTGTATTATGTTAATGTGTGTCTTCTTTAGTAAAATTGCATAATAGGACTCGAATTTATGATTTATTTATGATTATCGAATATGTATTATAGATAGTAGATCTGTTTTACTTAACGTGTAGAAAGTAACTCACGTAACTTTATCATTAACGTCCATTTCTATCAATGTAGATTAACTTTTATCTCTCTTTAACTGACTTTTTATCTTTTTCTAGTTTTAAGGATTAGAAAAAGATCAAAAGTAAATTAAACGGAAATTATAAAGTTAATCTACGTTGATAGAAATAGGCATAGGTCTATCTTTTTTGCAGACGACATGACTAAATAGTACAAAAGGATATCGAATCTTTTTACAGGTGGTTTTATATATTTTACACATCATAGATATAAGAACACATTCTTTAGGACAATGATCTGTATGTTTCAGTTTCTGTTTCTTATATGGAAATTAAATTAATATCGGTATAATTCCGGTTGACTTTGTATTTAAATCAAGATTCTTATTCATGCTCGCTCATAAATAAAATGTTAAGGTTCTTGTTTATGTACTGATGACATTAGAAATTGAACTTAGCGAAAAAATACCGATATCAATTTTTCCTAAAAATATAATGGTAATCATGTTTATCTATCTATATAGTATAACAAAATTATTTTCACACAAAACATATCACTGAAACATACTATCGATCATAGAAACTGAATGCTTTAAAAATAAGAAATATAATTGAATATATACGTAGTACCTGAATCTTGTAGTATAGCATTTTTTAATCGCATATGAAATAAAACATACTAATGAATTCTTAAAATATATGTATACTTTCAAGGGAGAGAGGAATGTCGCTTTATTCGACCTCTTAAATATCATTATAACATATATATAAAATTGTCGGTTGAACAACAGGATATATTACGCTTAACGTGACTCGATTTAACACCCATGTAATGAAAAAAAGAAAATGTTGAAACAGTTGTGCGATTTAATTCAAAAACGTATAAATCATTTAAGTCAGATATTTAATCAATACATTTGTATTGTATTAATTTTTTAATATTATATTGAAACACTACTTTAGAGAAAGGAGAGGCTAAAGAAAAATGATAACTTTGCGAGATATTCTTGAATCTCTCGGGAGATATTCTTGAAATTTTGTTGTCGTTTATTAATTATTATTCTTTGCCATTTTTTTAATATATTCCTTTCCACTTCGTTATAATTGTACTTTTTTAGATTTAATTTTTCTAACGCATTTTTTATACTTCCTTGCAACATTTCACTCTTTTGCTCCAAAAGTCCCAAATAACGCTTTCAAGTGCGGAAAGCGCAACGCGACACAGTTAAAAGAAACTTTCCGCTTTCTTGACTATTTTCGAATGTTTCAATTTGAAGAAAATTGGGGAAATTTGCGTATTGTCGAGAGTATTTCCCTCGAGAGGAAGATGTATGATTACATTTTGTCTGGCATTTTTCGTTGTCCGAGAAAATCTTGCTTTGTCGAAGGACTCATTCGGTCCATTGTCCTCGCGAACTGGATTTCAGTGAATAATGCGGCAATGACCGCGACCGGTTACAGAATTCATTCTATCGTCGATTGGTTCCCCGCGCACGGGTGAGCGCGTACTTTCTCCCAGGGAATGTGCGGTCGTAGCGTTGTGCGTGGAACCGCGTCCCACGAAGGCCGATTTGGCTTTCTAGTCGCGTTTCCGCTCGTTTCCGCTGCGAGAGACGACGAAGATCGGCGTGGCGTCTAGCGTTATACGCAGTTTATTCTCCGTTATCCGTCAACTGCCGTTCGTTATCGCACGCGTGGCTACGTGGATAATTCTTCAGATTGCTCATCCGCGGATTTAATCCGACTTGTCTTATGAGCAATGGATCGTCACGGTTATACGTAATTTCTCGATCATCTGTCCATTTCATCAGCTTCTCACTATTGACAATCTCGTGGGTCTTCCGATAAAAGTCAGTGACACGCTTTGAAGCACTTGGGAGGAAGATGAAGCGATGGCAGATGTCGTGAGAAAGAAGGGAACGAATGCCCTCGTGACGCTTCTAGGATGCTTATTTTTTTCTTGTGGTAATTATCAGTCAGAAATGATTGCGTATTGCAGAGAAATATTGTGAAAAAGGAAAGGAGATCGAAGGCCCCGAGAGAACATCAAAATCGAACCGAAGACATCGCTTTATCCGGCATCGATGTCTCCAACAAATACAAATCTCCGTGCGCGCGACAGGAAATCTGGAGCACGGAATTAGAATTATTCGGAACGAATTATTTCAAAATTCTTTTTATAGAATTATTTTATATATTTTTATAATATTTTTAATATATAATCTATAAACAAATATATTTTCAATTTATCTATAAATAAATATTTAAATTTGTAAGAAAAGGAACGTAAGCAAGAAGTAACATTGCAAAGTTAAATGATTATCATATTTTATACTATCGTATTTAAAAAGTTCCTTCATTGGGTCGAATAAATATTTCAAATAATATCGACAGTTTGTGCACAAGAGGATAATGGGGAAAAATACAAGGGAAAATATCTTGGAAAATTAAATCCGTATCATCATCAAGTTTCCGGCGATGTTTGGGCTGTGGACCAATACACTTTGCTGCTGACGTCCTTTAATTACGATGGTAATGGGGCCGATACGTTTTTCTGGGCAGGCGCATCAAATAGGCCAGGCCCGCAAGGATTTATCGTCCCCGATGAATGGGGCAAGTAAGCTACGTTTCTTTCCGTTAATTTAAAAAGAGAATCTAAAAAGATTTAAAGATAAAGAAAATTGCATCTCGACTACATACGCGTTCTTCCAGAACAAATATATTGGATCGCTATTTTAACAAGGATTTTACATTGACCCTCCCGGATAATAAGAAAATAACGGACATCAAGTGGTTCGCAGTGTACGATTTAGCAAGTCAGGTTTGAATTTTATAAGCGATATATTAAGGATTTCGTACAATATTATTTCTTTTTTTTTAGCATTAAATATCTAAAAGAAAATTTTAAAAACAAGAATTAGTTAAGTCCATAAACGGAGTCCGGTGATTTGAAATGTTTTTTAATCATAGAACACCTTTGGCGATGTCTATATTCCGGAAGAGTTTGACCCACCCGCGCCTCAGAAGATAGCACAACTGTCGAAAAGATCTCATAATGTCTCGTCGGAACCCATCGTGATCCTGGATTCGAAAACTATCAGTGTCCCGCAATTCACTTACAACGGGCAAGGTGTGGACACATATTTTTGGGTCGGTCTTGGTCCGCAACCATCCAGCAAGGGTCAGAAAGTACCCGATGAATACGGATAGTAAGATGAAATTGTAGAATTTTATCGCGAATAAATTAATCGTTTGTAAATTATCGTAAAAAGTCTCATGATGTAATTAAAGTTATCTAGAAGTGTATGTAAAAGAGAATTTCTCTTTTTTAGCATGGATTCTCTTAGGTCATATAACAATGAGGATATTATACTAGAACTGCCGGGCGATACGACTATCTTCAACATAGACTGGCTAAGTATTTTCGACGTAAAGACTAAGTCCAATTATGGTTCTGTCATTATACCCGACGGACTTAATGTACCGCCGTCGTTGATAAAAGTTCTCAAGCAAACCCAGTCTCTCCCGAACTGTGTCCAGCTGCACAAGCGATATCAGGTCGCCTGGGAGATCTTCGGTCCGCAGATAACTATTCAGTTGACAGGTCAAGTCGGTACGTTAACAAACTTATAGATTATTTCAATTATCTTTAAAAAAATCGAAACTTGAAAGAGATTGCTTCCGATTTTTTCAGCCGAAGACGAATACATGGCGTTTGGTTTATCCGGCTCCGAGAATTCCAGCCGAATGGAAGGTGCGGACGTAGCCATCGCGTACATGGACGAAACACGAGGATATGCTACGGACTACAATATTACGGCAAAGGCGCCAGTGTGTAAAGTTACTTAAGTAATCTATTAAGTCCATGAAGAAAGAGACAGAGAAACGAAAGACAACACATTAATATGCGTTTTAATGATTGTGACGACAGTGTGGGAAAGTTCTCGGTCAGTACAAAGGAGTTTGCAGAGACGAGCTTCTCGGTGGTTTAGACAGCAACCAGCTTTACACCGCGGTGAGAGAGGACGGCATCAATACCATTACGTACCGACGTACACTTATTTCATGTGAGTCGGCGCGCGTTTGTTTATAAACTTTAAGCTTATTGTACGCAGGTCGTAAAAATTTTATTTTCGCACAGCCGATGTCGGAGATAAAGATTTTCCCACGGATAAACCAGTATACGTGGTTTGGGCCTTGGGCAGGCTCGATAAAACTAATAATGAACCGAGCTTTCACGATGTGTATCCAAGAAGCGATATGATGCTCGAGTTAAATCGTAAGGAGCCGGAGAATACATGCATCGATTTCACGGAACATAACAACAAAATCTTCTCGAGGTGCGAATTCATGATTATACGTAAATTATTTATTAAATTATTTTTTTAAATTACAAATGACATATATATATTTTTTAATTGTTTAAGTAATTACTGATCTTGCAGAGAACCTTGGCAAAAAACAGAAATATTCGACAGAAGCATTCGAATTTTTAAAGCAACCATTGGACCCTCCGGAGGAAAACGAGGATATCAAGGAATCACAGGTATGAACTTAATTAATTTCGACTATCATTTAATGACGTTACGCAGAGGACTCCACGAAACACGTTCCAGGTAAACCATCGGTGGGTCTTGCTTGGTACATAGAAGGCGCATTGATACCCGAATTATATCTACGACGAGGCTTAACGTACAGTTTTCGCGTTTACGGAGGGAACAATCCGCATAGCGCGGATCTCTATCATCCGTTAATAATAACTGATGAGCCTCACGGAGGATATGACACGCTCAGTGATCTTGCGCAAAGTAAGATCAGGGTGTTGGCTGGTGTTGAACTGACTAGAAGAGGTCGACCGCGACCGACCGCGGGTTTGTATAAATTCTCGTTACACAAATCGCGTTTATATAAATTAGACACGAATGTTCGCGGAGTTCTTTACTCGATCTGTTACTTTACAGTTGGACCGCTTTGTTTAAGCAAGCACAATGGTCGAGACAGAAGATTAGACGATAATTTCCTATCATTTAAAAAATTCAACAGGACCCTCGTGCAAATCTGCGAGCCAGGTAAAACCTCCTTCGATCTTAAATTTCTCAAATAACGATTCTAAATGATTCTCTCATATTTCTCGTATGTAGGAGAAGGCGGCACCTTGGTAATAAGTCCAAACTCATCATGGCCTGACCTGGTTTATTATCACTCTTTCACGCACGCAAACATGGGCTGGAAAATTCACGTAGTCGATTCTTATACGAAGAACGATGCAATCATACATAAATTATCATTATTTGTTGCAATCGCGACTGTGCTTCACGGACTATTATAAAATTGAACAATAATCGCAAAAAAATATTTCTCTATTTACCAAATATTTTTATGCGTTTTATTTAAATAATTTATATAAGGATGTGCTAAATTATTTTTAACGAATTACTAATTCTTGTATTTTAACGTGTATATATCGATGATGCAACGCAAAGATCGCAAAATCATTGTGCGCTGTTTTTATTGAAGAATTAAAAAACTAATACGATAGTTCCTATAATAAACATTGCATTCCTTGCAGATTTGCACAATTTAATAACAGATTATAATAACAGAATCAATTTTATATATGCTCTGTCTTCATTTCATTATAAAACCTTAATTTATGTCATATTTAAAAAAATATTTAAAGAAACATTAATTAATGTCAGAAAAACAAAAACAATCAATTAAAATAAATGGATTGAACATCCTGAAATTGTTGCAATAACTTTTTATTTTGAATATTGTTAACTAATCTAGTAGGCTATCGTGAGCATATAAAAGACAACATACATTACATATGCAATGCGTCATGTTTGTTATCGAACAGTGAAAAAATCGATGTGAGTATATTTTTAATATTTACGTGCTTAAATAAAGTGCCAATTGTAATAATTCAATTTCTTTTTTGAAAATCACTTTGCAAGTTTTGCAGATGCAGATTGTATCGGGATATACAAGAACGTATCGTTTATTTCAACTGTGTATTTATATAACGCACTTGTTTTCAATTTTATATCAATTAATATTTTCGCTTATATATTGCATAATAAACTGTAATATCTTATCATTGTTGAACATTGTGAGACCTATGCCGGTAGTTAAAATTTACATATTCTTATGTAAAACGATCGATAAATCTCGCTATTTATTTTTATTGACATCTTATGTGGCATATCTGTCATACCCTTACACTCCTAAATAAAACACTGAAATACACAAAAAGCAAATCCATTTTCGTTATAATCTAGATTATGTCTTTAACACGTTGACTGCCATATCCAATTGGATACACACCTATCTGGGCTCAGAACGCCATATATATCAAGTGGAATACACACACATTTCTTACTTACTATCATTTGTATATGAAAAGATTTGATATATAAATTTTACACACATAGTATATTGTAAAAAATTCTAGAGAGATCTATTGACTTAATTTTTTCAAGAAGATTTTTATTACAAAAATATATTTTATTGAAAAATGTATTTTAATGTGAAAAATTAAAAATACTTAAAATTATAAAAACATTTTACGAATTTATGTACAATATAAACATGAACTAAAATAAACTTATTTTATAAAAGCTGGCATAAAATAATAAATATGGCATCAGGGAACTAATTACAAAAATCTGTAGCAGTCAACGTGTTGTAAAACTGATTCCAAATACTATGTGTTACATTGTTTCTGTGTTATGATATTAGTGTATCTAGTTTTATAATTGTGTATTAACGTCAAAATCAATGTTGTGTGATTGTTAGTTTTTCAACACTTCAAATATATATTTTTATAAATCTTTATATTGTAGGTAATAACAAACAAATTTAAACTATAAAGCGCACTTAAAGAAATAAACTATATATATGAAAAAATAAATAAACAAAATTGAAAGCCTTAACAATTGGGATTCAGATGTTGATAAATAAACTTTAATAACAGTTAGTAACATAACGTAATTATAAGTTTAAAAAATGCGAAAAAAATGATTTTTTGAATATAATTAGGAACTTAATTTTGATGTACGTCAGGACCACACAATATCACCAAAAATTTGAAGATATCTTGATATGAAAAGCTAATTCTAAAAATACAATTTATACAGCGGTAAAAAAAGCAATTTAAATTTAAACATTCAATATTAAGATTCATTAGATCAGATTCATTATGTTCATCGGACATCTGAATCCCAAAACTCATTTAGTCGCATTAATATAAAGTATAGAATATAAAGGCACTCTATTACAGTTCCTATACCAATGGCCGAAGCAATAGAACCATTGGATGATATTCTGAAATTGGCATAATCTTTCTATTATACAAATACGTATTTATAAAAAAAAACACCATCCGCAATAATAATTATTTCCGAAAATGTTTACAATATAACTCTTTCCAAGATAAATAATTTATCAATAAATTAAAATTATTGTACATAATGTTATTTCTATATTATTTATATCTTAAAAAAAAATTTAGAGAATTTCAGAATATCTAAAAGAGCTAAAAAAAACTTCAGTATATCTGACAATTCATATTGGTGTCATTTTTTTTTATGCATAAGTATTTGTTTAAATCAATATTTAAAAATTTTTGAATGCAGATTTCTCTTAAGCAATATCTAAAAATGTCTACAAGATTGCAAGAACTCTTAATATTTAATTAGATTACGCAAGTCGCTGTACAGAAGTATTAAAACGATATTTTACATATTGCAAAGTATCTCATCGAGAAAATTAGTTTTTATAGAAGCATTCTCTTTTCATTCAGTCTTTTCACTTTGATGTCTTAAGGAGATTTTCGCGTCACTTCTTATTCAATAAATAGTTTGTACTTAAAATTGTGTAAAACAATTCAGATAATAATGTAAAACATTATCAACAGTATCTCGCTGATATCATTATATATAATCATTGTTAATTTTATATGTTACTAAATATTTTTTAAATCAAAAACAAAGTTATAAGACATTCATTTATAAGTATCAATAAGTATAATAAGGTAGTAAGTATAATTTAAGATTATATAGCATATATGTTTCAAAATAGTGCACACGCTAAAATAATGTAAATAATGGATGAGACATTTACATAGCAATTATACGACATAAATTCAGAAGCTGCAATTAGTAAGTTTAATATTAATATTTGGCGCTAACTGACAGACACAGTACAACGTTGCTACGTTATCTTACACTATTGATTATTTAATAAATCTTGCTTTTCTTCATCAAAATATAAATTTTTCTCAAACTCAATTTGGATGAAACTTTACCAGAACGAACTTAAGAGAACGCTGGAGTGATAGAATTATCCACACTACAGATTCGAACTTCTTTCAAATTAGCATTTCTTTACAGAAAATTGAAAATTCTTTTACTCTTTTTAAAGTACACACACGAATAAATTACAGAACACTCAAAACATTACTTAAGCTTAAAAACAAGAAAAATTAATATTTTTTTCCGTTAAATATTCCGTGTATATGTATGATACGGTAAAAGTCAACAAAAATTTTTCTAAATATTGTTGATATAATTAGCTTTCATGTAACTATGTATTACAAACTTGATTTATATTTTATTAAACGCGAGAATCTCCTTAAGTTGCATGATATTTAGATCATATTTAACAAGAAAATTCTAAAAATAGTACTTTCTTTAAAATTAAAATTTTGACATTAATGTTATATTTCGCAATTTTATAATTTTATATTACGTTTCTTCTATGATGTATTTATGATTAGCGTTAACTAATTGTAATTAATATATAACACCATTCACACACACATTTCATATTATTATATGTGAATTTTTTTATATTGTCGTATATTTTGTAATTATAATAAAAAACGTTGCAAAGTATTAAAGATTGCAAAATTGTTCTTAATAAACAATAGTTATTTGAAAATATTATTCAATATCATTCTCTATGAAGTTCTAAAAAATAACGTAACGTAACAGGTAGTTCCGTACTACGAATTCCATACTTACAAACAGCCTGCGCGGCCTGACACTGAAGGCTAGTATAATTAAGGAGGTTCAGGCTATTTAGTGGATTAGAGGATATTAGTCGCACTGGTGTAACTCCCGCTCTATTTGGTGTATCTAAGTGCGCGCCATAATCCAATAACAATTTTATCAACTGTTACAAACAGAAAATCTTAATGAGTCGTAAAATTTTATTTATAAAATTTTGAAGAATATATGAAGAAAAGTACTTACAGGATTGTGGAAATTACATGCGTTACTCGCAACATGTAAAGGCGTTGACCGCAATATATTTCTAGCATCGACATATGCCCCACAATCCAAAAGTAATTTAACGACATCCAAACGTGGAAAAATTGTCTGAAAATATACAAACACATGTATTGTTATATATTCTTCTTCTATTCTTTCATATATATTTAATTTATAGCAATTTTTTCATCAAACGAGAGAGAACTCCAGAGTAAAGGTGCGATTTCAAGCCCGAAAACATGATTTTTTCCTCCACTTACGCACATAGAGACGCTCCGTCTATCTATAATAAACTCATCGTAAGAATAGACAAAGCGTCTCTGTGTGCGTAAATAAAGAAAAAATCACGAGCGTGCCCGGACTCGAAATCGCACCTCTGATCCAAGAAACAATTTTTTAATTACAAAATATTAATTAATAGTATAAGTAAAGATTCATGCATAAAGGCTCATACTTACATGCATATCGTCGGCAGAAGTAAAATAACTAGAATTAATTGTATTTAAACTAGAAACGCAAAGATGGAGAAGCGTATCCTCTGTATAAACAGATCTTGGATTTTGTTTCACTAAACCACGAACTAATTGATGCATTAGAGCTTTCTCCTCGTCAGAACTCGCCGTTTCTACTAACAGGTAAATAAGATGCGTCACGCACTTCAGGATACGTTCATAACTGTCTCTTTGTCTCTTATGCACAGGGCGCTTCTATAATTAATTGTATGGCAATCATATATCAATGCAGTACACATAATTTTCTGTAAACCATTCATATATGCAAATTGCATGTACCTCTAGCAATTCTCTAGCTTCCATTAATTGACTTGAAAGTAATTTAAATATCGCTACTACGTCGCAAAATCGCGGTTCCTGCTTTTCTCGATTACGATCCATTACTTCCAATGTTTTTTCATTTAAATCTACCATAAGCCTTACAAGAGCTTGCGCGGTAAAACAAGTATCCGCGTACAAAATCTGTGAAAAACATCGATAAAATTTGATTAGTTTTTCACATACAATAATGGAAAAATCACACTTATAACTATATCAAATGTTAACATATTTTACATACCGAATCCTTTTCTACCCTAATTTCTAACGCACGACGCCACAGATCTATACAATGTTGGTATCTAGAAAAAAAAAAACTTCTTATAATACATTATATGTGATACAAAATAGTTTAAAAACTAAAATATTTACCTTAACGCGTCTGCGTACGATGCACCTCTAAACATCAGCCGGAAGAGGGTATCTTTGTGATGTGGACCTAATATTCTTTCGCATATTAACAGGCTTTGTATTCTTATTGCATCTAAGTCAAGTGAGATAGCGTTTAACTCATCCAAATTCGAAAATTCCGTGGCGTTTTTATAAGCTTCGCGTTTTGGTAACACAGGTCTCTTTGGCAAAGGCACTCCATCATCCGAGTTGAACATTCTGACAATCATCGCCGCCCTCCAATATTGCAACGCCATATGCGTGTCGTTGTGATCGTCAAAAAATGTAGATCCCATCAGCTCGTTTGCGTCTGCCAATCTTTCCGCAGAATATGATACGTTTTCCACTAAATTATATATGGATGCCATATATATCGTGAAGCAATACAAGAGCGCAAATTTTCTATCATAGAGATGAAACAACATGTTCCAATATTACATCGAATCATCTCACCTAAATAATCAAATATCTGAATGGCTCCTTTAAGGCAGGCAGTCTGGAGAGCATCATCATTATAACGAGATCTAAGATGAGGATCTGCATTATGTTCTAAGAGCAGTTTGGTAGTTTGAAGTCTGTGCTCTTGAATAGCATAATGCAAAGCAGTTTTGTTCTGAATGTCAGTAGCATTCACATCCGCTCCATGTTCCAATAAAAAAGTACATAATTCTACACTTTGTACAGAATTTATCAAACATGTCCCACCGTTATAATTCGCTTTTAATATATCGGCGCCATTTTCCACTAAATAAGAGACAATATCTGTAAAATATACATTATCTACATGTTTAAAGTCATTCTGTTAATCTAGATAACTTGTATTATTTAAATACAAACATACTTGTTACATCTAAAATTATATTACGTTATACAAAAAAAATATATTTAATAATAAGCAACTATATCATTAACATTTGCAAATTACATTAAATTATCAAATTTTACAAGAAAAGATCGAATAAAATGTTATTTGATATATATTTGGTTCCTTTAATAATTTCACAAAGTAATTAGGTTGCAGCACTTGCAGAGTCTAAAAGTAGATCTGACCTAGATCTACATACGATCATATTTTCTTCTAATTTAATTTAATCGCAAATATAAATATAATGCTCTCATTGTAAAATATCTATCTATTTAATACTTTGAGTGCAAAAAATTATTCCTATAATTTCTTGTTTAATTGAAGAAAGACAAGAGTGAATAAAGAATCATATGATATAAAAGTAGAAAATAAAGTTATTATGTTCCAATTATCGTTTTTTCATTTTAAACCTCTCTAATTTAACATATCTTTATCCTTGTCAGTATTTTAATTAGAGACATATAATCTATATGTACAGAAGCATATATTTTCGTTTCACAAAAATTTTTTTAAAAGATATATAACATTATCTTTATTCATCTTTATTAATACTTATTCATCGTTTTGTTTTTTCTCTCAATTGTATCCTAAACAAATTATATAATTTGTTACCCATATGTGTCATGAAGCATGCAGATCTAACAGGAGTGGATCCAGAATCAGAAACTGCATTGACATCAGCTCCATGGAATATAAGGCATTTTATAACTTCCAAGTTGCCCGATACTGCAGCGCACCACAGCGGGGTGACACAGTGAACGGATCTGTCGTCCGGTACTTCGTACTTTCCTCTTTGTTCGATGTCCGCGTCGCATTTTTTTATGAGATACTCGACAATCTCCACATGGCCTCTCTTGCAGGCAATGAACAAAGGGGCGCAACCATCTTTCATACGAGACACAATGTCTTTTCGCAGTTCCCTCTTGTACTTCTCCAAACGATTCCTCAACGCGTAAGTGAGTTGCGCTCCTGGTGCCACATATTTACATTCGTGAATAAGATCGTGAAATAACTGATCCATGGAAAAGTTCCAGCGATGACTATTGCCAATCCACATTGCCCACTTTCCCAAGTGGTTCTTTGGTTCAGTGTGAAACACACTTGGAAATGACACTGGAATAATTACAAGCCAACTAATATAAACATATTATTAGATCTATTTTTTGCAATTCTTGCAATTTATTATTATTTCTTCTACACTTAAAATTAATATAATTAGACATTAGACAAAAGAGAAAAAATAAAAAGTTTAACAAACCAATTATTTTTTGAGAGTAGTGTAACACTTGTTGAAATAACACTGAATATTGCAGCTTGTTTGTTTCAACTCATAACAATGCATTTGCTCTCAAATTGATTGCCACAGGGAGGACTGATACGCACAATTCTTTGGGCCTAGCAAAGCAAATCTATAGACTCGAGCTCAGCACACTCACATACAGTCACACATTATAAACATATGCAAGTACACATTATTGATTTTGCATTCAAAGGATTGTGTTATTTCAACGTACATTGATGCTATCACAAAATCCACTGACTGACCTCTTACTCATTGCATAAACAAAGAAACTGACCGTATTCATTAGAAGATTAGGTACCAAAAGAATAAGCTTTTGAATTGATAAATACATCCGAAAAGGCGCAGCAACATTTTAACTTATTCTTCACTGATTTAATGGAAAATTAAAATCGATAAGAATCAATCGATCAAAAGAGAGTAAGAGAACGCGCGAAGAAAAATATCTTAGTGAGTAATCGAATGGGAGATACGCACACACGAACTCTCATGCCTTCAAGGTTGCTTCTCGAGTGTGTTGAAGGCAACGGCCGTACGTTTCCTCGATCTTTCTCTCGAAATGCACGTTTGTAAGACTCAAGAATACGGAATTGCGAGCAAACACATGTAAACACTCATAAATGTACACGTCAACGAGACACACGCACAAGCCCCGTGTGCGTGTAGAGACGGAGGGGACATAACCTCCAATGCGCGACGCACCGAGGGCGCGCGATCGTCGCGTTCGACGTTTGCGCAAATTTCCCAGATAGATTTTGCGACGAGCAGCGGAGATTTACCCGTGGCATGAACGGTCACTCATAGGTGAACAGGGGTATTCGATTCGGATGCATCGGCAATCTCGACAGCACAGCAGCACACACTCGTAAATCACAGGCAATCAATAAACCACGTGATCGTCAGGGGGAGGGGAACATCACGTGAATGCTCGCGCGCAGGTTTCGCGCGCACTCCACTTGACTCTTTAAACTTCTTCGATGCGAATATTTCCTTATTTTTCCTTTCTTACTTCTAATCCCGACTCTTCTTCTTCGAAACCAAAATGCAAAATTTTCTAAATGTCTATTTTAGCATTATTGCAGCTATATAACAAGAGGCACCGAAGCTACTTTCATTTTTCGACGAATACGTGCACCTTCCGTTTGTTTTTTAGCAATTTTCTCGCTAAATCCGGAGTCTCTCAATTTTTACCCGATTGTTTTCCGAAGCTAATCGGTTCTCCAATCGTTTCTTATGGTATTAATAAATAAATCAGCTTCTCATAGAAAATTTAAAAAACAGAAATGAAAGCAAAACGTTTCAGAGGAACTAACGTATTAACGCATTGTATTACATCTAATGCATTGTATTATGTTTGTTGCTTTTTTGTCAAAAAACAGTATTGTCGATCACGGCGCGGAATGCATTCGACGTGCAATCGACTCCCAATAAGAATGCAGCCGGTTTACTTTCTCCGAAAGTGAAATCTATGTTTGAGAAAGTTAATAACGCAGATAATTTAAACAATACAATGTGCAAGTACCACTCGCGCTTTATACTTCCTACCACGTAATCGTTCGACAAATGCTTGTGTTTTTAATCAGGAATCTATAATAGAAAAAAAATGACACTTAATATCTAAAAAAAAAGAATAAATACTTAAGTCACTTTGGATGATTCATATATCATTCAGGATAAAATTCTATTTATAATTTTATGCATTGTATGATTTTCTTCTTCTGATTTTTTAAATATTTTTGTATTAAATAACAAACTTATAAATAAAATTTTGTTCTAAATTCTAACATAAATTATAAATCATTTAAAATGCTCGATGATTTATTCTTGCATGCATCTATTAATTCTTAACTAGAACTCTAAAAAATTTCTCTAATCTATATGTATGGATATTTTAGAACTCGAGCTTTCTCTTTTTGTTCTATCTTCTACAAATTTAAGTAAATTTTACTTTATTTTACTTTACTTCTTCTTAAATAAAACGCTGAATTATTTATAGAATTCAAGTCTATGAACAAAAAAAAGTTTTGATCAAAATGATAATAATACAGATAAGATACAAACGTGTAAAATAACTATCTAAAATTCGAAGAAAAATAGCTTATTAAAATATAGCATTATTTTATAACAAAGCCACTATATTGAATATTGAATATTACGAAAGAAAATATACATTATTTATTAAATATATTTTGACGACATTGTTGCATTAAAAGTGCCACTAAGTGAATGCTAAATAATATTCTATTTTGCATTTTACAATCTCTTATCTGAATCTAAAATTCTTTATAAGTAAAATATATTTATAAACTGAAAATTGAGAGATCCTATATATAAAGTATAGAAATCTTAGCGCATTTAACATGCCTATATTTTTCTAATTATTTCAAAAAGCAAATTAAAATATAATGAAGTCACACACACACACACACACACACACATACACACACACACACACACACACACACACACACACACACACACACACACACACTAAAAATTTAATTAAAGAGAATCTGTATTCATAGATGAAGAGAAAAACTGAATAGTTATCAAAGAGGTTTTTCTTTATAAAAATGTATGTTTCTGGGAATATAAATATATTTATTACTATTTGCGATAAAAAATCGCGGGCTACATATCGCGAGCTACATGTCTTATTGTTGACGATAAAATTGACGATTTTATTTACATGGCAAATATGAAAGTATGAAAGTTATCGTAAGCAGGAAAAAGGGGTAGGACCGGTAGGTAAAAAGTATCTCAGCTTGAAGTGGACCATCGGATTCAACGGTATCATTTCTCTACAAGTCGCGTGTGCAACAGCATCCGAGTGTGTGAAGTCCGTACTTGAACCCGCGTTAGATTCACGTGTTTTGATATTCGCATGATATAGCAAGAAATAAGTGAGTATTAGATATATTAGAATTATCAGAGCAATCCTTTTTTTAAATTACTCGTTTGTATTGAATTTTTTTACAGTGGATAAAAAGTCAATCGTATTCTCGACTTTAGAGGACGAAACGGGAGATAAATTAGACGAGATGTTCGGATTGAAACCCGCTCTTGTGAAGATGCAACCTAGCCGTTGCTTGTTGCCGCCGAAAATTATCTTCTACGCGCAGAAAATACGTGACATGCCGGTATACGAGGACGATATCTGGACAATTTCGTTTCCTCGTACTGGTGAATATTTTAAATTCTGAAAGTAATTCTAAGTACAAAAACGCAATTGCGTAATAATTAAAAAAAAAGAAATTAAACAGTCACATCTGATATAAAACAAAGAGAAATTTTAATTCCATGTAATTAGGGTAACTTTGACCAAATTTCGATTAACGTTGCTAATCGAACAGTTAATTCGTCAGATAATATCTACAGTACTTTTATCAATGCAAATGCAATTAATTTTTTTACTGTTTAATACATAAAAAGAAAGATCGGATTAGAAACGACGAATTATAGGTCAGAAATTTTGCCACAAGCGATTCTGCCGATTGAATATTAATCGTCGATTTGAGTTAATCAAGAGTTTAGTCAAGGTGTCACCTCTAATCCGTTTTCTCAAATGTTCTTAATTGAATTTCAGGAAGCCACTGGGCACTAGAAATGACATGGTGCATCGGGCATGATTTTGATTACGAGGAAGCCCGCACGATCATACTAAAGCGGAGTCCTTTGCTCGAGTAAGTAAATTCACGAATCGATTCAGCGATATTTTGTATAGAATTGCGAAAGAAACTGCGTTATCGTTCTCCAAATTTTTTCCCTCGGTAGAAGTTCGGTTATCATGGTCAATGGGAAGCATGACGATTGGTTCAAAGATCTGGGCGATTCCATCGAAAATGTGGCAAAGATGCCAAGACCGCGTTACATCAAAACTCATCTACCGTGGGACTTATTGCCGAGGCAGCTTCATGAGAAAAAGCCAAAGGTGGTGATATAACATGCGGAGAGAGAGAGAATTATTCCCTTGTGTTCGTTGTATTATTTTGTAATATGTCAATTTTCCTTCTTCACAGATAATTTATATCACGAGAAATCCAAAAGATATCTGCGTCAGTTACTATTACTACTGCAAAGTATTCCACAGTTTGAATGGAAGCTTCGACGATTTTGCAGAATTGATGTTGCGTGATGGTGGTACGTCGAGCAATACATTGATTCGTTCGTCACAATAGTATTTCGATACGAGGCACAATTATGCGAGATATATATTCTTAATTTAAAAAAAATTACACATAAATTAATTTAAAAAGAAATTATTATTACAAATTACAAGCGCCAGTAAAACTGGAACGTTTGCATCTTGTAAATTAATGATTTTTTTTTTTATTCAGCGAAGTCAAGTACACCATTTTATATCCAATTTGGAATTAATCTTTTAATGAGCTCTTCAGGAATATAAAAAAAAAAAATTTGTGGATTGCGGATTGTCTTTTGGATGCATTTTTATGCCTTTCCAATCTGCTTCCAAAAAAAATGCCATTTATAAAATATTAAATTTAGCATTGAAATTAAAATAGAATTTAAGAAATGATGATTTGTTTAGTGCCATACGCCCCGTTTTGGGACCACGTTTTGCCCTTCTGGAAGATGAGAAATCAGGATAACATGCTATTTCTGACGTACGAAGAAATGAAACGGGTAAAACATCCGCTTTTTTGCGATAAATTTTTTACACATTTTTCTGAAACGCGCGTTGTGCTTTGCAGGATCAGGTGACGGCGATTAAGAAAGCAGCAAAATTTTTAGGCAAAAGCGTGACGGACGAGCAGATCGTCGGACTGTGCGAACACCTGACGTTCTCCAAAATGGCAGCGAACCCATCGGTGAACGTACAATTGCTGTTAAATGGCACGGAAGAGCTGAAGAATCCGAATTACAAATTTATTAGGAAAGGCAAGGTCGGCGATTGGACGAATTACATGTCGGAGGATCTTGCTCGGCGATTCGACAAATGGACGGAGGAGCATCTACGCGGAACTGATCTAAAATTCGATACGGATGTTGTGTCCGACGAAGAATAGGGGTTTATTCGTCGGGTGAAATAGCTATAAGAATTTTTATCGTTTTCCCATCTTTGCAGATGTAATTATATATATAATGTAATTATAAAGAGATATATGAGAAATCCAAAAGACTGCGTCAATTACTACTATTACTTCAAAGCATGAAACAATAATTTTCGATCACTTATAGCATCAAAAATGCTTTGAGATTTTATTTTATATATATGTGCGTATGTATGTGTTTTCTATTGCGCAATTAGAAGAATTACAATACATGTTTTATTTGCGTAACTTTAAGAGTATTTTTTAAAAACGGTTCCCTTGACAAATTTAAAGTTCATGGACGCATTCTTTTTCACGCATGAGGCGCGTGATGCGTCATTTATCCTTGTTTAAAATTCAGAACAACAAGGATAAACGACGCATCGTACGCGTCATGAAACGGAACGCTTCCCATATCGCTTTAAATAGAAAGAGAAAAGGAAAGAATGAAAAAGCGCGAAAAGACATATTCTTTTTTCGTTCTTTAATTACGTTCTTTTACTCGCATTCTCTCTCTCTCTCTTTCTCCTTCCAAGCACACATTCGAGAACATTGTTCTCGTTGTTTCTAATCGTGCGACCCGCTCATCACGATAGCGATGTCGAGTGTCGATGCCATCGATGCGATGACAGGCAGCGATCAGCAGCAAAGATGGCGCTGATCCGTGTTATGTCAGATTTTTAAAATTGATTTGAACTCCGTCGGGCCCTTTTTCCGTCGGACGCGACGACGCGGGCAACCGGATCGCCCGTTACCGTTTTCGCGCTACGCCGCGATCGCGTCGTAACTCGCGAACGTCGGCGATGCTCGCGGTGAGTCACGTGTAATATCGCGCGTAGCGTTTCGCACCTAACCTAGCCTCCCGTTGAACCTTGAACCGTTTGTCGGAGTTCTCGATTTTCCCCATGGGACACCGCGAGTCCACGACCAGGTGCGGGAAGAGTGCCGACTGAACGCGTTAATCGCGAAGGGAAAAGAAACGAGAGGTTTCGGAGAGTCGGTGTCGAGAGGATAGATCGTAATAAATCGTGAGAGTTCTGGCCGAAACGCGCTGGTCCCGGACTCGCGTCCTCGTTCATCCGGAGGCTCACCCCACCGATCATCGTCAGAAAGCCGGCGGATACGTTCGATTGGATGCGGCTGAGATCAACATCCGGCTGAGAGATGCCGAAGATAAGGATCAAGCAGACGCCGAACAGTCTCTGGTTAAGGCAACGCGAGCTGGGTGTAAAGTTTCCGCTAGGTCACAGCGACGACTTTCACAAGACTCTCTACTCCTCTATCCAGCCCATCACTTCGTGGGACCACGGAGATAATCTGACCGCTGCGAGGCACGGTGGTGTGTTCAATTTGGAATACTCGCCAGATGGGTCAGTAGCAACTGCAAATGCTTTTTCACGTTGCGCATCAGTCGCCACGTCGATCGAGATCTCGGGATCGGAGCCGCTTGGTCTTACGTTTGATCAATGTTGCAGGTCCCTTCTGCTGGCGGCATGTGAGAAGAAAAGTATTTTAATGTTTGACCCATTATGTAGAAAATTAATACACGCGATAGATAATGCTCACAATGACTGTGTCAATTGCGTAAGGTTAGTAAGACGATCTTCATAAGATTCTTCCTTTACAATTGCGGGAAAAGGAAACGGCACAATAAGGATGTGAAACGTTAATCTAATTAGGTTCCTGGATCAGCGTATGTTTGCGACTTGTTCGGACGACAGCACAGTTGCTCTGTGGGATGCCAGGAATTTAAAGCAAAGGATAAGAACTCTTCAGGGACATTCAAATTGGGTTAAAAATATAGAATACAGTCCGAGCGATAGCTTATTACTGACCAGTGGATTTGACGGTAGCATATATACTTGGGATATTAATAGGTAAGTATTAATAAGATATTTAATTATATGTGACTTCTTCTTTTCATATCTATTGTATGACTGTAACCATATATTTTGTAATATGTTTTATAGTTTTACAGAAAATAGCTTTGTGTACAATCGTGTGTTTCATACAAATGGACTAATGCGAACAAGACTTACTCCCGACACTAGTAAAATGTTAATATGCACCACTTCAGGATATCTCATTATAATACATAATCTTAAACTCAGTACGCTAAGTCAGGATTTGGCAGGATTCAAGGTGTTTATTATTTTCCCAATTATGCTTTGATGCTTGTAAACTTGATGATCTTAAGTCTGTATCATATTATTCTTGCAGCCAAATATGTACAGGCTAATGCAGTTATCTCAAACTACCATACCAGTCGCAGCAAGCTACACGCATCTCTTTGCTCACACTCGTACTCACAATAGAGTAGAATTCCTTACCGATTTTCCTATAGGCGACGATGCTGAGGTAATATCCAGTTTACAAGTTCACCCACAGGGATGGTGTGCCTTGTCCCGAAATGTCAGCAGTGGAGAAAAATCAGAGGTTTGTTTCTGTATACATTATCAACTTTACTATTTGCTGATAAATTTTGCTGATGAATTGATATTTCATCCTATAGTGGACTTGTATTCACGACATACAAGAACGTGAAGCATCCAGCAATGTGGAACAAGTCAATGAGGGAGAAGAGGGCCGCCTAACGAGTCTAAATGTGGAAGAGTTCGAGGACTTTCCTCAGTCGCAATCGTCGCGTTCGAGAATGACGTCTTCCTTCGTGATAGAAAATGGGAATCGTGCCCGGATAGTGCACGACGTGTCGGACGTAAGATCGAATTCATTTGATTCATCCATCCGCGTGTCCACGGACGCTGCACCGTCATCGATTAGATCGAGAACAAGCTGGCAGGTAACGACCCGCAGAAGTCTGCGATCCCAATCAAGGAGTCCGCGTCCGGATAGAAACGCGATGAGAACAAATTTCGATATGGTCGAGGTCAGTTCGAGTACGAGCGCCGATTCGAGGGTAAACGCGATTCACGACGACGATAGATCAGAGGATCAGCACGTAGATGATAACGACAATTCGACGCATGATGCGTCAGCTGATGAGAGAGACGCGCGGGAATACAGATCTCCCAGACCACATTCTCAGCTCAATGACTTGCGGCGGCGTAATATGATCGACAATTTCACCAGTGGCAATGTAGAACTGCATATGAGCACGACCGATGTATGGGAGGCGCTTGTGGCAATCAGGGAAGCCAGACTTCGCAGGGAACGGGAGAGGCAATTTTATCCCGGGAGGAGAGACTGGCTTCCTAGGTCGAACAACGGCGTGAGTGTGAATCTTCCTCCCCAATCACCCCATACGGTCGTAATAATTGGCGACCGTACTCGGGTACAGAATCTGCAAAATCGGCAAAATTTGCAGACCATGTACGCGATACCGAGGAATCACAAGATTCATCAAAACACGCCCAGGTTGACACATTATATCGAGGAGCCTAATGTCGGTTCCGGTTATATCAAGGAACTATGCTTTTCGGCTGATGGTAGATTGATATGCTCGCCGTTTGGTTATGGGGTACGATTATTGGCGTTCTCAAGTAACTGCTCCGAACTGTCCAATTGCGTTCCACCCGCCAACGAGTCCGTGCAGCTTCATGAATTAGCGACACACATTGGTCATTCCGATATTGTTGTTAGCACGAAATTCTCACCTAAACACTACCTGCTCGTATCCGGCTGCCTCAGCGGCAAGATCGTCTGGCATCAGCCGGTGGTTTAGCTAAATGGATAATTATTTTAGGCACTTTGTTATTTTTCATTAATCGGTCTCTTGGTAGATAGACATATTTTGCCGCTTTGTACAAGATCACCCTGATTAAGCAACATGTGTGAGAATTTTTGTTAATATTATATAATTTATATGATTATATATTTAGAGGAAAGTCGTCGATACTGACATAGGTCTCATAAAGGACATCCCCTTATTTCTCGAAAATTAAACATTACTTTATTAATATTAATAAAAATATTGTCTAGATTAAAGAAATAAAAAACCATAATTCATATTAAGACTATACTGTGTTTCACTTGACGCTCGCATGCTTTTGAAATTATTTTATCCTTGTTATTTATCAAATATCAAACAAGGACAAATTGATACTCGCGAGCAAAATATACGTATAAATCAACAATAAAAAATGTTTTATCGAAGTGAAAGAATTTTTGAAATTACTATCATCTAACAAAAATACTTTTTACTTTGTATTTATGTTTCCAAATTTTTATTTTTAGTTTTTATTTAAGAAAAATATGGACCAAACCAAGTGATATGAACAAAGTGATATGACAGTATTGGCGATCTTTCCTTATAAAATTATATATAATTATATTTTTATTTTATATATATATATATATATATATGCCTTTTTAATGAATGTTATTTAATATATATTATACCAATATGGTGATACAAGTATAGATATACGGTTCCACATTTTCTACTACTTAATTACACTTTGTGTCTTGAGAAAAGAAGTGTTTTGCGATTTATTTTATGTTTAAAAAAAAAGGATAAGTTGCCACTGTCTTAAATGCACGTTCATATATATAATTCGTGACGGCGTGATTCACGCGTGCACATTATAGAACATATTAAATAAACAATTATGACATTTCGTTACCTATTATAATTATGGATGGGGATATGAAAATGGAAAAGAGACGTTAATCACGTCTTTACAATCGTGCTATAATAATGTGATTAATTTCTTGGTATTATTTCCTTACGTCAGATTAATTTTTTTATAATTTATTTTCGTTCGATTATTTGAACAAGAAGTAAAAGTATTTAATTATGATGATTTTATTTTTTTGCGTAAAACATTTAAAAACGCGATGGAATTTATTTATCAATTCCTGCAAATTCATTGGACTCGCAAAGTTTTGAACTGTTTTGTTTGAAAACTTGAATGTCTATCAATTTACAAATATAATAAAACGTAAGGTATCAAAGTTTACAAAGGCATCATTTATACATATGTTATATAATTTATGATTTTAATAAATAAGTTTGTATATGTTAACGCATCAATGGATTTTCATATAAAATAAAATAAAATGATTAATAGAAATTATCTCGCAGAGAAAACTTCTCTGAATTAATAAGCTTTAATTTCTTTAGTTTAGATATCATGTGAATTCCTTAGATATGTTTTTGTATTTCTAAAAAAAATATACCTAGCTTTTTTTAATTTCATCGCGCATCGTAAATTGCGCAGAAACTAATTCGTCTATCAATCTAGGATGTTTTATATCTACAAAAATATATTGAATTTAAAAGTATATTGATTAAAAATCAAATTATTTACTACTGTTCTTATTTATTAGCATTTATTATTACAGAAAATCTATAATATAATGCACGATAAAGACAAGTGATATAAATATGCATGTAATGAGTTATATCTGATTAATAAAAAAATACATAGGAAATTAAGAATTAATTATGTTCTTAATTTGTTACGTAATATATTGTTTCAAAAATATCGAAGCTGTTTTTGTTCTTATTAAAAATCGATATAAATAAGTCGAACTATTCTTAAAAATTCTTAACTATAGAGAGAAAAATAATTTTATTCTATTTCTTCGTTGTAATAGCAAGTTCTTTGATTAATTTTTTCTTTTCACAAAAAGAATCTTCTTTGATGAATAAAAGGAAGAAAATAAAATTTTTTCGTTTCTGACGCACAATTCATCAGAAAATTATTTATTTCCTTGAGAACAAATTTTTGATCAAAGAATTGCCATTTATGTATCAAAAATGCACGTATAAATGTATACTATACTATATGATATGAAGAATATGACCGATGATTGATTATGTTGTAAACATGCCACAATGTCTAAACTTATAACAAATTTTCCGATCGCGGATCATTTTTAGTGATGACATTTTCCAGAATTGGCGTTTTATTAAAATTATTATAGCTTCATTGAATCTTCAGAATTTTCGTTTATGTCTAATAAAATTGTCGGTAATAGTAGAAAATGCGGAACATTATTTCTCACTTTTTCTTTGCGCGTAATACCTGTCCGATATGCTGTCTTTCGCAAACGCGTTTATAGATTATAATAAAGATTGGCAACTATATTATACATGTTACATTGACATATAACGTGTCTGATAATAGAGCGTTATAATAATGGCATTTTTTAAAGGATTCGAAAATTATCAAATCGAATTCAGAACTAAATATATTGCAACTCTTTGCAAGATATATTTAAGAAAATCATGTTTTTCTGATCAATTTACACAACTTTCACATTGTACACGTTATTTATGTTCAAATTTTCATCTACGAAAGAAAATGATACTGTAATATATTATAACAATGTTATAAGATATTTTAGTATCCTTTATAGTACTTTTGTAAGTGAAAATTTAAGCAAAGTTATAATGCCTGTTAATCAGAAGAACATACTTTTCTATCGCTTTTCCGAGGATGTCTGCAGTATATCTTATAAATGTCACGATAAAAAAGGAGTTTAATCGGATTATTTACGTAGTATGCGCGGGATGAAATATGAAATTAATCGATCGTCGCATATATGTCATAATGCAGTAGTAATTTGCAATATTGTATGTATAGAAGAAGCTCGATCATTTGTAGGGATAAATTTTGAGGTACGCATGACTGAGTGTATAAAAAACTGTATATTATCTAAAGTCGTAGAAAAGTAATTAACCGAGTGTTCAAATCTGTCACTCGTATGATTTATAAGAAGGATAAGAAGGCTATTATATATATATATATATATATATACACATACATACATGTGTAAATACGTTGCCGATCATGTATTAAAGATAATCTCCACGTTCAAAGCGTTTAACTGTTTCGATACGAATTAAATTCGTATACATACCTCAAAATTTTGAATCAGTCACTGACGTTGTCACGTCAGCAGCAAGAAATCGCATTCATTATTTTTCTGTACTTTTTATGACACACACGTCAAAATAGAGAAGTTTTTTTACATGCCATTATTTAAAACTTGTCTTTCTGAATTATATTATAATGTATTTAAAAATTGTCTTTTTTATACTTGTATGCTTTTCATGAAAAAAATTTTTTTTTAATGTCATTTCAACGTCTGATAATGCGATATTCTGACAGTAACTGATCCTCTTTTTATGTAGATTGCTAATCTAAAATTAGCTAATCTAATCACACCGAAAAAAACGTGTACAAAATTACGGAATGTACATTTTGTGCTCGTGAACGCTAAACGTGCAGCAGATGCGTGCGGACATGGATGTATGTATGTATGCGTGCATGTGTATTTCACGCTCATATTTTTGCAGTAAAATCAAATTGATGAAATTTTGGAAAATAATTTTTATCTGTGTAGAATTTTCTATTGTTTCTTTTCTCATAAATAAAATTTTAAAATCCCTGCGCGGGCATCTCGTAAAAATACGAATTCAAATCGTGTCATCTTTACAATAATGAATGAAGATGAACATCGTTAAAAATACACAAATTATTATCCTTTTTTTATCATTACTAGTGACAAGTGGTTTCTATCGTTTTTTTCTCGTATACTGTAATGTTAACATTATGTACACTAGTTGCGTGTTGATCGTTTTGTAAGACTTGTTTTTTATTGTATATACAATAAAACCTTGCTTAATATCGTATTTGTCTCATCTTAGACATTATTAAATATGCCTCGTATTATCAAATTTACTCAAAAATACCATAATACAAAATTCTGTGACAATTACTTAAAATTTAAAAAAATCAGGTGATGAAAATTACCTTTTATTATATGTCCTTGGAATTAATTTCAGTTGGAAAAATGTATATATATGATGTATGTATCAGAGTATTCAGTTTACATTTTTTTAATATTTACTTTTTATTTAGCTAGGTTAAGCCAACTGTAAATTTTATTAAAATCTAAATGAAATAAGGAGTAAAGTTTACCAGATGTTTGTCTATTATTTTGAAGTAGAATTCATAAATCGAGTTTTTCTGGATTGCGCCTAAAAACAGGAGTACACACAACAATTTGTAGACAACTGTGTCGGGATTTCCTTTATTAACAAATATTTTAACTTATTTACAAAAATATGCCAGCAAAACTCAACAAGTACCTGTTGCTGCAAACGCCTCCTGCGTTAGTTGTAAACCGGTGTTTTTGAAACTCGATCGGGTTTTCACGCGTCTGATTTAATTGTAAACTTTTTCTTTCCTTAAAATGTTTAGAATCATATAAATTATCATTATGCATCATGTTACAATATCAGAAAATGTAGATTTATTGCGATTAAACTTGCATTTTCCAGATGATTGTTACGACTTCTTGTTTATGCATTGGATTGCGTCGGACACATTCATACGCACTTCAATTTTTATTCATTGCAAACATTACCCTCGAGATCTAAGATTTTGATCTTATTGATCCGATCTTATGATTTAATCTTAATAATTTTAAGTTTAGAATTTCTTCTCTCTCTTCCTCTTTGTATGTTATCATATATTTTATTACATATTTTCATCATATATTTTACATATTTTGTTACTTTTTTTTAAATAACATACGATATCTTTGTATATAATTACACTTCTGATACTAAACACGTAGATTGCACAACTTCTTTAATATCGGAACAAAAAATTAAACGCGCGCAGATATGAGAATTAATAAATAGTACTTCTTTTTCTAAACAGTAGCTTTTCTAAACAATAGCTAAACAAAAAACATAAGAATGTCTATACAAGTCCGAATTCGATCTAAGGAACGTAAATCAGTATTCGGCGACTAATCGCCGCGCAAAGAACACGATCGAGGGCGGATCGAGGTACTAGAGATGCGAGACGCGAGCTTGACAGGCGGATTGTACTACTGTATAGGAAACCAGTGGTTTTCTCAGTGGTTAGTAATGCCTTCCCCATGTTAACGCAGTTGGAGAGTATATCGCCTACTATTCCCGAATGATCCCGCGCCGCCACGCGCTCAAGATGATCAACGTCTTCCTATCCCTTCCGGCACGCCGTCGAAGATACGCGTGCCTTCGTCGAAGGACATGGGGCCGGTCGCCGATTTTCAGATCGCGAGACACATTGCGATCGCAATCGGAACGACCCACCCGAGGCTGCCGAGACGCGCTCCACCGCTGACCGATTCGATTCGATCACGTTCCTGATGTCCGTGGTCACTGTCGCGCTGGAAGTCCACGCTGGACATCGTGCGACCGACGTCCAGCGGCGATCTCTTCGATCTCTCCACCAGCTTCAATCTTGTGCTCGTCTTCGGTAGTAATTCACGCGGCAAGTCGACGACCGACAGATGATTCTTCTTTCCATACGAGGGAGAGATCGAGCCATTCGCGCGTATCTCCCCGGGGATCAACGGCGGTAACTCGCCCTGGAACTTACCGAACTGCGGCGTTCTGCTAAGAATGTCGGAGGTCAGTTGGCCCTTGTCGCGATGCTCAATATCGGAGATGGACCTGGCCAAGCCGGTGGAGTCCCGCAGCTTCTTACCGTCGTAAGTGATCAGAACGCCGGAGGATGACGGCAGCTGCTCCGGTCTCGTCCTCGCGATCGGCGGCAGATAGTAGGTATTTAATCTGAGATCGGCTGCCATCTCCATGTCGTCGAGGTCATCGAAACGAGGCGGCGAGCGCGTGGAGGACGTCTTCTTCTTCCGTTTCTTGCCGTCGTCGATAGTGGACGTCGTTACGGGCAGCGACGGCATGAAAACGGGCGAGAATTCATCAATCGTACGGTAATCTCCATTCTTTCTGAGCGCACCGTCCTGCCACGTCCCTGTCGCGGCCGAGAGCCTCTTCTGCGCGACATCCGTCGCTCTGTTGACATTTCTGATGATCGGCTTAAAGCCGCTCTCGATGACGATGGAATCGGGATTGAAGCCGGTGTTGCGCGCGGGTTTCAAAAGCTTCCAGGAGGGGCCCATATGGTTCTCGGCGATGTCCGAACCTACTTTCGCCTCGAGTTTCGTGCGTTGCTTCGTGTCGATTTTCGCCGCGAATTTCTCGGATACCTTGTCGATCATTGTTTTCGGCGTTATTGCGACGGGCGATCGATAAACGGTCTTCTTGCGCTCGATGAGAATCGGTCGCGGCGAAGATGATGAGAACGAGAACGGGAATGGCAATGATAACGCGCCTGCGGTTATCATGTTGGCGGCCTGCTGTAACGTCTGCAACATCGGATGGCGCGTTATTGTCACCGGTCGACGTATGATCATCAATTGGGTCCTCGGTGGTTCAGGCTGATGATAGTAACGAGGAGGAGGCGGAGGAAGCTGATGGCGGATGTAGTGATGGTAATTGCTCGCGTAATGATGCGGCGCTCGGGAGAACGGTAGCTGGGTGTTGCTGATGGCCGCCGTTATGTAGGGCAACCTCGTCCCGTGACTCAGTGATGGTCGCTGGTGATCTGCAACGAGGTTAGATAATTCCTGGTTAGTGGCGGTATGCTGAATCTCCCGCGCGAGCTCCGTGAGATGAGTCCCAGCGTGAAGAGATGACGGTTCATGAACGATCATGGTCGATCGGTGTTGCTGCGATTTCTGCTGTTTCTGCTGCTGCGACAGGGCCTCCTCGTTAACGCGATGCGCGTCCTTCGGACGTGCTCCGTGTGAACTTTCGGACGAGGATGATGATTGCAAGCGATCGTAATTGTTATTGGCGTTCGTTAGTAGCTGCGGATGCGAGACGCTTAGCTTGCTGTTAGTCGTCGAATAATGATGAGGGTAACGGCCGTATTCGCGGTGAGAATGATGGGCATGCTGTTGATGAAGGAACTCCGCCGTTGGCATTACCTTGCTCGGCACGGAAATACTAGCGCCGTATTCCAGGTCCTGATGATCCTGGTCTGGCTCGGCGTATACCTCGTGTTTCTCGCTGGCCGCCGGCGACGCCTCACTGACGTCGCAGCTGTCGAGAACGTTGATCTTCCAGCCTAGGTAACGATGCGTGAAGCACTGAAAAGAAAAGAACGGTATGCGGAATTACCCGTGCGAAATCAGAGATTCGTTTCGGGGGTGCGCCTCATCGGAATACCTGATAATACACCGTATTGGGAGTGTTCTCGTCGGGCGTCCATTCCACGATACCCGGCTCGCCGTGGTCGCATTCGAGGGTCAGGGTACGCTGATAAGCTCCGAACGACGCGAACTCGTCCGCGAGCGGTTGATTCTGATCCGGTACCCAGTTACAGAGGCGACCCACGCCTGTGGGGATGATTTTGCCGCGTTGTCGGCGCACACCGGCGAATATCTTCACTTTCTGTCAAGATCAGAGAGCGAACAGCTGTTACGAACCGACGTACCATTCGCGTTTCGTCAAGGTTCTTCTTGTCCGCGCGGCATTCACATGTTCTCGGGTTTTCCTTCGTCAAGGACGTTGCTTAGATTGTGAAAATAATTAGATAGCGTTGAAGAGATTCAGTTGAAGAATACACGTGTCGCTTTTTTCAAGCACTTGCTTTACCGCGAAAATGTTATGACAGATATAACGAATCTACTTAACATTTTACATATCAAGAATTGAGATTCTTTCTTTCGAAAATGTTTTGCATGCAAGACGGTTTACCGCTTTCTCCTCAGCTGTTTTGTGATAATAGCCGCCTATCGGGTCATCTGTGATGTAGAATGGATGATAACGCGCCGGAGTCTCGGGATCTGAACCGCCTTCCACGACGAAAGTGTATCTCCTGCCCCGCACCACGTTAATCACAGGTATCAGCAATCCATTGATGTACCAAGAGATCCCCCAACCGACGTGACCTGGAGAAAGTGAAGCGAAGACCGGTTTGGAGTATAGATGCGATACAGCTTTCTTGCGATTCGCGCGAGGACTTTCTCGCGAGCGCTTCGCGGTTTGAGTGCCGTACGAATTTTGATTAGCTTCGCGAAAGTCTAAATGTGTCCGGAATCTTCAAAACTACGTAATAAATGTCGCAAAAAGAAATAAAATCCATATATACTTTCCATGTGAAAAGTAAATGCTAATAAATCTTAAAGTGTCTATGAAAGCAGCGCGGATTGAAATTATTTTATAAATTATTAGCGCA
The DNA here is from genome assembly GCA_037157785.1 of Cephalotes varians. Taxonomy (NCBI): domain Eukaryota; kingdom Metazoa; phylum Arthropoda; class Insecta; order Hymenoptera; family Formicidae; genus Cephalotes; species Cephalotes varians. Next base: position 209,484 of record JANQDE010000079.1, read on the forward strand.
ACATAGTTTTGTGTCGGGAGAGATTTTCTCAGATTGTATTGATTTATTTCAAGAAGAATTGTTTTTTGTGATAATTCTAGTGATATACAGTGTAATTTTGCATATGTAAATCGTGTCACGTGGAATAGAGTTTCTGAACTTGCATTGGGTACCCCAATATTACAACACTAATCGCTATGATTCATTACCGGTAATGGCTGGGTAGCCGTGTTTTCCTCCGGTGGGTCCCATTTGCGCATAGAAGATACCGTCATCCGGCTCGTAACACTGAATTGGTGGTATCTCCCAAGCGTCGTTTGTAGGAGCCGGTGCAGGAGTCGCCGGTACACGTTGTGGTCTTCTCATGACGAGCTATTTCAACGCATTTTTCAAAAAAATAGCACGACACGTAAAAATAAAATATTGTCATGTATGCGCATGTCAATATGCGGAATAGTTTCTTCCATCGTAGTATCAACATGTTAATTGTTATTTTGATTACGTTTCTGCGCTTACTTGATTGTTGCTTGCCGTCTCGTTAACGTCACCGTGAGAAGACTCCTGATCCGGCATGGGGCAATTCCACGCGGGCGGTCTGCCAAACTCAATGAACCGATCGGATAGTTGCTTCAGATAGCTGCTGTGAAAACTGACCTCCTGCCGATCGTTCAGCGGCCCGACGGCCCAGATTATAGCCTGCGATCCGTTCGTCAGTATCGGCCGGTCCAACTCGTCGCTGGCCTTCAGCGGTCTCTGGTACGTGACGATGCTGTAGCCGTTCACCATCGCCGCGTTCAACAGCCGCACCGAATCCGTGTTCTCCTGCGGGACAGCAAGTCATTTCGCTACGGAAGACAGCTCGTGAAACGATAACGTATCATATTTCAAGAAGAATCAAATCGTTTCCGGACAATTGTGGCATGTCTCTTGTAAGTGAAATTGTTAAATGCATTTTGCCATTCGTCTACCTGTATGCGGTTGTCTGGACAGCTGCCACGACGTCCTGAGCACTGAGACTTTGCATCCAGGAAGTAATCAACGGCATATCCCTGCAGGGTTTGCTTGTCGACCCAAGCCACGGTGACGTCTCCGCCGATCATCATGCTCTTTTCCGGATTCGCAGATAATCCGAAGGACATGTACTGTCCAGCATCTGTCGTAACAATTTGGTCTTTATAATCGCGATATATTTCGTTAGAGATCGCGTTAATATTAGACATCTTCTCTCGGTTCCTCTCGCGTTTTTCACAAGTCTCTTCGCCCATCTTCGAAGCTGACTTTCAACATGGCTATCTATATTTACCTAGTTTCGCGACCAGCTGGACGACAATGCTGTCTCCGGCCACAGCCCATCGCACCTCGAAAGCTAAGCTGTCCTCGAGAACCTCGCAATTAAGTTTCGACTGAAATCACACCGTCCAATCTTTATCGGCTAACGTGTATTTGAATGGAACTAAATTTACTGATAATTTATCCGATGTTGTTGATTACTTTTTGTGGAACCGTTCTCGTAAAGTTAACGCTTGAATGAATACTATGCATTTTTCATTTATTTTATTTATTCATTATCTTATGCTTCATTTAACTTTCGCATGAAAAAGAATTAAAAATATGGATGTTAATAGACAGTTCTTATTCATTGAAATCATACTTGGAGATGTATGCAAAACTCAGAATTGTAAAAAATATATTTATTTGATATATAATACATAATACGCATATGGAAAATACATATAGGGTACAAAAATATCAAAAATATAGTACACACATGCGCGTGTGAACTGTATATGTGTGTATAATATATATACATATATATCATACGTGTTATGTTATATATCACCCGCATAGGTATATACATACGTGAAAAAAGAGGCTCTCCAGATAGCAGATAAAATTTTTATATAAGAATTTAATTAAAATAAAAATGGATATCTCTCTCTTTAAGAAATTCCTCATTGTTCCACAGTTATCAAAAATTTGATTTGCAAATTTACGAAGGATGTATACGAGAAACCGCTATAATAGTTTTTTTCGTCGCAATTTGAAAAGAAGAAAATGAATGCGTAAGCAGCAACTCGAGATAACAGAGCAAAGTGGTATAGTAGTAGTTTGTAATTGATGCGAAATGATATAATAAAATATCGCTCTTTGAAACAACGTGATGAAAAGCTTCGAGACAAGTGCCGGAAAAAACTTATAGTCTCCCAAAGTCAGAATTTTTTTTAGCAGAGCAACGCGCGAGAGAGGAACGAGGAACATCTTTTCACGTAGATCGGGGCGTAAAAGATCGGGCGTATCTGATCGATATATGACGCGATCAGTAACGCACGAACGAGTCGATTCTTCTGTCCCCTTGGAAGTGCAAGACCCTCGCGTACGAATTTTGCTGCGGCTCGACCAGGCGGGAACGCGAGCGCGGCGACGGTTGAGGATGATATGGGGACGACGTCGGCGACGTCGGCGACGCTACGTCGGCCGTGCGATAAAATTCCTCCTGATAGCTCGCGACATCGGCGGGGGACTGCGCCTGGCGAAGCTCCTCCGCCTGTCTGGGTATCAGAGGCTCCGCGGCTTGAACTACTTGGAACTGATCGTCCCGGCGGAGGAGCGGCCGATAAGTCGTCGGTCGTTGATGTTGTTGCGAGAACGAGTTCGCGAACGAGATAGCGAGGGGGGAAGGCGACGAGGAAGCGAAAGAAGAGATCTCGTATGCACTTGTTAGCGCTCCCAACTGTCCCTGCCCTCCGCGATGCACGTTCTGCAACACAAGGACAGAGACAGTTTTTTATGAGCAAAGAATTGCAGGAGATTGGAGATTCGCAGCTCACGTGGAGCGAGCGGAATGGGTGGACATAGGAGAATCGCGGAGGAAATTAAATATTTCTGAAATATTTGCCAAATTGCTTCGATTGCCAAGCCATGTGTTTTTTTTCGAATCGTGAAACCGTTCATGACTCATATCGTTTCGTCCCAAATTCTCTTCAAATTAATTTCATGTGTTCACAAAGATCTAAATATATTTAAACAATAAGATGTAGAGGAGAGCAAATTTGGCACATGTTTGTCGTTAATTACGAGATTAAAGGACTATGTCATCGTTAAAAATCAGAATAATGCTGAATGTCAAAGTTCCTTAACAAGTGTTTTCACGCTGTCAGTTTGATCAGAGTTCTTCGTAGTCAAGTAATCGTAGTCAAGTGAGGAAAGGGAAACCAAAATGAAGAAACAGTTTCATCGAATCGTTTCGCGATCATCGCGGGTCGTAAATAGCTGTGCGAAGTATCATAATGGATCACGAGTTACATGTTAATGTATCTCCCTACTGTCTCATTCTCCCTTCTGTAAGATACTAACTGTAAGATACTGTAAGATATGGCACATACCTGTGGCGAAACTCCCAGCATCTTGAGAGACGGCGGTATGTTCAGGCTATGTGGGATCTGCACATGGCCGAAGTCCACGGCGAAGGCCTCGCACCATACTCCGAAGTGACCGAGCTGGTGAACGGTCAGGTCGCCTGGCAACGTCAGCACGATCGTCTTGCGATCGTAACGACGCAACGGCTGCTCCTTTCCATTCTCGTCAGGTACCCGAATACCCTGCGACGAGGGAGACGGGCCGGCGCCTACCCAGAACTTGGCATCTGCAAAACGGTTTTACATTAGAATTCAGTAAACAAAAAGGAGAATTCGTGCGTTTAATGATTTCCGTTACAATTTTTCATAAAATAGCCATCTTGCAATTGTTGCGATAGTAATTCATCAAGATTTAAAACTATATAATGGAGCAAAAGAAAGAGACTTGCCAGGTGCTTCCCCGTCATAACTGAAACTGGGTATCAGAAGAGTCTGAGCGTCCACGATGACAACTGGCTCCGAACTGACACCGTGTATACCGCTCAATGCCTTCAGCTTCTGCGGTTTCGGATAATCGAAGCCTCGCGGTATCCTGACGTCGCCAAAGTTCACCTAAACAAAAACGATTCCTTTGGATTCGTTCATCGCAAGACATATTGATTCTCTGTTCCAGGGTTGCGTAATCGTCATGACCTACCCTAAAGGGGTTTATCGAAGAGGGATTTGACATGAAAGAGAAAGATTCTTGAGATTCTTTTGATTACAAAATAAAATATGATGTATTTAAGAGAGATTCGAGAGAAATTCCGTTTTAGAAATTCTATCGAGAGTAATGCGATCCCGGACGCGTACAGCAAAGTACGCGGTGACCGCGTGGCGTTTCATCAAACTACATATGCCGTATACCATTCACTTGACACGCAGATTCAGATGGCCGTTAAGTCCGCACGAGTGTGAAAGTTGTAGTTCGAGAAAATGATACCGGTTTCTCGTGCGACGAGCAAGTACGTACAGCCGATATCGCGCGATCCAAGGTCACGAGCATACATCCATTACTTACTGAGAATTCGTCGCACCAAACCGAAAACCATTTGATGTTATTCAAGGTCTTGCCATCCGGTAAGGTCAACGTGATGTCCTTCTTACGGTACCGTTCAAGGACGTTCGTACTGTTGGGCGAAAGGAGAAATTAACGACGTCGATAGTCGATAGCAAGAAACAGATTGCTTAGAAATAGACAAAAGGTTTCACTCGATAAATACAGGCTGTTATAATTACAATTTAATTCTAAATTAAGTTTAAATTAACGTTTTAAATTAACAAAATTAACAGAGCGATATTACTTACGTTCCGTGTTCGTCTCGCACCCGGAATCCGTTGTTGCCCGGACTTTTGCTGTTTCCAGCGTAAAAGAAGGCAGCTAAAAAGAATAATGTTCTTATCATTGATAGTCTTCTCGACAAAAACTTGTTTAATAAAACCGATAAAAGAAGATTTATATAGCAAATTCCTGCCGCCGATGATGATGAACGGTTTCATTTAGACGAGCAAATAGCGAACACATAACACGGTTTCAGATTGTGAAGCTCTAATAAGCATCTAGATATATCCTATTAATGGAGAACGGGCATCTCGAGCAGTCAGCTTATTAACAAGTCACGAACGGGCGTGTCAGAGAGATTTGGGAAAGTTTTTCCGACACAAAAAGCCGATCGCGGTCAGCTTATCAAACCGAGGGAAAGTTATCCCGCAATTTTTTCGTATTCTTCCAGAGATAATCGAAATCATCCAGAAATCATCCGTGCTGCTTCATTATGCTTTATTTATTTATCATAAAATTAAAATACACTTGTACCTTTATCTTTCGATTGTCTAGTAGTTTTAAAATATTATAAAAATTGAAAAAATTTAGAATTCTAAATAATATCTCTCGTTCTCCAATTATTTCGTAATCGTGCAAAAATAATACATAAAACTCGACATTTAAATTCAAATATTAAAAAATATTCAAATATCACTCGAATATTAAAAAATATTTCTTCGGCAGTTGAATAAGTGTGATGACGACAGTCGAGATAATTCGCTTCCGTATGATTGATTATGGAGAAGGAATTAATCCGCGTTGCAACGCGATGAACCAACCTGGACCTTCGCCATCGTAGGTGAAATCCTTGATAAATAGCGTCCTTGCGTCAACGGCATAAACCTCGCCACTCACGCCATGATGAAGTTCAGACAGCTTACCGATCAGTTTCCCGTAGTACGCTCCGCTGCATATTTCTGTCAAAAGGAAATTCATAATCATCAATTACCATTAAGAATCATCTTGAATCAATTACCGGCATAAACGGCGGAGTAATTAAGTCGGAATAAGAAATCACACAAAATGGAATACGACTTCGTGCTAGCTCTAGCAATAGCTTCCCATCTCCATCAAGCTCGTTGATTATATTTTATTGTTCTGCATCCGGATGATTGTTCAAGTACGGTAAGTGATAAACTACGGAGGATTAGCATAATTGTGTGCAGCAAAATAAACAACAATTACGATACAATGTTGCAATTGAATAATCGGTTAACCACTTATCGAGTTACGTGACGTTATGCGCATCCGATTACTGGAAAAAGAAGGATTGCTCGTACATCTTGCACATGAGGAGAAAAGCCATAAAAGTGTACTCGTTGCTACATCTTTCGCGTGTAAAAATTTCTGATCCGAAATATTGCCGCATTGGATTTGTTCGAAAATCCAACGAGTAACGGCAGGTATTTTTAGAAAACTCGTTATTACCGAGTCGCGAAGCAGAGAGGAATGACAAAGCGCGGAAGTATGCTTTAACGCGGCGAATTACTGGTCAATAGCCAGGCAAACTTCATCGGCCTTGACGTAACTCTCGGTTTGCGCGTATAATTCGCGACCGTGGAAACGTATTCTTTTCTACGTAAAGGGACGAACGTAAGTCCATACTACGCGTCCACGTGCCATTTAGCCGCATTATCATTCGGGAGACGGCCGCCTGTAGAGATAGAACCGGTAATGTGTAATAATGCGCGTGCACATGCGGGTTTATTGGGTTCGTTAGAATGATACATCCCATTTGTGCACTGCGGCCGGACTGATAGACCCGCTCCCAAATACGGTAGACGGTACGATGGATAACGGTAACCACGGTAACTTCTCGACTTCGCGAATAAATTGTCAAGAACGATTGATTGAGCCGCTCGGTGTAGATCGTTACCGCTCTCGTACGCAAAACTGGGTTCCGCGAAACACGTTCCGGCTCCCGCGAAGCGAATCGTTTGTGGTCACGTTCGACGAAGACACGTTGACGCGATTCGTCCAGAACGATCACGATCGGAGACTCTCTTGGACTTTTTTTCCGAATCCCGATATCTTTCTTACTTTTGAACCCCTAAGAAAATCTTAAGAACATCTTGAAAGCAAGTGGCGCGGAACGTTATGTATATCTTCATGTTCGTATTGAAATGAATTTAAATAACTCGCGCTCATATTAGTTTTCTGAAGTCTTCATTAAAGCTGAATTCGAGAACATATTAACGAGAAAATATAAGAAGTAAACACCAAGTATCATTTGTTGATAATATAATTAATATTTACACGGAAAGAACGGTTTTGCTAAAAATTTAATTAAAAAATCTAAAAATAATTTTGTTGGACCATTAAAATAATTATGTAAAACGCTTAAGCGTTGATGACAATGCTACACAAAGTTTTAACATTCTAGCGATCAATTTGAACATGATACGTAATTATTTTGATAGTCTAAACAAAATTATTTTCAGATCTATATCTAAATTTTGCTAAATTTTTAGATGCATTAGCAAAACCGTGTATGTTTGAAAGATACAGAGAAATAAGCACATGAATGAGACATGAGAGAACACGGATACGAAGAGGTACTAATAACGACACATCGAATGTCGCGTGTTTGTACATACGTGTACATTCGTATCGCACATGTGCTAGATAAGCGATGCCTCAAAGCGGAATCCGCGCATTTCCATTGACAGATCGTAGGATCGAGTACACTGGTACGTTACATCGACTACCTCGTTAAATGGAACCCTTCGCTCGCCCCGGACACCGTTAGAATTCCGTAGCAGGAATCGGCTATCATCCATCCAGAAACGTCAGGACGATGAAGATTGGCACGGTGCGCGCATTAATCAAGGCCGCGCGGTTGCACGCGTTTCCGCGAGGGATTCGACGAACGCGGATTGCAGAATGTTACTAGCGTAGCAACAGCGCGTTCGAGATGTTAGGATTGATAGGGCTCGAAACGGGAATGTTGTATTGTTGCCTTGTTGCGTCGTATGAAACGAACGCCGCTCAACCGAAAGCTTCAGCGTGCAGCGAAATACAATTCGCTCCTTCAGAAACTTGAATCTCAACTCTTAACCCTTAACCGGGCAAGAGGGAGGCCCGGACAGCGAACATACTATCGCCATTTTGAAATGTAAAAAATACACTAATTTACCAATAATTACTCTTCCGATTCTGAATAAATTGTTTTCTTTTTGTTTTTCTGTTTTTCGATATTTGCATTTTACTTCAAAATTTGTCTGAAGAATGATAGGATTGTGTGAGGCCCGAATTGTCCGATAAGTAACTAATGCTTTTTGATCCGGTTAAAAGTTAACTTTACTGATTGTCGAGTAGATCTATCAGTTCTTTCATAATCCTTCACTGAACAACTAAATGAGTAGTCTATCTATTTTGAGCCACACTGTATCTTCTTCTATGACTCCTAATTAGTTTGAAGAAGCAGTATTAAAAGAAATCATAGAGAGAAAAGAATTTTCATAGACGATACGGGCCACACAAATTGTGCGGTGTTTAATGCTTAGTTAGGACGCTGCTCACTCGATTGGCAAAATGTTAAGGAAGTTTAAGTTTAGAACTGAAGAATGTTAAGTTTTAGAGATTGCTTTTCTAAATAAGTAGAAGCAATATACGAATGAGTAACAGCGCCGATTAATAGATCAATGAAAGCTAATAAGAGGAAGAAAAAAAGAAAGAGAAAGAGAGAAATTCCGGATATTAAAAGTTCAACATTACACAAATCACAAGTCTAAATCCCCGCAAATTTCGTTGATCATGTCATGATTGACCTTCGACTATTTTCATATAAGCGATAAATATGTAAAATTGAAAAAGAAATAAAATGCTACACTTTATTGATTTTTATAGCCCAGGTTTTGTATACATAGAATACATTATCATGAAATTATCACAATTTATAATTTTATTAATTCTTTAACAAATTTCTAGGAACTCTTAAGACTGTAAGTTGTTGTTATTATTTATCGCACATTTAGCGATCATCACAACTATTTTAGAATGCAGAAGAAAGAAACGATGCGTTTTTAAATAGATATGACTTCGACTTTTCGCGACAGTGGAAGATTAATACGAACGTAAATTTAAGAACAGATGATGTTGCTTTCACAATCGGACAACAGTGTGACTCGCTCCTCGACGAGATTATTCGCGTTGTGAATATTTTGGTGACTATTCGCAGACGCTATTACGACATTGCGGACTCGGAACTTGTGTTATATACGGATGGCCAATTACGGTTATCCGGCTCCCACTTTCACCTTCTGGAAGCCTGGAAATGTCAGGAGGCCCGCCGAGGCCCGCGATATTATCACCCTTTCGTTTTCATTCGTCGCCGTCTCTTCGCGTTTAGATCATCAAGTTTCGGCATTCGGTTTTACGCGGATTCTAGTTTGTAAATCTCAAGCATCATATTACTTACACGTGGCACGAATTATATTTCTATGTATGTCTTTATATTTCTAGAATGCAGAAATTGATTAGAATAATCTATAAAAATTCTATAAGGAAATTCTTCGAATTAATAACTTCAACAATAAATTCTCACGAAACTAACTCAAGATTTTGATTTTAATTTCTCATTTTTCGATTGCTATCGATTGCTCGATCTATTATTATTTTATTGGGATTTTCTTTCTTAAATCTCTGCGTATCTTTCTTAAAATCTTTGTAATGGTAATAAAACTTGGAGCTTCTAACATTTTGAAAAAATGTAACAGCAACAATTATTGAAATTCGCAAAGCAACATATTTTGAGATTTCTACGATAGGAATGTTACAGCCTATCTCGAAAGAAGCTGAATTTCTCCGCGCGACTGATCTCTTTTTTTTCTCTATTACGGAACACAAAGCTAACAAACTAACATTGGTTTTTAGATCAAGTGATTGTTAATTGCATGTTAGCATCATGTAATTTCTCCTTGCTTTCTAAAGTATGCGCTAAAAATGGTACGCGCAAAAACGCGGAGCGTGAAGTTGTCCTGGGACGTGAAGCCGCAAGATGATGGTAAGTAGAGTGAACAAGGAAGCAGTCTGCAAAATCACGTACGGATATCCTGATCGCTCCAAATAATGCGTTAGAAGTCTTCGGTTGTAGTTTCAAGTCAAAATTTTGTAAAATTAATCTCTCAAAGAATGTAGGCCTTATGAAGCTTAACTGCGAGTAACGGTACATCATTCATATGTAATTTCATATTTACGTTTTGTAATTTCAGGCGCGTTGCCGCGAAGATAATATCCTGACGATAATCTTGATACGATAATCTAGGATCTGTAATCCCCTCACTTTTCCTCAAGGACATCGCTTAATGAGTCACGGAATGAGAGTTCCAGGATCAAGCGTAATATTTCAATCTCCTCGTAATTATTTCGAGTCGCATCAACAAAAAAAAAAAATTATATTTAGATTCGCGAGAAACTGAATAAATATAAATATGTAAACCCGATAAACTTTTAATAAATATTTAAATAATTCGCGACGCGAGATATATTTTCAACTAAATAAATCTGTCCGTGAGACTTGCGCGATTTCACTATATATCTTCATCGATCAAATCGAAGCTTAATGAACTTTCGCACAAATATCGCGCCGTCAAGTCGGATTATCAAAGGCAGGAAACACTTTCCGTCTTTCCCGAAATCAATTCAATCGATCAAGATTTAGCGGTTAGATCGAGAGAGGACTTACGTGCCGCCGCGACAAGGAGGAACGCGGTGATCAGGCCGACAGGTTGTCGCGTCGGGGACGATGCGAGTGATCGTGTCGTCATGGTGTCTTGGTGGTTACTGCCGAGAAAAGTATCTGTTGTCGATCCAAGTAACTTTGTTGGTCCCACTACGCGATCACCGGCTCGCCTTGCTTCACCGTTCCCGTTCCTTTCTCTCTGTCTTTCTCTCATGGGAAAGACTTTTCAGCTTTTCGCGCCCAGGTAAAAGTCCCCATCGCCGTCTCACGATCATCGTCCCGACGTCAGACTTGATGATCATTTTGTGCACCTCGGGAGAATTGTCATAAAAATGTAATGTATACGTACCCGTGAGATTACGAAAGGAAGACAATTATCTCTCGTGGACAGACGGTGAGAATTCGCGCGAGAGGAGTGCACGCGTACACGCTCCAAATTTCCAGGCGTTGCGTCCAAATTGCTGCCGTCATTAAGCGACAAATTTGACTGCATCACGTGCAATTACAATGCTGTCATCACGAAGACGTACGCGTTACCCCATCGCGCGCTCGCGGGGACGCTCGCCTGAGCTCAGCGAATATTTCCCGAGTGAGCGCATCGCGTTTGAAATCGCTTTTATCACTCGGGCATGTTGCAACACAATGGGCTGATTATTTTTCGAGATATATCCCTCGCGTGTTGATAACACACCTCTTGTCGACGATTAGAAGCCTGGCCGGCGAATAATCGGAGACAAGTGGGTCCTGTCGATGTCGAGAGATCTTTGACTATAACGAGTTCTGAATCGCATAATAACGGGGTCCTCGACGATGTAACGCGGTTAACCATTAAGCCGAGAGACATTCATTTTGCAATATACCGCGCAATGAGGCGCGATTTCATCATTGAAAATGAAGACATTCCCGCAAAGATGATCTAACCCCCATCTTTCTTTTTTTTAAATCTTTTTTAATGGAAAAAAATGAAACATATGTCAAAAAATGACAATTATATTTATATTTGTGACATTTATGTATTTCTTCTATGTATTTATGTATTTCTTCTCTATATACGTATGTGTTGATATATACTTCTGAAATTATTTCTCCTGTCTTTTCTGTAAGCTATTCCCCGATTTAATCCATAAAATAGTTGAAATAGCTTTACGTTGTGCGGTTGGTACGTAACGTTGAGTTCTTTTAATTTTGTAGATCGGATCGTATTGTTACAAGCAGCGTATCTTCACTATCTTCAGATCTTCTTCAGCGAGTCAAGGTACAAATTTGCCAGATTTCGCGGCAAAAAGCCGCTTTCCGTTACTTCATGGGTGGACTGGCACGTGGGCTGGTCGCGTTTATGCAAAAATCAAGAAGAGGTTCCGATCCAGCCTGAAAACCATCCCACTCATCTTCGCGTCCTCTCTCTTCTCCCGCATCTCATCTCATTACGCCGCGACGATAGGAGGAACGGAGGAGAAAGAGAAAGACAGAAAGGCGATACGGCGGAATAATTTTGTTACGTGTCCTATAAGATGAAGATCGTCGTGCGCGATGCCGCGCATTCTAAAAACCGGAAGCGTCAGCGATCTGCGACCGGTAACGGAACGGTATTCGCACGAGGACCGAAGGTTTTTTCTTCTCTTCTTCTTTTTTTTCGCAGTGCTGAAAGTCGATTCGTACGACAAGAATGACAGATCTCCTACGCGCCGAAGAAAACCGACAGGCGTTTGGAGATCCGCGTATTCGAGAATATGACCTGCGTTACGAACGAGCGAAAGTCCTCTCTTCCTTCTTTGTATAGACAGACTCTCAGTGGTTTCTCGTAGAATAACCAGCTGTGTCTTACAATTAGTCTCGCACGCACTTTCGCACTGTGAATACACGGCATACGCATATGTAATGATACTTGTGCGATGTTCACTATAATGATTCATGTAACGTACGCGATGTCATCCAGAATTAACAACAGTATTCCTATAATTAGTTCACCGATACGTCTCTCGCTAATTGAAGTGCACTTAGAGCATATCCTCGCAAGTGAAAATGGGATCAAGCTGTATCCGCGAATCTCCAATCCAATATCGTCCAACATCCAAATATTACTCTATCGAAATCGAATAGTACTTGCAAAAATAGATGCGTAATTGCAAAATATTTAGACAATCGTGAAATATTGAGATAAAATAATCAGAAGCTGAAAAAATAGAGAGATTTTATATTTTAAGAGATATTTATGTTAAGAAAAAAATATAAAATAGATAAAAATCGTAAGAATATACATGTATTTGACTTAAAAAAACAATGTACGAGATATAAAGAAAAACGCATATAATTTATGTTACGTTTTAAAGTGTTCATAAAAAATTCAAATGTGTTTTACAAAATTTTGTTGTAATTGTATGTACGAGATTGTTATATTCTATATCTATACTCTTATATCTGTACTATACTTATCTAATACTATACTCTTATATCTGTATTCTTATATCTAAATTCGATTGCGGAAGTTTCAATTACATTCAAGTTGTTATGTTTCCAAGTATTAATAAAAAATTCGAACGTGTATAGTTATAGATGTTATCGGTACTAGTTAGAATGTACTTGATCTCATGCTTGCTCAGAAGATGATGTCACTTTTTACTGTTATTTGCATCTCGTAAACTTCTCCATGTAATAAACAATACATTTCTTATTAATAGCATATACTGCCTTTCTCCTGAGATATATTACAATTTTATTATATTTATTGTTATTAGATTCCATTGAAAGCTGCTAAAACTCAAAAAACAACAATTTTACTTCTTGTAAAAGATTCGCTCGTCTGAAGCATCCATCTACAATTTTCAAGAGCGATCAAGCATATCTGAGAGAATTTGTTTGGATGACTATTCACTGGCATAATGAGAGGAGAATAGTGAAAGTTTTGTCGTATAGGTGGATATTAATGCTGAATCATGATTGCTGATCTATAGTAGTCTTCATGAATCAAGTTTGTCCCCATGTTTGTTTTAGCTTCGTAGGGCGCGTAATCGTTCACAAAGCGTAAATTCTCATATTTAACTACACAAGTTTTATAATAACATATACAAGTTTTAAAATATAAATATACAAGTTTTAAAATATAAATATAAATATACAAGTTTTAAAATAAAAATGTGTGAAAACGCGTACAATTTTCTTTTGTGAATAAAAGACTCCTAGATTAATAATTTGTTTCGCGCAACACATAAATTTTTGAAGCTATTCCATCGAGATTGAAAACAGTTCGCGTATTATTTGCTTTTTATAAGTTCCTTATTGTAGAAATCGCTGATCGCGCGATGTACATATGTAAACGCACACTTTAGAAAGTAGCCGATGCGATAAAAAATGACAGGAGACATATCGTCTTATTTGTCGAGTGTCTACAAGATATAAAAATGTTATGTTGATGTATACGACAAATACGCGATGCTATGGGCCAACAATTAATTAAGATTAACAACGCGCGGCTAATATAGTTAGCATTACGAAACGCAGGGGAATTGGATGGGCGAGGAGATGAGTGCAGAGAAGAGAAATTGCACCGTGAGGCTACTGTTATTAGCACCGAAACGAGTGAGGTTTAACGACTGTTTAGAAGGAATAATTGACCACTTTACGGGAGCAACAGTCAATTCTCAGACAATGAGAAACATCAAGTTTCTCTGAATTTCCTCTCGCGATCTTGATCATCGTTGTCAGCCATGACGTTCTTGGAAATAAAAGCTGCGCGGCCGAATGCAGAAGCAATCGAAATAATTGCGTTGTTTTAAAGAATCGCGCTGATTTATGTATATACGATTCAGAAAGAGGATCTTCAGGATTTGTGAACCGTTAACCGTAAAGGCGGAACGGGATACCGCCGGCGCGATACGTCGTTGCAAAAACGTCGTATCTTTACGCAACGAACGTTGCTTCTCTTGCCGCAATGTCGAGAAAGGACAAGATGTGAGAACGCGGTTTCTGCAGAAAGTGCAGCGAACAACTGGATTATCCTGGGCTTATTGAATTCTCGTGGATTTCATTAAAAACGATTGACTTCTCTCTCTCTCTTTTCGCGCTCCTCAAATTCTATCGAAGGTATCATCTCGATAGCTTCGACAGACAGCGATCTATAATCGCAAATTGCACAATTATAAACAAATAATTATAAAACAAAATATGTCAACGCGAGGATTAGGCATCACGCGGGCATCATTGCGATGAAGTGTTTTAGAAGACACAATTTCGAGATAAGAGGAAATCGTCACGGTTATCAGATGCATCAAGAGCGATAGCGTCACATTGTACCTCCGCGCAATCGCACGTTTGCTGCAATAATTCTACGCGAACATCCGCCCAGCTTCTTATAGAAGATTTATTCAACGGTTGCTGATATTTCGTACTTTCACTCGAACACCTTGACCCGCGCACAATCGCATCACAATGCATAGATCTGCGTGTAGCGAGCCGCACGTATATTTTTATATAATTAATACAAATTCTTATATTAGATATATATACCTAATATAAGATATGTATAAGATATGTATATATT
>JANQDE010000079.1:224654-306272 GCA_037157785.1 Cephalotes varians
CACACACTCACGCACACGCACGCGCACACGCACACGCACACGCACACGCGCGCGCGCGCGCGCGCACACACACACACACACACACACACATATGTATACATATATTATATATTATATATATATATTTTTTTAAATCTTTTATATAATCAATGTTGTTACAATAAGGATTTTCCATTACATGTGTTTTACTCAATTTTACATTAAATCTTGCGTTTAATTACAGATGTTAATTTTGTGTTACACACAGAAACAAAACGCTCGTAATAGCAAATAAAATGAGCATTTATGATAGCAGTCAAGAAAAAAAACAAGGAGACTATAAATCCCAATATTAAAATTTATTAAATCGCTCATGCACAAAAAAATATTTTGTTTCTAGACTTTGACTAAATGGGGCGATACATTGAGACGACAGGAACAAAATAAAAAAAATTATTCCCAGAGCAAATTATGCAATCGTGTCTCTTTTCCCTTTTGCCTATGTCTCCTCTTCTTTGAAGATTTTATATCGTAAACACATATACATATGTAATACGTAAATATACAGTTACTTAAATATACTGTTGACAAAAAAGAAGCAGAACCAAAAATGCCAAAAAAAAATATAATATATAATAACATTCGCGAGAGGAAACAAAAAGAGGAGAGAAAGGAATATCGATGTGAAGCAATGACGTAAATAATCTATATCTCAAGAATGAATCTCTGATTTGAAATACTAGGAATTTTTAATTGCAAATCTTGAAGGATTTTAGTTAGTTCCGTTCTTTTAATTCTTCATCAGTTTATAAGAATTTAAATTTTTGCGCGTGGCTGAAGATATCGATAAAGTTTGTCGATAAAGTAACGTCTATAATTATCGATCTCAGGAAACTTATCAACTATAGTAAATTATATCTGTCGGTAATATCGCACAGCAATGTTTTAACCTAACCTATATTTTAAAAATTGGCGCCAGTGAAACGTGCATGAAGAATCTCTTGTCGAAAGCACATTCAAGAGCTTTCTAAAAAATTCCGAACGTAAAGCTTCTCGGAATTGCATCAGAACGTCCGCTGAGGACGTACATTTGAAAAAATTTTTGAAAATTATTGACAAAACTAATCGCTATCATATACCTCTTTTTTATATTGTAATCTCTCGTAATCGTCGATTTGGCCGTGTCGATTTCTCCGAGAGCGGAAACGAAGCCACTCATAGAAAAGAAGAAAAAAATAAAACCTCTCGGTATAACTACTCTTTTAATTCAATTGAATTATGTATTGAAGTATATTCCTGAATAATGCCTCATATGTTTACATCTAATGAACAGATGCTGAAAGCTACTTGCCACTTTCTCTTAATTATTGATTTCGGACGACATGTGTACGCCAGCGAAGATTAGAAAATTGGACGAAGTCGTGGTGAACAGAATCGCAGCTGGAGAGATAATCCAAAGGCCGGCAAATGCTTTAAAGGAATTAATAGAGAATAGGTTAGTATTTAGAAATCGTCTATCATCGCACACATTTGCAAGATATAATTCACTTTTACGTTGCAGTTTGGATGCCAAAGCGACAAATATACAAATAACCACTAAAGAAGGAGGCTTAAAGCTATTACAAGTATATAATAGGATTATTAAACATCTGTCCAAATTATACTTTTGTGTATAAATATAAATCTGAATTTATAACTTCAGATACAGGATAATGGTACCGGTATTCGAAAAGAAGACATGGATATTGTATGTGAGAGATTTACTACAAGCAAGCTGCAAAAGTTTGAAGACCTCAACTCTCTTACGACGTTTGGATTTCGAGGAGAAGCTCTGGCCAGTATCAGTCACATAGCCCTTCTTGCTATCACAACAAAGACAGCAGATGAAAAATGTGCCTACAAGTATGCAGATTTAATTGACAAAAAGAGTTTCTTTGAAAGATAAAGAAGTGTAATATATCTTATTTTCATAGAGATTAACTAAACTGCTTATATAATGTTACAGAGCATCGTATATTAATAGCAAACTGAAAGCACCTCCTGTACCTTGTGCTGGAAATCAAGGCACTGTGATAACAATAGAGAATCTATTTTATAATGTGGCGACTCGTAGAAAAGCTTTATCAAACCCATCGGAGGAATTTACCAAGATTACGGAAGTAGTTACGAGATATGCTGTGCATAATCCGGCAGTAGGATTTACATTAAAAAAGCATGGCGAACCGAGTCCACAAGTAAGATAAATCATTTTGTGTACAATGTACAATAATATATGCATGATCTAAAAAATATATTAAACAATAGAATATTTAAGAATATTATATATTGTTTCATTATATTTTCAGGTCCGAACACCACATAATTCAACCAAACAGAATAATGTAAGAATATTATATGGCAATCCGGTTGCTCGCGAATTATTAGAAGTCGAGCTTGATGACAAGGACTATAAATTTAAGATGCATGGTTTAGTAACAAATCCAAATTATACAAATAAACGAATGATGATGCTGTTATTTATCAACAATCGATTGGTCGATTCTGTTTGTAAGTTTAGTGTTACACGTGCAATTTTTATCTATTTAGTTCCTTTGTCAAAATTTTAATGTTTATGAACTTTTACTTGCAGCAATTCGTAAAATGTTAGAAGACTTGTATTCTGTATATCTCCCGAAAAAAGGCCATCCATGGTGTTACATATCTTTGGATATTAATCCACAGAATATTGATGTTAATGTACACCCGACAAAACACGAAGTCCGATTTCTTCACGAAGATGCAATAATCGAAAGAATAAAATTTGCTTTAGATGAAAGACTGGCTGGTAATAGTGCATCTAGAACGTTTTACTTACAAGCCAGATTACCAAAAGCGGACATTACTAAAGAAGTCCTGGAAGAAGTGTTACCAGAGTACAATAAAGGAAATTCAGATAAATTAAAAAAAGTTCACGCTAGAGAGATGATCAGAACAGATTCGTCCGATCAAAAACTTGACAAATTTAATTTTACCATACATTTTGAACAACGTAAAAGTGACAGCAATACTGTGGTAAAAGAATTAACACATAATACAGATCCCAAGTTTCTTAATTCTGAAATTTCATTAAAAAAAGACGTACCTAATGTTGTTATGGAAAAGCCTACTGACGATAAATGTCAAGAGAAAGACTCGAACTTGAATTTAAATATCGCAGAACACGATTCTACATTATTGCATCTTGAAGAGACTCCGATTGATAATAGTTCAACACATTGGAGCGATATATTAAATACCAAAACTTCATCAGACTCGCAAAACACGTGCAATCCAAGTAGCTCTGCGCAAAAGGACAAGTCGGAAAATGTCCGTCCAGAATGCACCACGTTTGATATCTCAGAATTTTTACGAGATTTGGATGAGGAAGCAGATGATCCTGAAGAAGATAAGCCTGTAGATGTTATAGCTGACAGAGCTCGTAAGCAAGTGTATCAATATTTCGGAAATAGGGGCATCGAAAGTACAAAGAGTTCAGAAAAAGAAAAAGAACAGATATTGGATACAGACGATAATGAGAAAGAAGATGAAAGTTCTAACGCAAGTCAATCTGAGAAGATACTTTCTGCTGAGACAAATACTTCTGCTGATGAATCTCCGAAGTCTACAAAGCAATTTAAGTCATATTCCGTGAATAATTTCAAACATGAAGTAAAATTAACCAGTATCTTAAAATTACGTAAGGAGATTGAAGATGAATATCACGAGGGATTAAGAGACATTCTAGCTAATTTGACATTTGTTGGCTGCATCGATCAAACTTCGGCTTTGATACAGAGTGGAGTGAATTTATACATATGCAATACGAGAAAATTAGCGTAAGTTATTTCGCATAATAAAAATGTGATATTTGAAACATATAAATTCATTTATAATTTTAAAATACTTTTTCAGAGAGGAGCTTTTTTATGAAATCATGCTTTACGATTTTGCAAACTTTGGTGTCATCAAATTTTCGGTATGCGGATACAGTAAATTAAGTTTATTTTATAGTCACCTAACATCGCGTGCGCGAATTTATTTTTTAGGAACGGATATCATTGTTCGATTTAGCGATGATCGCTTTAGATTCAGGGGAAACTGGATGGACAGAAGAAGACGGGCCAAAGGAAGAATTGGCGGCAAGAGTGAAGGAATTACTTTTAGAAAAGGCAGACATGATGAATGAATATTTTTCGATTGTTATGGATAAAGTGGGAAATTTGAGATCATTACCTGTATTATTAGGTAAATACAATATATTGGATACTGTTACCAAAAAGAATAGACTATACATATACGAATATTTTAGATAAATATTTTCCGTACGAAGCGGAAATTCCATTGTATATAATGCGACTAGCAACAGAAGTTGATTGGAGAAAGGAACAACTGTGTTTTCAAAATATTTGTCGGGAAACGGCAAAATTTTACAGCTACATCAATCCGAAGCATCAGACACACGACTGGAAATATGTAACTGAACATGTTTTATATCCGGCAATTAAAGAAAGTTTACTTCCACCGAAACACTTCGCTCACGATTCAACGATATTACAAATAGCCAGTTTACCTGATTTGTATAAAGTGTTCGAGAGATGTTAAATTATACTATAAGGCTACACAAAAATATATAATTTGGTTTTCTTAATATATTACGTGAGAATTGAATTTACAAATTCAAATCCGAGTATATTTAATATTATGTAGATTTGTGTATAATTATGACCTACCATATTTTTGTGAGATACTGATTTTTTTTTATCAAAATGTGTGTTACAGACCGAAGATGACTGGAATATACATCATTTTGTTGAAATTTTATCGTTTTTCTCTATGAGCTTTTTTGATAGAATTAAACTTGGTGTAATGCAAAACAATGTATATATTTTAAAAAAGAATTTCTATATAGATCTATAGTAACGCTACACGGTATTGTCTTTACATAAAAGTATAGTGTATATATATTCTTTTGCTGATTCTTGTATAGTTTATGATGTATTAACACATTGGCTTCTATATTTTATATTTTAAATAAAAATTTAAAAGAAAATTACAATATACATCAATATTTTATATTGAACTTTCCGTAATTTAACAACTTATCATAGAAAGGATATTTTATCTATTTTTACATTTAGTTATCCCTTAGCAACACCTACTAATGCTGGTCTCACTATTCTTTCGTGCAACTTGTATCCTACTTTCGATACAACTACAATTGTTCCAGGTTCTTTGCCATCAACTTCCTGAAAATAATATTTGTTATTCATAAAAATAAATTTTATACATTTATATGAATCTTACTTGTTGAAATAATGCTTCGTGCTCATTAGGATCAAACTTTTCATTTACTGGATTCAGTAAAATTAAGCCGTGTTTCTTGAAAACCTAATATTGAAAAAAAAGAAAGAAAAAATTTAATATCGTTTGAAATCACATTATTCATATACGTTTCTCATTAAAAATCAAAATCAAAATATCAAAATGAAAATAAAAGCACATCTTACTTTATGTAATTGAGCCTCTGTCATGACTAAGCCCTCGTATAAGCTTTTCAAATGCGGATTCTTATCCGTTATCTCATCCTTTGGTACACTTTCAGTAGCTTTTCCCAAAACATCAGCTACATCCAAAAGATCCTTGCAGAAGCTTTGAATACCGAAAAGCTTGGCGTCGTTAATCTGCTTGGTGAGTCTAACTCTGATATTTTCTCCTTCTGCCAACGCTCTTTTATATTTATCTTCTAGGGTGTCTTTAGTCTCCTTAAGCTCTGCAAGCTCTTTGTTGATAAGTTCAAGTTCAATTTTCAATTTCTTTTCATTCTCTGTAGCTTCTGGTATGGGAGGTACATCGGCATCTGGTTTCTTCTCTTCTGTTATTGTACCAAAATGTTGCCTTTGCCAAGAAAATGCAGGAGATACACGTGGCAATCTATAATTTTAAATTTACATATACATTTATTTATATGTGGTGCGCACGTACAAACTCTTGATTCCATAAAGCGCATGATGTATCATTTTATCTTTTGCGTCTTACGAAACGCAGCATAATATACATGTCAGTCATAATTTCACATATTTTCATATTTATTTAATAATATTCTAATAATTAGTGCAAAAAAAATATTGAACATTATCCTTGTTATTTTAATGATTTGTTAACTTACGAAAATTTCAAGAGATCCGAATTCTTAATTTTACGTATAGCAATATAAAATCGATATCATACCAAGAATCGCGTCGCACCGAGAAACTTAAATAGCGAATATTTTTCGGCATTAATTAACGATCGTTAATTATGCTCTCGACGAGAAACAAAACAGAAAAGATAACGTGCAGTTAACCTCAACGTGTCGACTCCGACATGTGACTTCGCGACGAGCGTTCGATCGCGATTTGCTACAGCGAAAAGAAATGACAATTTACCTGCGCAGGCCACTTTTATTTATTTGATACAAATTATCGACCGTCACGCGACTAAATCGCAAGACCGCCGGTACGACAATCGATGCCATATTTCGATCACGGCTCAAAACAAGATTTCAAGGAACGGATGATGAAATCAGATGAAACGTAACGATCGGAGAACACAAACAATCACGATCATAGAATGTTGGGGGAGGTAAGATGTCGCGATTTATTTCATACGACTCGGATCACTCGATCAATTAGAAGCCTATTTCAAATGTACTACTACTGCCGCATATAACAATATTTATAGTTAAGATCAAGACTTAAAATAATCTTAAATATAAGATCATATGTATTGTCAAATTATAAACATTGTCAAACTACGAATATCGTTCTAAGAATTACGGCGCGCGAAGAAACTCGAGTGACAAGTGTGTTTGATGACACAGCGAGCGAATCGACCAATCGCAGCCGTGGATTTTCGACGCGCACAGCTGCGACCGATCGCGATTTGTTCGCCACTCACTTCCCGGGCCAATAGCGCACGATTCTACTCGGAACGCCGCCCGTCTACGTATCGCGGGTATGGCTATAGTATACGCCCGCGGTTGCAGTTGTTGCCGCCGCCGCATAGTCCGCGCTAGTCCGCGCCCGTGTGTCGTTCATTGGCGTCGTGTCCCGATCGCACATTATCGCGTCGAGGTTCCGAACGGAAGCCCACGACGCGGTGCAACGCATACGCATTGTCGACATCCTATCCCAGCGCGCGCGGGCGACTTCCGCTTTCGAGGCGTCGAGAGCGTCGCTTCGGAGGGCCTCGCGTTCGCGCGCGCGTTCCAGCTACCGAACGGCGAACCGTACGGCGGGGAGCCGCGGTGAGCGGGCTGGCGATTATGTGTTTTGGATACGCTCCGCGCGTCCCGACGGGAATGGTCGCGCGCGAGTCCCACGAGCCGCCGCACGACCGCGTCCCGGCGAGATAAATCCGTCGCGCGGCCGACCGACGATCGACCGACGTGCGGTCCCCGACGGTGTCCGTCGCGCGAAAAGGCGAGTGCGCTCTGCGCCGCTACGGCCGCCTCCTCCGTAATACCGATCCCCGCGAGCCACTCTCGGCCAGCGAGCGCCGCTGGTTACCAGCAGCCCCCCTTGGAGGCCGGCTTGGAAGAGGAACCGTATATACGGTACTTTGGTGCAGATGACTAGACTTCGGGCCCTTGGAAACCTACTATTTTGACGTTCGGAACGCATGATACCGCGACTCGTCGTCGAGTCGGAGATCCAACGGAGGCCGAAGAGGAAGAAGGCCAGCGAGCTATGCGAGCCCGCGATCGGCCGCTCGCGCGCGCGCCCACCGGGACCACCGCTACGAGTGTCGTTCACCGCTGATCTACATCCCGATGCTTTGAGATACGGGCTCCACATGCGTATACGTATACATATATATACGTACATATATACACACGTACAATATATATATACACGGCCGGGCGGCGGAAGCGTTTCGCCCGATCCTTCTCATCGCGCGCGCAGTCCGTGCGCTAGACGGGGCCTTTAGGTCGCCGCTGCCGTCGTCTCTCCCACCGAGGAAGACGATCCGCGATCGCGCTGTCGCAGTCCGGAAACCCCCCGATACTTGGACGCCAAGCCTCCGTCGAGCCCGCCCGTGTCCCGCCCTGGACACGGCGATTCGCCCGATTCGCCCGCCACACGACGGGTTATGTTTCCCACCTTCATCGGGATCCTAGGTGAGTCCACCGCCGCGCCGGTCCCACTGAACGGCGCGCGTGACGAATTGCCGACCGATATGTCTTATATATTGCTCCTTTTTGTGCCACTGTAAGCGATACTAGAAATAGTTTTGTAGCAGGTACAGAGGCGAGATTCCTGGCCTTTAACTACGAGACGTGCGAGTTCTCCTGCACTATACCGTTACAAGATCCTGAATGTTAAATTTAAGCCGAAAGAGGCGTAATTGAATCACGTACATTTGTGTGATTATTATCGAATCTACGAATAATATCTGTGCCAGAAATCTGTGTAAACCTATTTCTCTCTTATTTCAAGAGATTTTGCATTTTTTAATACAATTGGGGAATTTTACATGCGACCACTTTCTTTTTCTCTTTCCTCTTTCTCTGATATATTTCAAATTGTAAAAGTCATTATCTCATTTAAATAATTAAGATATTTATCATGTTTATTTTCATGCATCTTCTGTGATCGGAGTGGATGAAGTGACTTAAGGTGGATTTGCAGAATGATGTATTGTCATGAATAGACGATTGTGTTTTGACAAGTCAGATTAGGTCCAGAGATTTAGTTAATTTATTTTTAAGTGAAGATAAAAAAGAAGATAGAAAGATAAAAATGTAACTACTGAAACATTTGTACTATAAACATTTAGAAATCTATAGAAAGATAGATATAATTTTATATAAAGAGAATTTTACTTAATAGTCATCTCAGTTTAGATTTTTGAATATATCATTTATTCTTTCTTATTTTATTTATATTCAGAAAATTATAGCATCACAAACTTATGTTTTGATATAAGAAATATTGTTTTTATTAAATGTAATATAAGATGTTTAGTAAAAAGATATAAATATTAGAGGATACAAATATTTTGGAAAGAGAATCTTTAATATATCCAAATGGAAAATATTATATAGAATTAAGATTTATTTATTGCTAATTAGTACGGTATCTTTTTAAATAATTTTATTTAAGAGTCTAACTAGATTTATCTAAGAAATGGATACAGCTACAATTGCTTTCAATCCATTTATACAGTCCATTATTTTCAAAGTGGAATTAAAATCAAGGAACTTTTAACTGTTCCTTTATTTTTTTAGACATTCAATCGTGGTGGGAGGTGCCAAGTATAGCACACTTTTGCTCATTATTTAGAGCTGCCTTCAATCTTCTGGATTTTGATATTGAGGTATCTAATCAAATGCTAGCTCTCTTATGAGTAAGCGGCGTACGTAAAGCCCGTTAGTACCGCTTCAGCATTTAGGCAGCGAAACAGCTGTCACGCTTTAGCTTTAATCTTATTATTTATTGGCTTATACATCATTTTGTTCTCTTCTTCACTTCACTAAATACTATATGTGAAATGTGTCTCGATATTAATATTATTATTAAAATTGTAGGATTTGGAAGAAGCTTTATTAACGGACGGAGGTACCGAAGGACGGCTACTTCAGGAACTGATAGTAAAGTTGCTGGAGGGTTGCTTGCCAAATGACACTCGCAATGACATCTCCACCTTTAATTATCAAATGTTTCTGCGTAGACTTTTTCGGAAAAAATGTCAAGTACGTATTAATTTTCAGTGTTATGCCTTGCGACATAAAATTGTTGCTCCGATATTGACAAATAATAAAATGTAACTAAAACGTTGTACATTGTACAGGAATACAAATGCGAAAATCCTTTTAATACAGATGTAGACTTTGAATTGTTACCGCTTCGTCAAAAAGTAGAAATACTACGTGCGCTCTGTGATTTCAGGCTTGACGCCGAAGACGTAGTACGTATTTAATCATTGCTAGTTATTAATAATTTTATATGTATACATCAAGCGATTATTTGGTAATCGGACAAATATAAAATTAATAACAGGAGCAGTCGTTAAGCAACTTGGACTCGGATAGTCTGCGAGTCGAACCTTTGGGACATGATCGTAAGAATTCTGCCTACTGGTACTTCTACGGCACTCGATTGTACCGGGAGGATTATATTGATACTTCTAACAGTGCCTCACACAAGCAGAAAAGTAAGCCAAGGGACAAAAAGCGTAAAAAACGACGGAACAGAGTGGCGAAGGAGGAACAGGAAGAAGAAGAGAAGGAGGAAGCTAATTTAATAAATAGCGATAACGAACGAGAAAGCATTTGGCAAGTTGTTTGTTTCACTCAACAGGATTGGAGCAGACTAGTTGAAAAATTTCGTGATTCGGTAATAATTATTTCTCTACTATAAAAACCAAGATATAAATTGTTGCAAAATTAGAAATAAAATTATGTATATTTGTATTTGTCTAGGAATACGACACCGAACGCAAGCTTTATCGCACGTTATCCGAGGACTTTATGCCGGAAATACCGAAATTGTTCGATTTAAAAGAGAAACAGCAACGACGTAAGCTATTACAACGTAATAGCTCACGAGTACTTCGTAGCCAAGAACCTGCTACACAGATGGATGCAGTCATGGTTAGATCCAAAATCAGAACCAAAACAACTAAAGGGACTAAAAAAGGGACGCAAGCTTCAAAATCTTATATTAAGGAGGATACCACTCCGCCGACTCCACCGCAGAAAAAAGGACGGCAGACGAACAATTCTTTGGCCTCGGCTGTTGGCCAGATTGTAATTCATACTAGGGATGAAGTAGAGGACTTGGAGAAAAAGAAGGGTATCGGTAATCACAGTGATGGTAATTATGTATCTCATAATTACGGTTATAAATATGGCTATTCGTTCGGTATCGAGGAGGAAGAACGTTGTGTCGGCATGCACAAAATTCTCGAAAGTATCAAAGATCACGTGGATGCCTGGCCATTTATTGAGCCTGTGGATGAGGACTATGCGCCAAGGTACAACTTCACATCTTAAAATGGTTAATATTTATATATCTAGTATTAAGTTTTTAATAATGTGAATAATCCTTATAGATATTACAGTGTGGTACGCAGGCCAATGGATCTCAAAACCATGGAAGAGAAACTGGAAAATGGCTCGTATAAGAGTTTAAGTCAGTTTAAACGTGATTTTCGGCTTATCGTTGACAATTGTAGGCAATACAATGGCTCAGATAATGGTTTGTGATGTTTTTATCTAGCTCTCTTTTTTGCATGCCTTGCACTTATGATTGCATTATATGTTGGCAAGATTTACAATACATTTTATATATTCCAGAATATACGGATATGGCGATTAATCTTAAGGAAGCCTTTGACAAAGCCGTAAGTCGATATTTAGAATCTGAGACATCCAGTGACGAAGATGCTACATCTCCTCGGTCACTGGCCGGATCACCTACATCTTTATCGTATCCTTCACGTCATTTATCTTCTTTGCATCATAATGCACGTAAACGTTCGAAAAAATCAACCAAAAAGTCCAAATCATACAAACCCGAGAGTAAAATAAAATCTAAGAGTAATGAAAAAGTGGATGAAGATGAAAAGAGGAATAAAAGTATTAAAGTTGCGAAAAAGAAAAGGGGAAAGAAAAAAGGTAAAAAAGTGAAAGAGGAAGAATCGGATGAGGATGAGGAGGAACAGGAAGACCAAGAGAGTGAAGATGCAATATCTGAAACTAGCATTGTAACGTCAAAGAGAAGAAAAACCGTTGATGTAAATAGTTTGCTTAAAACCAAAAAGCTACCTAAAGAATCGGAAGAATTAAAAACGTCTAACAAAAAAGCGAACAAAGAGCGACATCAATCGAAAAAAGATTCGGAAATTGTACGATCTGCCAAAGAAATGAAAGAAAACAAAAAACGGAAGGAGGATTTCGAAGAAGATTACGAACGTCCAATAATTGCGAAAAGTAAAAGTAGAAAAATAGAAAAGAAAGAACTTGAGGAAACTGCGATATTAACAGACAACACGAAGAAGAGCAAATTTAAAAAAATTGAAGCGGAAGAAAGTGACACAGTATTCGAAGAAGACAAAAAACAATCTTCTCATGTCAAAACGAAAAAAAATCGCAAAAAAGAAAAGTCGAATTTAAAGACTGTAACCAAGTCTGATGAAAAATCTGACAAGAGTCATATAAAGCAAAAAAATAGGAAATCAAAACAAAAAAACGAAGAATTAAAAAACGGAGAGTTGAAAAGTCAAACAGATTCCAAAGATGTAGAATTAGAAAATGCTTTAGATTCCAAACATACTCACATTTCCAAGAAACTCTCTACATTAATTGGTAACAAAGATGTAGATTCGCTTGATAGTTTAAAAGATAAGATAAGTGATAGAAGACGGGAGGAAAAGTTAAAGAACGAAAAACAGAGGAAAACGGTGAAAAATGACACTCACAATGTCTATTCAAAAAAAGTGCCTTCAAACAGTAGTACTTTTCACGACAATGATAAAGACAATGCAAAGCGATCAAAGTCGAAGAAAAGTACGAAGGAAGATAAGACCGCGGATGATGTGATTAAGAAACATGATCTGGAAATCAGTGAAAATAAGAAAAGCACTCATGCTAAACATACCAAAGGATTGGGAGCAGAAGAAAATGCTACGATTCAAGCATTAAATCAAGCGACGGAAAAAACACTTCATGTAAGTTTACAAGATATTATTTTCAAAATTATTTTGAGATTTCTTATTAGAATATATATATAAAATATAAATCAATTATAATTTTTTAGAGTTTAATAAAACTCATTTCAAATAAAAATATAAGATCTAAAGAAAAACTAATAATTTTAAATTTAATAACTAATTTAAAAACTAATAATTTTAAATTATATAATTATTTTTACTTCATATATTGATAGTTCTGTGCGTACTATTAAATATATTAGACTCAACAAGATACTGCTTCCGAACTTGTATGCTTAATGCGGAGATTTACATTCTCTGAATTTACATATTGATTTGACCTATTATATGCGATAGGACATTAACAAGTGGCTTGATGACGCGCCCAGACTCTCGGAGTTTTCTTCTGGCAGTGACTCGCCAGTACTTCATACTTCTTCCATTGAGTCCAGTCGACCAGGATCCAAGATCGAGGCTGCACGAAAGAGACCGAGTTCCAATAAAATATTTGGTCCTCATGGACCGAATCGACCGAAGAAGATACAGCGCACGATTGATCGTTTGCAACCCGGTAAGAGCAAGGGAAATTTACTTCTGAAGAAACCGCTTAATGTATCCAACGCTAACGCCAATGATGTCGCGAATTATTCTACTAGTGATAATGATCAATCAAATAAAGATAACGATGAAGAGCCGAAGCTCAGTTTAGGTACTGTGCTAAAAAACGTAGATTCCATCCAATTGATTTGCAAGAGTTTGGTATCATCACCTAATCCCAATTTGTCGAACGATGACGAGGAAGAAGATCACTCTCTTGCTACGGCTCAAGCATCTCATATTAAAGAGGAGAAAATGAGTGCTAAAGAAGGTGCGAAAACACCGTGCACAGTAGAGGAGAAAGAGGCGGCTCGATCTGGTACGGAAGAAGCACAGAAACCAAAATCCGCCACACCAAATTTGAGTGCCTGGATCAAAGCCTTTGGAGCGCCAAAATCAAAAAAGAAGGACGAGGAAACGGAAGAGGCCGCGATAAAAAAGGATGGGGATTCGCAGGAAGCGTTTTGTGGTAGGCAACGACGACTGAGCACCGGTGGTAGCAGTGTCAGTGAATCAGTGTCTAGTTTCTCTCAGGAATCTCCACCGGCGCCACGCGCGGCGCATTCCCCGCAATGCCAGCCTGTGATAACTCCGACTGAACCGATAAGAGGTGCGGGATTTTATCAGGATGCATTGTCAACCGGGAGCAGTCCTTACAACAGTCCTTATTACGCGACTCCACCGAGATACAGCGCGCAATTGCCACCCACTCCATCACCGCAAAATCATCCGTTGTCCCCGGCCTATCCGTCGTCTTACGAGCAACCACCACCTGTCTATCCTCAAGTACACGTGCAGCCGCCGTATCAATCGCCGTATCAGAAATCCTCGCCTCAAGATAATGCCAACGAAGCGTATCCGCAAATGTCTCCGCAACGTTTTCCGCAACAGTTACCAGCCAGCAATCAGAATCAATCACCCGTTTATTCTCAACATTCCCCGCAAGCAATACCGCCAGTTTATCCTCAACTATCATCTCAGACACCACCGTCCAATTACTCACAACCCTCGCCGCAACAACCATCTACTCCGAATTACTCGCAGCCGTCTCCTCAACAGAACGCGGTCGCTAATTATTCTCAGCCTTCTCCCCAGGCGGTCGCCAATTATCCGCAAACTTCTCCACAGCAGCAACACTCCCCCTACTCGCAGTCCTCCCCTCAAACGCCGCCGAATTACTCGCAATCGTCCCCGCAGCAGCACTCTCCATATGCGCAATCCTCGCCTCAACAATCTGCTGGGTATGGTCGTTTGTCGCCGCAACCACCGTCTGCGAATTACTCTCAACCTTCGCCTCAATCACTCAACGCGTACACGCAACCGTCTCCTCAGCCGCCGACTTTCTCCCCACAGTCATCGCCGCAACCGCGTCCCGCCAACTATTCACAATCGTCGCCGCAACCTCCGAATTCGTATCCGACTCCGCAACACGATCGGAATTACTCGCAATCGTCGCATCAGCAAATTCAAACTTTTCCCCAGCATTCGCCACAAGCATCATCTCCGTTCTCCGAACCGTCGCCGCAGAATAGCCCAATACAGCCGTATTCCCAATCGTCGCCGCAACCGCTGACCAATTATCCGCAGTCGTCTCCCCAGCAACCGGCGACGTACTCGCATCCACTACATTCACCGCAGACACCGCCAAGCTACTCGCAGGTTTCACCGCAACAGACATCCGGAACAGCGACAGCGACAGCGCCAGCGGCGGCGACGGCAGTAAATTACTCGCAATCATCGCCTCAGTCTCGCAATTATTCGCAATCCTCGCCTCAACAAAAATCCACGTGCAATCCTGCACAACCACCACAACAATCGCCTGGTTACCCGCAATCTTCTCCACAACAGACTGCTAATTATTCTCAGCTTCAATCATCGAAGAATCCGGAGGAGTACGCTGCTCAAGCCACGGCGCCGTCTGCGAATTATCCCCAAGACTTCAAGCAAAATCCTTCTTACATTCAGCAATCACCAACGATATCATCTGTGAGTGAAGTTGAACACCGGACGGAATATCTGAAATCTAACGCTACCGAGAAGCCTGCGACAGGTGAACAACAGAGGAATTTTCCTGTTCAATCGGAATCGTTGAACCTGAATGCGAATCATCAGATCTATCAGTCGCCGAGTCAGTATCCGCCAACGTATCCGAACAGTTTTCCCAACGTCGAGCTTCAGAGGTCTGCTTCGAGACATGGCAGTCAACAACAGACGCAGCAACAGCAACAACAACAACAATCGACACCGCAGGAATCACGGACCGGTTTTATTGAGATCCAGCCGCGTGGCTTCCTTGGCAAAGCACCATCAGGCAGCGATCAATTACCCGTGCCTGCATCAGATCAGACGCAGTTGTTGGCATTCCAGCAGAACTTGACAACAGCCCACGAATCGCTCTATCCAAGCGGTTTCCAACCATCCGGTTATTCGTTACCGCCGCCGAACTCGAGGCCGGTGTATCCTAGTCCGCATTATTTCGACGCCAGTAACAAGTCCGCCGGTGGCGGCGGTGGAGGCGCATCTGGTAGTCCTTCCAGTAATCCTCCTCCGATGAAGAAACGCGCGTACGAGCCGCCTTCCGGCGAGTCCAGCACGCGTGGTCTATCGCAGGAGACAGCAGTAACGCGTCCGAGTCAGGAACAATTTCCGAATTTCGAGCCGATGATGACTCTCTCGCAACCGGAAGCAGTGTCAGTCAGTCAGTTCGATGGCACGCCGTTCGTTAGTGGCCTGGCCGACTCTATGGCGACCAATTCGGCGTATGCCCGGCTGAGCCTCGGTCTGGTAGGTCGGGCATCAGGTAAGGAGCAACAGCAACTACTGACGATCCCACGACCACCACCTGGAACGAAGCCGGAGCATCTCGCCGCTTACGGTCGCAGCACCGCGCCTGGCCCCGCCGAGCTCGAACAGCTTAATCTGTTACAAAGTTTGCAGGCGGCCAAGAACAGTCAGAGTATACTCGCGATATCGCGACGAGCTGGCGAGAGCGACGTGCGAGCGACGCCCGTCGCCGCGATGACGCCCACCGCGACGCCGTCCAAGACGAAGAGGAGTCGAAAGAGCAAGCATCCGCAACAACAGGAACAACCGAACGCAGTCACAGCGACGGTCGTAACGACCACCGCCGCCGATCAGCAGCAAACAGCAGGAATGCCCGCTTTCCCACAGTACGCGGCCGCGTCCACCGCGACCGCGGCCGATTCCATCGGCGCTTTGAAGACCGCCGCGGTGGCGGTACCGCCACCCGCAGGTAGTGCCTTCAACTTTGCCGCCTCCGCCAGCGGTGCGACAGCCGGTCATGCGCCACCGTTCCCCTACGACAAGGACGCTACCGCGGCGGCTGCGTTTGCCTTTCTGACGGACGAGTTCCGCAATCCGGGCAACTACTACATAGCCCTGCGACAGCAACAGCAACAGCAGCAACAAACGCAGTCGTCGATGATACCGCCAACAGTGACCAACACTTCGGGCCAGCCGACCTGCAACAAACTCAATAATCAACCACCACCGAGGAACTATCCGCCGCCTCACTCCTTCCTCCACTCGGCCGCTGCCGCCGCCGCCGCTCAGAGATCGGCGGCGGCGGCGGCGTATGTCCCGCCGGTTTCCGCCTACGTAACGCCGCACGGACCCAACTTGACGATGGACCAAGCTGCCTATCAGCAGTACCTCCATTCGCTCTACGCCCTCCAGCCACCATCGCATCGATCGTCCTGGCTTTAGCCACTAAGATCGCTGCAAGAATGGTCCATGATTCGATGATAGATTAATCTTCTGCCGGATCTCGAAGCGTACCGCGACGAAGGAGGAGCAAGATCCGTTTAAGATCCAAAGGGATACCAAATATTAATCGAAAGTCTCTTGGCGAGCGCGCGAGAGAGCTGTATGCCCTTCTTATCTTATCTTTTTTTTTTTTTTAATTACAAGGGACATCCTTCTCGCGACTTGTCTTTTTTATTGTTTTTTACGTAATTGACCATCGTATCCGTGAGGCTTTCTACGGAAATTGAATGAACGACTTTTGTAGATTTCTTTGACTGCTTCCTTTTTACGAGCGACCGTTGCAATTCGAGTAACTTTGACACTTTTACACCAGTCATCAAAAACGGGGAAGTCTAGCTTCAAACATGTATATAAAGTCTACTTTCGATAGGAATTTTTGATAGTTTTCTAAAACGAAATTATAAATTATGGCAGGTTCAATAGCTCTAAGTCGAGATTGCTAGCGCCGAGAGTAAGTCATCCGCAAGTCGTCTATCAAAAGTTCCTCCGTGTGCAACGTCGGATTAAACCATGTTCGCGGATAAATAATGTGGAATGTAATACATTATATATTTGCGTGTATAATGTATACGTATAAACATATATCGTGTATATATACGTACACGATGTATCATTGTTGTACGCATCGTTATTCGCGAATGCGTTTGCCTCTGCGTCGACAAGTAGTACACGCGCGAATGAATTTTGCACATCTTCGTCGATGTGTGCGTGCATGTGCGAGCGTATGTGTCGGGACACGAAATTATGCAATATTCAATTTTTGCGTTTTGTCAATTAGATTGAATGGGCGTCCTCCCTCTGTAGTTCCGCCGTTTGGGTCCATAATTCGCCGAGTGTGTCGTTAAGGCTTTCCGTTAATCTTTCCGTTCGATTCGGTAGCGAATTAATCGTCCAACTCGTAGATGGGACTCTTACGAAAAGGAGGTTGAAGAGGATTTTCTGTGTACAATAATTATCAAGCGCGCTCTGTTGCTGATGTATGTTATGTAGATTATCTAGCGTCATAAGAAATAGCACGTAAGGGAGTTAGGTTTTCTTTGTATATATATATAAAACATATCTCGTGTAGAGGATGATGTGCTTGATCTTAAAGAGATCTCGACGTAATGAGGGATCTGTGCAAAGGACCCGAAAGAAGATGATCGGTCGCGACAAGATAAATCTCGTGATTTGAAAAAGAGATGGTTTTTTTTTTTTTTTAAATTGGGAGAGGCGCACGTAATAGCATAACGAGAGATCAGCAGAAATATATGTGTATAAGCATGTGCGGAAAAAAACAAAAGACGAAATATACTGTAATACGCCGCTATCGTACACTCATTAACTCATCTTTATCGTTGAGTATCATCGAGAAAAAGAGCGGTATTGAAACTTATAAATATATACATATATATTGTAAATGTATATTGTAAATGTATCTATATGACAAATTAAAGCGCAGTTTGTTACAAAATCGCGAGGTTCGTACTGTGATAACAGCTATCTCCCGAACACGTTAAATTCTTCTCTCCTATATAAGATGATTCATTTATTACAGGCGCGTTAAATGTTCGAATGGAAAATACTGTACATTGAAGCTTTTTTTTCTCCCTATTGCGTCGTTATTTTATTATTATTATTGCTAAACGCTCCAATATTTTTTGTATCTGAAATGAATGTTGAGATTTCACGAGAAAAATTGTATCAAGTGCAATTAAAGAGAAGACAGGTCCCTTTTCTTCATTACACATTTCACGCCTTCTTTTCTTTCATCTCGTTTTGTTCCGTTTATGTTTGTTGCAATTTCTATGTTTTTTGAACTGCGTTTCGATACTCACTCAGTGTCAGTACTGAAAATCTATTGTATAAGTCACGTGCACTACAAATTTTCGATACTAGCGGAATATCGCACCTGTCCCATTTCAAACACGTGAGGTGCAACTGAACAGATCCAATCTTACGTGAATTTATCTTTTATTTTAAATGAATGAATTTTCATTGGGTTCAATAAACTCATGGAATCTCATTAGAGAAAATTAATTAAATTCATCGTATCCCTTATCAAGCGTTCTTACTGTTGTTCCTGCATCATCATGTTACGTTGTCACGTTTTTTCAGCCTTCATCGTCGACGCATTGATTTACGAGTAATGCTCGATTTTATGAAAAATTCCAGGAAGCCAAACATGATTCCTTTTATAATTTATTTCTTCCGACTTCTTTTGCCACGGACTCTTAATAATTTTCAATCTAAAATAACGTTTGTGATGAAAAGAAAGATAAATTACGAAGGAAGACGTTTTCATTAAATGCAATTGTGAAATTGTATCATTCGTACACAAGTGACGTAGCAGACAATGCAAATAATTAAATTTATACGTGACGAGGAGCATACGACGTACGAATATCGGCTCGGTGATTTTAACAAGACAGCTGACAGCAGTGTAATTTGAAATCAAATTATGTTTAAGTTTAAGTTACGCTTAACGCACGTCTATCACGTGTTCGAGTTTCGAATATTGATTCGCAAACGACGAATGAGTGGAACGACGACGCGCGAAACGAAACGAGGTTTGCGATCGCATGCACGCAGTGCACCGAAGAAGCCTTCGTTGCGTAACGGACCGAAGGAGCGGGAAGAGAGAGAGAGAGAGAAAAAGAATATCGCTCATCGAAACACCAAGTGGCCACCTTATCTCATCTTATCTGTGATTCATGCAAAATCATGAAGTACATCAAGCGCATGCGATACGCAGCGTAACAGGACCTGGACGATTGGCCTAGTCCGCGAGCGAAGTGCAAAGGTTCGGCACAATCTTGGTTAAACGTCGCGGAATGGTGCGTCGCTCCGGAGTTTCGGTGTAGCTCGCGTTCGAAGTACGAGTTTCATCCTCGCGGATTGCCTGTAGTGACGACGAGCGAATCTGTTGCACGCGCCTCATGCTAATTTTTCATGTTGTATTCCGTACAATTCCTTGTACGTGCTACTTTAATAAAATCCGATTGGCTTAATCAGCAATTAATTCAATCATGCTTAATCAGCAATTAATTCAATCATGCTTTAGCTACACTTTTCTGCAAACGATTCCAAAACCATTCATTGTCCTTGATCTAACTTTTTGTTTCACGTGTCAAATGATTAATTAATCTATCTATGTTAACAAGATAACACAAGTATTTTTTACTTGATAAGAGTTAATGACTGATTAAGTAAGTTGGAGTTTGCTCACTAATAATTCACAAAATAACATTGCTCATAAAAGTACAGAAAATGTCATTGCAAGAACAATTCTACAAGATATCTCTAATATTGTTCAAAGATGCAATATTATAATTTGCTCTTTTGTTGTAGATATAAACTGCATAAGTGAAAAATATAATTCAAGTCAATTAATTGCACGTCTGAATCATGTTGCAAAATGTGAATAAGGAACTAGTTTCTATAAAATCACATTATTTTCTTTACAATGCTGGTAAGTCCAATCAAAACTCTGCCTCTTCGAACAACTGTTGCGAAAAGTGTTTCTTGCATTCTACATTAATCTCCACTAAACTTTTGTCTTATTTGCAGCAACGGGACCGATGGTACAATTTTTGCCAACGATTGGAAAACAACTGGGTTTCTCTGCAACGGTAGTTGGTACAATATACACAGTATTACCAATTTCTGGTCTGATCGCAAAGCCGCTGTTTGGCAGTCTGGCTGACAAGTTTAGATTGCATAAAACTTTCTTTTTGATATTCGAAGCTATATTGGCAATAGCATTTTTCTCTATTTATTTCATTCCTGAAATAGATAGAAGTGCAAAAGTTACTCTTACCTGCAATAATAATTTGCCGTACTTAAAGATTTGTCCGAAGACAGAATTTTCAAAGGAAGCATTAAGAGCTGTAATATTAGAAAATATTCACGTTGACGCAGTTTGCCAGGTATGTACAAAAATAATTTTATTCTTTTGCGCGTATTATTCCTTTATATTAAACACATAAACGTAATAATATTCGTTTTCGTAGTTGTCTTGTAAAGGAATATCTCACGGTTTCTTAGAACTGTCTGGCAAAAACGTTTCTGCGAACAGCACGTTCGAGTTTGGTGTAGGATTCGATATATATCAAGATTTGTTTGTAAGAAACTTATGGGAATTTTTTTTATCTGCCTCTCGTAGAAGTAACATCGATTCGATTGTGTGAAATAATTTTTTGCAGATAAAATGCGTGGATGTAAAGCTACGTACGTTTCTCGATAGCACTGCACATGTCCCAGTATGTGGAGGCCAGTTGAGAACTTCGTGTACAGCAACTTGCCACAACAGTGCATTTATTCATCTTCTGCAAGAAGCTAAGGATTCACAAATTGATAGGAGACATTCTACATATCAGTTCTATTTATTTTTATGCGCAGCTATCATCAGTTGGATTGGAATGGCTGTTGTAGTTAGTATAGCGGATGCCATCTGTTTGGATCTCCTTGGTTTGTATTACGCTGTTGCACAGATAATGTTATTATTAAACTATGGCTATATATACTATTTTTGTTATATATTTTAGGTAACGAAAGAAGAAAAGATTACGGAAAACAGAAGATGTACGGCAGTATCGGTTTCGGTTTTTTTTGTATAAGCGCAGGCTATCTGATAGACATTTCTAGCGAGGAGCTGGAACATGAAAAAGATTACACTTGGATATTTTACCTTATGCTAGTGGCCATGATTGCCGATATAGGGGTGTCCGCAACATTGAAAAAGGTACAAAAAAAGCTCTTGAGCTCTTGCTATAAGCTGTAAGAGATAAACTGAGATAATACGATAGTTTGATACTTCTTATTTATCAAAAGAATCCAAAATTGGCAGGTAATGGGGTAGTATCATTACAGAAAAATCCAGAATGCTCTGCAGACGAGCCGTCGCTATTTCGGGAGCTATTAAGCGTTGTCAGAGAAGGAAGAGTTTTGGTGTTCGCTTGGTGGTGCATAGGTGCCGGGATGTGTACAGCAGTCATTTGGAATTTCCTGTTCTGGTACAGTGAGGATCTAATGGCCAGCTCTGATGTTACGTGGAGTAAAACTCTGCAGGGTCTGATGACCGGTGTTCAATGTTTCTTAGGAGAATTGCCCTTCAACTTCGTATCAGGCAGCGTATTGAAAAAATTCGGCCACGTTAACGTTATGAGCCTTGTATTGCTCATTTATGCAATTAGGTGAATAATTAGGTTTTTATGTCTCATTAAGTAAGTATAGTATTGAGTGTGTACAGTTTGTCTATATGTTGCTAAAAATACCAATTTAATTCCACAGATTCATGGCATACAGCATTATATCGAATGCCTGGTTATTTTTAATTCTTGAATTGTTTCACGGACCTTCATTTGGTCTATGTTGGCCGACAATGGTATCTTATGGTGATAAAGTGACACCACCTGGTACAAAAGCCACTATGCAAGGATTTATCGGTGCTGTTTTCGAAGGCATTGGTTAGTTATTAGTTTGATATTGTATAAAATTGCGTGTCTTCTTTTAACTCGTCTTGACATAAGCTTTTATTCATTATGCATTTTAGGAGTGGCAAGTGGTAGCTTCATCTGTGGTTGGTTAATGGATTCGTATGGAGGTGTTACAGTATTGAGAACTTTTTCAGTGGGTGCTCTTTTGTGGCTAAGTATCTTTTGGTTGATGGAACTTTTGCTGAGGAAGTTGAAATTCTCCCCGCTATACCAAGGCCATAATCGTGAGTAACGATTATGTGGATATATAAATAATAATGAAAAAATTTAAATGTACCCCTAGGGAAAAAAATTCTCATATCATATTTTTAAGAATAATATTTTAAGAATTTGTCATATTTTAAATTTATGAAGATTTCTGAAAAAATACCTTTTCAAATACTTTTTCAGATTTTATAAGTTTTTCTCAAATTATAGAATGAATTATAAAAATAAATCTTAGAATATTTCAGAATTCTTCATATAAAGAATTCTAGAAAAGATGTAGACTTTCTCAGTATTTCTGAAGTGTTTCAATTTGTATAAAAAAAAAATCTGAGAAATTTTGTAAAAACTCATAAAATTATATAGAAATTCTGAAAAATTCTTTAATTTACATAAAAATTCTGAAAAATTAGATGAAGAATTCTAAGAAAAATTTTCATCAGAGATCATCTTGCGATTCGTAATTAAAAATTATCATGCTCAAAATTATTAAAAAAATTAACACTGTAGAGTTTACATTAAATTTAAGATCGCGAGTTTTGAGACATTCTGTACATAGATTTGAGTCTGCATTTTAAAATTGCACTTTTAAATTTGCACTTTAATGGCCAGCTGTTTCTTGCAAAAGTAACAGTCTAATAATCCAATATTCCTACTGATTCTTTTTCAGATCTAGCGAATTATGCCAATCCAGATGATGCTATTCTTATGACGATAAGTCAAGAATTACAAACTTATTAATAGGACAATTTTTAAATAATATAATTTTATAATTTTATAATTTATCGATTTCTTCATTGCTAAATCAATGAAAGTGTTATCGCACGATTGAAATTAAGATTAAACAAAGTTGATTTTTCACTGCATTTGTATAACTAAATAGTTATGATTATCATATTTTATAATATTCAAAAGAAATTCAGTATTATATATCATACAAATATAAAAATGTAAATTATATCGCATTATCATCGTAATATAAACTTTTTCAGAACTATATATATATTTCTTGTTTATATTTATCTTCGTGCTTTCACGCACGAATAATAATCACAAAAATGTCATTTTTTAGAAGTATATGTTAGGCATGTACATATGTCTACAAAACATCGGGATAGAAAACAGTGAAATTATGAAAACTATGAAATTAATAATGCATTATTAGTGAAAAATCAGACATCATGAACTTTAAAATTGTTAAGCGTTTAAAAGCGATCGATAATTTCAACATTCTTAAATTCTTACTGAGCCCTCATCAAGCGGTTTAATAATGGCTGAGGATTCGTGATTGATATTTAACAAAATGTCGTTGGTAAGACAGGTAATAAGGTTAAAATAGGTATTAGCCAAGATAATACATGCAGACAACATTCCGTATTGAAATTGTCAAGTTGGTCAGCAAAATATCTCAACCATTTATTCTGTGAATCCATTTTTTCCAAGAACGGAGATATACCAACACTAACAAACATAGCATGCCTGTTCGATCGCAATCAGTCGATTAGCACAACTTTCTTACGAGTCTCGTCTACTCTATCGATAAAAAGCTACAAATAACTTTCTTTCCATTCGTGCTGCGACACTAAGTAATGATCGCGGCGCATTCGCATGTATAATCTTTAATAATAATCTCGTATATCGCCTGTCGATAGTATACGAGAGATTCACATCGCAAAAAACATTTTCGTGACGTTAATCTTGTTTTGGCGTCGATGATCGTCGAATGACGGAGCGTAAAGGTGAGGTGGTTTGACTGCTACTCGGTATAGGTTCTATCATAGCTTGCAGATTGGGGATCTCGCCCGTTGCGGTATCGCAACAATCATTCATGATGATCCCGGCGCCCGGATGGATAAATGCGAGGCTACCCTCACTGGACGAAGCTAAGCTGGTCGAGAGAGGTGGAGATCGTTCCTTAGGCGATGCCGAAGATGCAGGATTACCCATGGGTGAAGTGTTGGAGTACGTCGCGGTCTCCAATTTACCATGAAGTTCGAGTATACGGCCCTCTAGAAGAAGATTGATCTCCACTTGCGCTCGATACTTGGATTCAACGGCTTCCAGTTCGGACGCGTGTTGCTCCTTCGTCTCTTGCAAGAATCGTTGCAGATTCACCAATTGCGTCTCCTTACGCGCTTCCTTATTTTCTAACTCGCTCAAACGTGCTTTCAGAGCTTCTAAATGTGACGATCGTGATTCCAACTGTCGCCGAATATCTACAAGAAGATTTTGATTCGCAAATATTCGTAATTTATATTTCACACGGAGTATATCATTCTCAAACTTTCAAATGCTTACTGTTTAACTCTTCTAAACATGATTTTTGAATCTGTGCCGTTTCTTGCTTGGTTGTCGGTGAGAAAGTATTTGTGTTTTCTTCCAATCTTAATTGCGCCTGCAGGAAAAAGAGATACATACGCAATTATTTCCATAATGCATAATATGATAATATGCTATAGATAATTTTTTATCAACTTAAATTTTCATTAATCATGATTTCTTAATTCGAAGACTGAGTTACCTCTCCTAAAAGCACAAACTTTTTCTGCATAGTCTCTACAATGTTTTCCAGTTCCTTGCCACGATCCGCAGCTTTCAACGCCGCCTTAAGTTGGTGTCCTGCGTTGAAAAGTTCTGCTTCGACAGAACGAAGTTGGTGCTGTGCTTCAGTCGTTTTCTTTTGTTCGTTTTTTAATTCCAATTCAAGATTCTCTAGGCGATCTTTGAACGCGAGGCTTTGTCGTTGCTCTTCGACGCACTATACATGTAACGAGTGATTATTAATCTTCCAATATTTTATTTCTTTTTTCTGTATATTTTTGAAAATGAAGTAAATACTTTAGTTTGCCAATGATGCATAGCTTCTTTATATTGTTCCTCAGCTTGATGCGCTTCTCTCTTATTATGCTCCAATTGCGCTTTCAATTCTTCCACTTCTCTTTCGATTATTTTTAAACGCTCAGTCTGTAAGACAAACAATGCCAAGTTTATCAACAGTCACATAAAAATTTAATAAATATTGTTTATAAAAATATGAACGGACCAAAGCAAGATTATGTTCTTCCGAAGCTCGCGAGTCTCTTAATTTACCGAGCAGCCGTCGATTACGCTCAGCATGGACTTCCCGTCGCTGCCGCTCAAATTGTAGTTGCATTTGCATAAGTTGAAGTGACTGATTAATGCAAGTTGGATCTATACTATCGTCTTCTGCTCCATCTTCTTCCGCATCCTCCTCCCCTTTCTTCTTTTGTTTCTGCTTGGTTACGTTTGTTCCTGTAAGAAGCTAGTATTTCACTTCACTTGCCAGAGATACGTGGTTATCACAAATACTTGTGACAATATATGTTATACACAAATTACTTCATATTTACTTGTTTTACTAGAGAAGCTATTCGTTCTTGTGCAAGCCTCGATATATCGATCGAGCATGCTGATTGGCGACATTCTCGAATCAGAACTTTCTTGACTAAAGTTTTGGCTATTCTGATCCAACATTCCTAGCAGCAGATGTTCGTATGGAAATAAATCACATGTTTGACTGCCAGTATCTTCGCGTTTCTTCATGTTTTCGCTATAACATTTCTTCTGCATTTCCATGTCCGGACAAGATCTGGAGTGTCGAATCTGCGCATATAAACAGTCTTTTCATTGTTGTTATAATGTAAAATATTATGCGCAATAATTTTTGGAAATCTTCGAATCCTTCGATACTTCACTTTGTGCGTTACGTTTGAATTTGAATCTTTTATTGGGAAATGGCATTGAGAGTACAATCGAAGTTGATAAATCTTTTGCGATAAATCGGATAGAGTGCCATACATGTTCCTCTCACTTTGTGTTTCAGATTGCGCTTCGACATACTTTGGCATTTCGACTGCTCCATTTCCATGTGAACTGACAATCTCCAATACCTATGTTAGAATATTATTACGCACAACATTACATTTGTATTTATTCAACACAGGATCTATTAGTAAATTGCTCAAACCTCTTGATCTTCTTGCCAAGAATCATTCTTCCCATTTTGACTTATAGCCATTTCTAAAAGCCTTCCATTTTCTTCGCTATTATTCAATGATTTTTGCGATTGAAGAACATTTTGTCTGTCTGTCATAATTTTATTTAATCTATTCGAAAGAAATCCATGTGTATTCGCTGCACTTTCTGTACTTTTTATTCCGGAAACAGAAGAGGAATTTATAGAGGTCGGCGTTAATGGTCGAGAAGATGTGCCATTGCCCAACGCATTTAGAGCACGCACTGCGCTAGATCCCAGAGGCGCTTGTCTTGTTGATAATTTTCGTAGATCCTATATGAAATATAATATGTACTTCTAAGCATAGAAGACAAAATTATTTTAATACTTCTATTTATATTTTTTACCTTAACAGGAGTTGTTTCAGGAGTAGCTTCTATAGCAGCCTCGGGCGGGGAAGTACCGCTTCTATTGTTATTAGGCGTTGGCGGAGCAGAGCGTGGCTCATGAGATGTGTTTTGCGCTGGACTGTGCGGTGGCACTGTCATGCTCGGTGACCAGAACGTATCATCTTCACCATTACTAATCTCCATGGTCGTTACTCCCCCGCAAATGTTTATCGGCGCGCAAATGATGGAAGATTGATCTGTAAATGCATAAATGAAGTCATCATTTTCTATTATATTCTTCGGAAAAGACACAGGTATGAAGATGGCAATAATGCTGACCTAGAGGTGGAGTGCACCGAGAATTAACTACTCCTAAAATTTCTTCTCGACATTTGTCTAACGTAAAACGACCACATTCTATCACAATATCATGATGTTCCATTTTTTTCCACCTATGATGCAACAAAAAGAGGCAACAGTAATTTAGTCAACGCTGCATGACCCAATATATTATTGGAAAATATTTACATGTATATATACATATATTTGTATACATATATATACCTAGTAGCTGAAATTTCTGCATCCTTGGATGCTGTAACAAGAGAAGGGTGCATACGCACAGAATCCAACATGGGTCTAATAGTATGAGTAAATGTAGCCAATTGATCACGCTGAACATACTGTTGCTTCAGGTATGATATAAAATTGCAAGGATACATTGCGTACAGTCTATGAAATAAGCTGTATAATCCTACCTATAACCGACAGCATGGTAAATAGTTTATGTTAACGTTACTACACTTATAAAATGATTGTAAACATTCACCTGCAAATGTATGAGGTACAAATGGTCCTTGTCGATGACATTTGATGCTGTGGTCGAAGTAAAAGGGGTAGAAGGAGAAAGTAAGGACGATTGATGATGATGATAATAACAGGCC
Source organism: Cephalotes varians (assembly GCA_037157785.1). NCBI lineage: Eukaryota > Metazoa > Arthropoda > Insecta > Hymenoptera > Formicidae > Cephalotes > Cephalotes varians. Next base: position 252,718 of record JANQDE010000079.1, read on the forward strand.
AAGCGGCCGAATACCTCAAATATTTCTGGTAGATATGGCCCTAGAGCAGCAGGTAACATTGGTAACAACATTACTAACAGAAGAAGGGCACTCATAAGTGGTAATATATCTGCCTCCACCTTGAAAAATACAGTCTTGTAAAACTGTATATGTATACTTAATCCTCTTTCCAATATTTATATAATACATTATTTTTAAATCAAATATACATTTTAAATGCAAAGTTCTTAATTAACTCATATCATTAATCAATAATCATTGGCGTATGAAAATTATGTATATACAGCATAAATTATATGCATCTAAAATGAGTCATGATCATGTTAGAACATATTAAAAAATGCAGAATTGAAATTGCAGTTAATGAACAAGTTTTATGCATATATACATAAAAAAACATACGGATCAACAAAAAAAGGAAAAACAGAGAAATATATTACCTTAAGTAATTTGAGTAGATCTCTGAATAAAGCATGACTGGCTAGCTTGTACAACCAAGTAGGCTGACGTCTGGCTATATGCCCAAGCAGTGTGAGTGCCTGTATTCTCTGCCTACTGTTGCCAGGTTTTGAAAGAATGTCTGACAAACGATCTAATAGATGTTTGTCGTGTGGTTCTCGTACACCTGCTAATACTTCCACTGTTCTCAAGGAATTCGTAGAAAGATAATAATCGAACAATCCGTTTACCAGCCAATTGTCTTTTGCTGTAAGAGATCCAATTTAAAAACAATCATATTATACCTGACACTACAAAACATACATATGTATTACTCACTGCATAAGAAATGATCGTGGAATACTTTCTTAATCTCCTCGACCTCCCCAAGTTTATTCGATTCCAGCAAGTAAAACAGATCGGCAACGCCTGCGGGACCGACGCTCATCTTGACGGCGATGATGGTTCGGCTCCAAAGATCCTACTCTCTCATGGTCCTTCGATCAGGCGGTGGAAGCAGAAATCAGTTCGGCAACGTCGTTCTGAGCCATCCGTCTGTCACGCAAGACAGGCATTGTCTGGAGTGACGGGGATGCCAAGGTACCTGCATGGGAAAGAAAATATCACCGTGTGAGAAGCGGATCGCTGAAAGCTCGAAGGACAATCCTGAGACCTCCTGCGCCAGCAATCGCAGCTACCAGCTGATCGCGGGAGTTGAATCATGCGACACATCGGCTCGACCATTCTGCGCGAAAACGACACGTCACGACAGGATCGCGCAATCACCCGTGCAAACTGTCAGCGCGTGTATACCTTTTACCCGCTGCACGACACTCGGAGTCTGTTTGCCCTGTTCCGCGTAACCGCAAAACTGTCAATCATCTCGACGACGACCGGTCGTGCGGTAAGCATCGCAGCGCATCCACAACGTCGGACAAGCCCTGCGGCGAGCTTCGCGTGTGTATCAGGACGAATCAACCGAAGCAACTCACCCGAATCTCATCGAGCACCTGCACGGGCAGTCCACGGGCAAATTCCTGCGAGTTCTATGGCGACTGGCGAACTCGGGTGGTGGGAAAATCTCCATATACCTTCTTCGGGATCTCCTTGGTGCTGCCATCTCACCGTTGCACGTCATCCGACATTAATTTTCACGCATCTAGATAGAATTGTCGCGTATTGGACTGCTAATTATCTTGCGAACTCGATGATTCGACACAGAATTAAATAATGATATTTTTTAAATTCCTTTCTCTTGCATCGAGTTATTTGAATATTAAGGGCCACTTTTACCAACGTCGGTTAAGTTAACCGATGGTTAAAGTGTCAACCGTGATTGGTTCATTCTGGTCAAAGACAAATGCGATTGGATAATTCCATTGGAATTAACCGTCGGTTAGATTAACCATCGGTTAACTTAACCGACGGTTAATTCCAATGGAATTATCCAATCGCATTTGTCTTTGACCAGAATGAACCAATCACGGTTGACACTTTAACCATCGGTTAACTTAACCGACGTTGGTAAAAGTGGCCCTAAGAGTTCAATATATCAATAGAAAATTTTTCTTTTAGAGATAAGATGCTGGAATCCCTAGAAGTTACGTTCTTTTATTGGGCGTAAGTGAAGTTTACGAAATAGTCACTAGGGCTGTGTTCCGATATTACTGCCAGTACTGAAAATCTGTAGTATACGTCACGTACTCTATAGATTTTCAGTACTGGCAGTAATATCGGAACACAGCCTAGATTAGATTTGGATCAAATTCGATTAACTGGTGATTAACTAAACTGATAGAGTTTAGAGCAAAATTTCTAACTATATAATTGATTATTTTTAACAAAAAAATTACGTGTATGTTTAATAGTTAATATCCCGAGCTCTCGATATATCAAAAATTATAATATCGTGGAAGGGCTAATGAGAGCTATAACACGCTGTTGATGGTGCGCAGTAACTAATAAGATTTATTTAGTATAATTACAAACGTTTCGGCTTACCTTTAAGCCATCCTCAGTGTGCACGTTCAACTTTCAAATCGGTCACCGATTTGAAAGTTGAACGTGCACACTGAGGATGGCTTAAAGGTAAGCCGAAACGTTTGTAATTATACTAAATAAATCTTATTAGTTACTGCGCACCATCAACAGCGTGTTATAGCTCTCATTAGCCCTTCCACGATATTATAATTTTTGATTATTTTTATTTTTATTTTTTTCCATATGTGAACAAAAAATAATTTCTCTTAATAAAATGGTAAATAGATAAGCTAACCGCCGATTAACTTAACTAGCAATTAGTTCAACTCACAAGATTGCTTTTGATTTTGCAAGAGCAAAAGTTCTATATAATTCATTATTTCTAATTTAATTTTTTTGTTATGAACAAAAAAATTTAATAATTCTATTCTAAAAAATTTTCACACAAAATGATAAATATTGCTTAATTTAATCAGAAATTAAAGCAAAATTTTATACTTATATAATTATCCTTGTTTTTTAATTTTTTTTTCATATGTTGAGCAGCAAAAAATTAATAATCTTAAAATAGATGCCCTAATATAGATGCCTTAATTGTCGATTAAGTTAATTGAGGTTTGATTGAAGTCATTCTTTCAACTCGGGGAAAAAATTACGAATGGAAATGAGAGGAATGATAATTTCAAGAATAATCACGTTTTATATAGATCTTCGTTATAATATATTTATATATATTTCCGCAATCATTCGATGCATTGCGTTACGTTACTTTGTAAATTTGTGTAAATTTTTAGAATACGAGTATGTATCTAAGTATTTTAGATCTCGAAGAAATCTCGTTTAACTTGATGTATAAAACACGATATGAAAAGTCAAATTCATAATTTGATATTCTAAAAAAAAAATAAATCATTAAAAGTAATTTTTAATGTTACTTTGCGCTGAAAATCGGCGATTTGTTTACGACATTAATTGAAGAGGAAATTCTTGAAGATTACCTTGATGCAGATTTATCAAGCAAAAATACTGAAGAAACATTATTTATACACAATGGGATGATGGTGTAGCTCCGTGCGTACGCGAGTAATTAGTAGCTAGTGAATCCCGGATTTGTTAGACCCTCATCTCGCGCGCGCGCGCGCGCGCGCGCGCGTGTGTGTGTGTGTGTGTGTGTGTGTGTGTGTGTGTGTGTGTGTGTGTGTGTGTGTGCGCGCGCGCGCGCGCGCGCTAATCGGAATGATATATGTACAGTATATATATAATATGTATAATGATGTATGTACGCTCACGAGCGGCATCATTTTATGGAATCGGATTTCGCTGCGATCAGGCTGTACTCCTGTATAAAGGAGTATGTTAATCTGTGATCTAATGTTTTGATCGCTCGCTCGTGGATGTCGCTGGCTCTCTTCGGATCTCCATGTTTCATCTCGTACTTGATATAATTTATCCAGAGAGATGTGATGCTAGTCCCGAATTGCAGCACTGCCCTTTCGTAAGGTCGCCGCACGTACTTCGGAAGGGTCTCTGGCTGTACAAGTTCTAACATAATCATCTTCTCATGAAATTCTAACGAAGTAGATGATTCAAGACAGAGATTCTCATATGCCTTGCGAGCCTCACGGATACCTGGAGGAAAAACAAAGATAGATATAAAAAAATTTGTCTTATTAATAGGAACATATGATATTTTTGATAACACGCGCAAAATAATCAAATATAATTGATAATACCTTTCGTTAAAACGAGCCATTCAAGCCACATAGGTTTGATATCTCTGGCGATCAATGGATGCGCCTGCAGAGCTGTTTGAAAGCTCTTCTCAGCCTCTTCCGAACTTTTTATCTGAGCATGCAAGATTCGCATTTTCCATAAAGGTAACGCTTTCTCGCCCAATATCTCTGTTACCTAATTGATAAAATATCTCAATATTGGAAAAATCAAATATATTAATTTGCAAGATTTATTACCTTCGGAAACATAGCATACGCTTCTTTCTCCAGACCACACTGCAACAAATGATTGAGTCGTGCGTGCCAAATACCAACGCTATTTGGCACAGCATCGGTCGCCCCACACAATACTTCATTCAGTTTTTTCCGCACACTTTCATCGTGCTCTTTATCAGCGTTCAACATATCAATCTATGGAATGCAACAGCTACTTTTAGCTATTTTATTTATAAGAAGAAAGAGAAGAACAAATGGTTATAGTTTTTAAATATTTAAAAAAGATTTCAATCTGATAGATATTTTAATTAAATTTTAATAATTGAAGTTTCAAGTAGAGACATTGCTAAAATAAATGTATAGAAAACAAACTATTTCAAAAACATTAATTTAGATGTATGAATTATAATGAAATTTGAGCAAGTACTATCTATAATTGTTAAATTAATTGTCCGTGTATAGTACGAATACGAAATATTGTTGAACACAAACCCAGTATAGATAATGTTTCTCTTTCAGTTTTTTTGCCTGATGAGCCTGCATCAAGGCGGTTTTCAGGAGTTTCCTTTTGAAATTTGGCAATGATTGCAGATCACGATTAATTTCTAACAAGCATTCTATGTACAACGACCAGATTTCTTCAGTCTTGATTTTCTTTACAGCAGCCTGATAAACTTTGTTACATGATGTGATGCGATCCCTCAAAGAGATCTGCTCGGTATTCTCCAGTTCCATCGGTGTGTCACTGAGACCTGGTTGTACTAAACCTTGCAATTCACGACGCGCCATGGTATCCCACATTAAAGGCTCATGAGCATACTCCCGAATCATATCGCTATAATTAAATTATATCTTTAATTTTAATTACTGCAAAAAATCATATTTGAGGTTTATGATATTAACACGCGTGCGTATATGTACTAAATGATTCTCTTCTGCAATTGCTCGACGTTATCATATTCCATTGTAATGTTGAGCAACTCTATTATGAATTTAATATCTTTGATGCGATCGACAGCCTGTTGGTATATAAGGTACGCTGTTTTCAATGGAAATGCTATTTCACTATCTGTTGTCATCGATGGATTGTCTTCCTGATTCTCAGTATTTTCAGCGTTATTAGAAGCTGTTTCTAAGCGATTGTCCAATTCGAGTCTATGAAAAGAAATGCAGATGTACTTTGACCAAATAATTGACAGAGTGCATAAAAAATTATTAAGATATACACTTTGTACTCACTTGAAAGCATCAATATATAACAGCTGAGAGTCAGGATGAATCTGTAAACCCCTAAGAAGATACTGCCGTGCGTTGTGCTTATTTTTGTTCTCTTCTAATTCCCAACATGCCGCTATGTGCCAGCACTTTGGCTTGTCTCTATGCACTTGCAGCATTCTGCCTAACATGTGATTGATATTACTATGAAAGTGCTGTAGAAACAAATAATTGTATCAAGTTATATAAATACAATAAAATAACAGATATCCATTTATCTTGCTACCTACCACATGCTTACAGAATTTCATATAAGCAACCCAAAATCGAATATCATCTTGAAATTTAAATATTGCATCTTTGTACAAGTTATTCATCTTATTAGTGATACCGTAATCGATGACCGACTTCTTTTGAGTGATACCATATTTCTAAAAAAGTATATATTTTAGAGTACATGCGATTACTTTTATATGTATATAATATAAACTTATGTAGCACAGTTTGGATATAGACACAGATACCTACATCCCTTCGTTGCTTGATCAACTTTAACAAATCCATTTCATACTGTATGTACCGAAGGTAGTCCTCCTTGCACTTTGTGTGTCGTTGAATTTTATACTCGTATTCTTTGAGTTTCTTGGCGATGCTTCTGAAGATATAATAATAAAGATCGATACTTAATGACAACATCGACTCGTCACATGTGCATTCGTACATAACCTAAATTCACGTTCGCTCACCGAATCTCATTTTTATCAAAAAGCTTGATCCTTTCCATTTGCTCCAGCTCGGGGATCATGTCCTGGCACCGCTTCTCCACGAACTCCGCCATTTCTTGGGAATCTTAGAGGACACTTGGACAGATTAACTCAGCGAGAAAAAATTGCGTAGAGAATATCCGCGAGCAGACGCGAACTCCGTAGTTTGTCGCAGTGTTTCCAGAAATGTCCAGGTGCAAACACTGCAAACCGCTACATCGAGCAATGGATGATGAGGGGAGGGCACGCACACGAAAGCAAGCACGGCGTCTCGGCTATGTACGGTAGAAGAGTACAAACGTATTATCTTCTAGCCTACTCCCTCGCTGTACATATGATTTGGTATAATTGTCGAGGCCCAAGGCTGCCAATAGCTGTGTTCAGCGGAGAAAGCCACTCTTACTTTCTTCTTCTTTCTTTAAAATATAATTCTTTAATTAATTTTTATCTTTAAATCTTTGCTGGATCTAAATGTAGAAACCAATCGCAATAAAGAATCAGCGAGCGCTCATCGAGCGATTTTCTTTGCTGAGGGCCGATTTCGCCATCTTTGATTAACTTCATCGTCTGTTTAAGTAACAACTGATTGGTTAACTCTAATGGAATAATCGGTCTTGAATTCAGCCAATGGCTGCGTTCAGCAGAAAAAAAAACAGCTTAGGGCCACTTTTAGGGCCAATTTCACCAACGTCGGTTAAGCTAACCGACGGTTAAAGTGTCAATCGTGATTGGTTTATTCTGATCAAAGACAAATGCGATTGGATAATTCCATTGGAATTAACCGTCGGTTAATCTAACCGACGTTGGTAAAAGTGGCCCTTAGTAAGCGTTTTGCACTGATTGGATTATATTTAGATCTAAAAGCTATAATCCAATCAGCGCACAGCTGCTTTTTCTGCTGAACTTGTCCAATTTATTTTCGGCGTGTTCGTTGTCGGAATACACGAAATTCCCTATGTTATAAAGTTCCTGCTTCTCTAACCTCAAATTTAATTTTTCATGTAGAGATATACAATACATGCAAATATATTTTGCGATTGCTTAAAGAAACAGGTAAGAAAACTTTTGTTTATTCTGGAAACAAATATAGACTTTTTTATACGAACGCTGTGTGCTTATGTTTAAAAATTATTGATTTATTGCGAGGAGATTCTTTTTTACAAGATGCGTGATATCTTCACATTTGTTTAATTTTGTGCGCTGAATTAATTGAAACTCACGAATATTTAAGGATTGCAAAATTCAATATTCACGCATAAACTTTAATACGAAATTCTTCAATACATGCACTCGAAAATCTATGAATTTATGTTTAAAGATAACATATTTTCTTTCAAAGTAGAAGCTTTCGGTATGTTATGTAAATTATTTATAAACAGGAAAGATTAAAAAAAAGTCTGAAAGTTTGGAATGTAGGAATTTAATAATGCAAGAATTTGAGTATCAAAGTATATAATTGAATCAAAATTTGATTCCAAGAATTTAAATTAAAAATCACTGAAAATTAATATGTATAATTTTAAGACTCAAAAAAATTCAAGTTTTTTCAATAAATACAAACAAATAAAGAATCTTAAATAAATATGCTTTTTTGTTAGAGCAAAAAATGACTAGGTATGCAAGAGCAAAAGGATCCAAAGCTTCAAACGAGAGATTACCAAACGAGGCTACTCCATGGCATGTAATAAAACAGCAGATAGAAGAGAACAAGACTAAAGTATCTTCAGATAAGAAAAAATCAGCGAAGGAGTTATTGAAAGATCAAGAAGACACATTCAACAGTAGTATCAATGGAAATGCTGGAGAATGGGCAGAATTTGAAGATAATGGATCTAAATCTAACACAAAAAAACATAAGAAATCAAATTCAAACAGAAATCTTGCAAAAAATTCTGAAAGTGATATAGCATCCGAAAGTAATGCAGAAAAATCACAAGAAATAGAAGATGCAAAAATTGAAACAACAGGGAAAACAACTAAATTTTCTAATAAAAAGAAACAAGGCATTGATAATACAAATTCGGTATCTAATGAAAAAGAATTGAATATTCCACAAGGTGCGAATTACGTTGTGTTAAGCAAACGACAGAAACGGAATCAGAAAAGGAAGTTAGAAATGTCTAACGATGAATCTAAGAGGTTCAAAAGAGATACCCCGAACAAAAATAGCGATACATACACAAGAAAGGAAAAGAAGAAAAAGGGAGAATATAAAAGAAGAAAGCCAGATGTTGGTGTCACAAAAATAATAATTAACGGTGTGGAAATCGAAATTGTTATGTATGATGGATTCCCTGTTAAAAAAGAAGATGCAGAGAGATTGACAGAACTCAAACAGAAAATGATAATGAAGGGTAAGTATATATACAATAGTATTAAACGTTATATATTATGATAGCAAAGTTTTAATTTTGAATTCTAATTTTTTTTTTTTTTTTTGAAGTTTTAATTTCTACAAGAATTGATAAAAAATTTACATCAACGTGTAAAAATCCTTAAAATGCTAGAATTTAAAAGAATTATTTAGATTTTTCTTCGAATTTTTTAAACATGAAAATTAAGAATTTTAATTTAAGGATCTAAATGTAATTTCAGAACATGGATTTAATTAGTATATTTTGTACTGATATTAAAAAAAGACTTCCAAAGTATAAAATTGATAACATCTGTATTGCATTCCATCGTTATTCAGGTATACCAAAATCAGAAGTAGATATGGCAATGAAATTGGAGAGACGCAGGGCTGAAAAAGCCTTGGCACGCATCAGGAAACATGTCTGTTTCAATTGTCGCAAATCTGGACATAATCTGTCGGATTGTCCTGAACTTGATCGCAATGAGTCCTGCACAGGCATCTGTTTCAAGTGCGGTTCAACGGAACATACCCATTTCGAGTGCAAAGTCAACAAGGATTCCACCTATAGATATGCCAAGTGCTTTATCTGCCGCGAGCAGGGTCACGTTGCCATGCAATGCCCTGATAATCCTACAGGAATTTATCCTCATGGTGGTTGCTGTAAGATTTGCGGAGCTGTAACACACTTAAAGAAGGATTGTCCCGATTTGGTGAATGCCAAGGAAGATAGCAACGTTACAGTGGAAAAAATGGACGAATCCGCCGTGGAATCTTTGCAGAAGGATACGAAAGATAAATGCGAAAATAATAAACCATTAAAAAATAAGATCATCAAATTTTAAGTGATGTACTTGACAAAATATATTTATGAACCTATATTACATCTTATTACTCTTTTTGATTGGTAAAAAGAATTACATACACATGTAAGGAAATTTTTTCATTAGAAAATTTTTAATTTTGTTTAAAAAAAAATTTTGTTAACTTTTATATTTACCTTTTAAATAAACATAACATATAGATTATTATAAAGCAGTTGTAAATATGGATTGTAAATACATATAATATACATACACAAATATGCAGTATAATTAATAATTGATAATTTTTTAATAACAAACGATATATCTTATTTTAGATATCTCAATTTTCTTAGAAGATTCTATTGATAATATCTCAATAGCTTTAAAATAACTTAATATTCTCAAAGCATCATTGATATCATAACAACTGTTTTATACCAGAAATGCTTCGAATATTTAAAAAAATAATGAGATATGTATATTAATATAACTTTTCACTATTTATTTCTTGAAATATGATTATATTTAAAGTCATTCGAACAACATTATAAGATCCATTATTAAAAAACCTTTTGTATTATAGTCAACATTTTTATAACAAAGTACTATAATTTCTTTATTACGTATATGCATTATTACGAAGAGCATTTCTTATCGCACGAGTACAGCACAAAAGTTATTCATAAAATGTCAAAACACAGCATAATTTATTTCTGCTATTATAAATATATAAAAAATATCAATGATGAAAACTACTTTAATGTAACTACTTTAAAAAATCTTATTTTTAAAGTTTAAACATTTAAAATTTAATTTATATTTAAATTTAATTTTAATTCAGGAAAATATTTTCAATTACAATCATATTTCGATGCTATCCTATTAGTTGCTTAAAAAAAGTATTGCAATTCTATATATATTTGTATTTACGTATACGCGTAAATAGAATATTACATAAAACTAAAAATTTCTTATTCCTTAATTTGATATTTTCAACATTTCGCCAACAGATTTATTATTATATTACAATAACTCAAAATTAAGCGCGGATTGCAATGTGTTAAAATATCTTTTACATAAATATTGAGTCATCAAAAGATAAATGAGAATGGAAAAAAATAAAAAAATGGAAGAGAAAGAGAAAACTAACACATTAAAGAGTGTAATAAATGAATCATTTCTCAAGTTAATAGAGCAGTATTTAAACAAAAATATTCATTGTAGGTTGTTTTGATATACTGTACATTTTAATCATAATGCGTATGTGACGCATATAAATATTTTTTCTATATAAACTGCAGCTGCACTTTCGATCGTAGAATTTTAATTCGAGAAATACATGTATGTGTGTGTATATATAATACAGGGTGTTTTAAATCGCATTTTCCTTATAATCTAAATAAACGACATCATTTGCCTCAATCAATTATCAAACCATCGATAATCTAAGTTACGAGTCATTAAAAACTAAGGATGAATTAAATTTTAAGAGTATTAATGAATAACAGAATTCTTCATACATAATATCAAGTACCTTTCACTGAAAGTAGAGCTTTATTTCATATCTTTATAGTGCTATTATATATATAAAACACCTAATATTCACAGTTAAATAATATACAAAGATCTTTTAATGCAATTACAGGAGGAAAATCCTATAAAAGCTGAAGTCGCAGTTGTTATGTACATGTAACATTAACGTATTAATGTTATATTAATGTTTTTTTTCATTGTTATGTTTCATTAGTATTTTAAAACATACAAATGAAGTTTATATATTTGTACTATTAGTTAAAATACATAGCAACTGTGATCTAAACCATTATAGGCACTTCTCTATGAGTAAATAAACTGTAAAGGAAGGTGCGGATCAATAAAATTTTACTATAATTATTTTAGTTTTAGCATCTAATATATATTATTTCGCAAATATAACGACTTATTTCTAAAAATATATGAAATGCAACCAATAGATTGGCGAGATAAGTTTTACGAAATGTTTTATCATCTTCTCTGAACACTGTGTAAATTTGTTAAATGGTAATGAAGCAATTGAATTGCAATGTGAGCTATCCCTTCTTATTTACCAATGTGTGATTTATTACATCTGAAAAAACATTCCAAATAAAAAATTCTTATTTATTAGCAAATTGGCGCTATTTCTTTTGTCACATTCAAAATTAAAAAGTCAAAAATTATTTATTTTTAGAAATTGCAAAAACATTCATCATCTTATGTTGATATATAAATTATAGAACATCATTTTTCTTTTAGAAGTTAAAATCTGAGGGAAGAGATCTGCTCATTTATAGCTTATATCATTCCCATTTATTATTCGGAAATTCATGCGCAAAGTTATTCATTGCAGACTCGCTTTGAAAGGCGCTTAAAGAATAAACTTAGAGAGTTTGAAAAGTTTCTTTTTGCATTTTGTGTGATATAATGTCTTTGGTACCAACACACTTTATACTATCTTTATTTATATCCAATTCTCATAATCAATAATGATAGATGAAAATTACAATGCAAGCACAGTGCACCTGCTAAGTAGCTTCAGCTTTGTGCGCCGAGTCAATAATCTCCTTTAAACATCGACCAAATTCCTCAATAATGAGACGTTGAGATGTTTCGTCGTCAAACATATTACGTTCCGCCTCATCGGCTTGTGCCATTAAACATTGACATGTTATTTCCACTACCTTCTCCGTCAGAAAATTGAATGGTTGCCTATAATAAAAAATAAAAAAACATAACTTTAAAATATATACAATAAATAAAAATATGTAAAATTTAAATGTACATAACTACTATCATACTGCATCTACAATCCAAATTTCTTAAAAATTATAACTTTATAAAGAAATTATCTCATACCTTGTACCAGTATTGGATGTTGCTGGTGGTCTAAATGCCATTTCAGATAATTGTAGCTGTGCCTTATTTAAACTAAGCTGAGTCGTTTTGACTTCTGGCGCATCCGCCAAATCCTTTAAGGATTTTTTCTGCAAAATTGGATCTACAATATTGCGACAGCCTATGCATTTACAATTTCCAGAACATGGAATCTTTGCCTGAAAGGGAAATACATTTGAAAATTTCTTATATCAACAAATAAATACATATTCAAAAACCAAATATCATTAAAATTTATATATATAAATTGCATTTTGAACATTTTATTAAATGAGAAATTATTGAAAACATTAGTTATACATTATCAGGAAATACAGAATATAATAAAAGAATAAAAAATTAACCATGTGTTTTGCTGCGTTTGTTTTTACAAAAACAAAAATACATATCTACAAGCTTAACTGTTTTTTAAATATTTATGTAGTTCATAGTACCTCATAACATTCACAATAATTCTTAAGACAGCCACTACGTTTGCAATTGCAACCTTTGTTATGTCTCCTTATATCTTCCCCAGTCTCACGGCCTTTCCCGATTTTAGGCCGAAAGGCATTAGGGTTGCGCTCCAAGCAGGATTTAATTGCGCGCTGTCGCTCCTCCTCGTTACCAAGATTGTTCGAGCAATTATTACAATTGCACATGTGACAAAATTCGCCGTTTGCAAAGCAATCGCAGTATCTATGACATAAAGAATTGCTATTTAGATTTTATTCAAATAAAAAATATAAAAAAATATATATATATTTAAATTATATATATATAAAAAATATAAACAAATTGGAGTTAATTCTGCTTTAAAAGACAGTTTTAATTTTTCTATAATTTTATATTTACTTCGATTAAACTTGCTCAAATTTTCTTTGAAATGTCACATATATATCTTAATGCTTTTAAAAAGATGCTTCTGTCAATTATGAAAATAACAAATGAAAGTGAAAATCCAAGGCCTACTATATAAAAGATACATATATATAAATTTAAGTCAAGTAAAATATTTTATCTAGAAATGTTTTTATTAAGATAATGTTTTCATTATGACTTAAAAAATTATAAAATGTTTAGATATCGTAACATTTTTTAAATACTTACAGCTTAAGACATTGTGATTTGGTGCAGTTGCATGGTTTTCTTGGCCTGATGCCATTCGGCTCTACGTTACTGTAAACTCCTCTTTGAGAATTCTTTCCATCAATTACGCACAAAGTTGTTGTAGAACCTTGTGAACTTCCTAAGAGACCTGGTGTTGTTTGGGACTTCAATTTTACCTCATCTGTTGACTGTCCAGATCAAATAACAATATTATATAAAAGTTTATATAAAATTATATATATATATATATATATATAAGTTTTTACAAAAATTGTATAGCTTAAGAAAGTATGCACATTCTCAAGAAAATCCATTACACAATACTTTATAAAGATAAAAAATTACAAATTTCTCAAAATCTCGTATTGTTTATATTTTATTTCTGAACTAATTTAATATTAACCCATAAAAAAGAAAGGTAAATTGGATAATAAAAAACATAAATGAATATTGAACCTGTTGTTGAATATATTGAGCAGGTAAAACAACGATGTTCCCAACATTCGGACTGGTCGATAGGACCGCCTGTCCTGACGCTAATTGACTCAGTGCTGATGCGGGGATTGCCACCGCATTTTTCGATTGACCACCGACTGCTGCAGATGCAGGTATGAGTAATTTTTGGCTACTTGTCAATGTTGTCTTCGGTGCAACATTTCTCAGAGACTGACTTCCTGTATTTAATGGCACAACCTAAATAAAAACCATATAAAAGAATCGTTTACAATAGACATTTTAAATATCACATAGCACTTGAAATATCACATACAGTATTATTTTAACATTAACAAAATTTCTTAAATTAAGAATAAAAAACATACATACAATAAACACTTTTTCTTTCTTCTCTTGTCTTGCTAAAAGATATGCTAATCAAATTTTCATATACCTTTACAATCTGTTGCTGATTTCCTATTTTCTGACCAATACCTACAGTCTGAAGTGTCGTGCTGACCTTTGATTTGCCTACAGTAACGACGTTAGTAGATCCTGTTGAAGGAGTACTAACTAATCTCACGCATTGCATCTGAAATAAATCGCATAACATAATAGACAATGTACATATATCCATATTATATGATTATCAATTAATTAAGGATAAATTATAACGTACTTGTCTTCCAGACATCTGAATTTGATGGACTTGATTTGATCCAGTCACAATGTTCTGATTAGCGGGTATTCTAATGACTTGTCCACTTCCAAATACATTACCAGGTTTCAAAGAACCCTAAAAAAAAAGAATTTTTATATGTTACATGATTTATTGAGATAAATTTAATTTTCATCTCTAAAATGTGAAAGAATTATTTGATTATCATTCATAATCCTTCAACCTGTCTAATGATCACTTTCTGCGGATTTTGCTGTGTTGATGGCTTGGATAAAACAAATGCGGACTGCTGATTCGTCGTCGTTGAGGATTTGGATTGAAAACTTATAGTTGGCGCAGGAAGGATTTTCGTTGGTGATTTTACAGTATTCGTTGGTACTATAGTTACTTTCGATTGCTGAGATGTCGAAGGCTGTAGCAACTTGTTCAGTATCATATTCTACGAAAAGATATAACTATTCGCGCGAGATATACATACAATTTTTAATGGATTGTACCATGTAACTCGAGACAAACCTTTGGCGAAGATGACGGCAAAATATGTTGTTTATTGGTAGAGAGTATAGTACCCATCTGTGCCAACGTTATATTTTTCGTCGGGCTGTTATAATTAGAAGAGCTATTGAGGAATTTGATCCCCTGCGTCGGTTGATTTTCGCTTTGTGAACTCGTAATGAGAACTTGCTGAGTACCAGATTGTGGCTGATTTCCTGTCAATATCATCTTCGTGTATATCTGCAAAAGGTAATTTAAAATCTAATATATAATTTTATGAGGATAGATTCATGTAAAAACAATCGACGAGTTCCAAATTCGATCCTCATGGCATATGGCTTTCAATTTTATGCAAGGTCGATTGAAAAGTAAAAAATTGTAATTGAAGAAATATGTATCGTAATCAATAGCCGGCATTCATAGTCCGCTCTTATTTAAGATCATCTTAAATAAGCTATACAGCTCTCTTATTGGTTGAAATAGAATCTTAAGATAATCTTAAATATAAGAACTGACTATGAATACCACCTTAAATAATGTTTCGGAAATATTTCAATTAAATTTCAAGTATATTATATAATTTGACGAAGTTCTTTCACTCTTTATGAAGATTGTAAATTCACATCTTACGTTACGCCCTTGCGAAACGTTCTGTGTTGTCCGTTTCAACGATGGTTGCGAAATCTTAACATTCTGCATGTTACTGATCGTAATATTCCCAGAGGCATTAGTTGTTACGATAGACTTGGTGGGCTGAGTGGTTCTTAATTGAACGACGCTCCCATCCGCAGATTTGCCAGTGATTAGAGTCTGGGCTAAAGACTGTAATTGTTCGGCCGAAGCTGTCGAGGGATGTGATATCTTCAGAATTTGGCTGGTGCCCTGTCCACTCACAGGCGACACTATCATAATCGACTGACTCTGGGTAGTTTGGCAGATGCTTGGTTTAACCTGAGGAGTTATCGTAAATAAACTATTGCGTTTAAGTGGCACGTTGTAATTGCAATTGGAAACGTTACCTGAACTGCCGATACCGGTACTCTTTGCAGCGTGGGCTTTGTTTGAAACACAATATTCTGGGTGTTTTGATTAGCCATCGTGTAAATGTGTTCGGCTTGCACTTGCTCGGAAATTTCAGTCATCTCCACATCAGGTACTATTGTGTCAGTCTCAACGTTCTCGTCGATTATTATCCGGTCGTCCGTCATAACTCCCTCTGTGTTCATGCATTCAAATTCCGCTTGAATATTCGCAAACTCCTCAAAGTCGTTCGACGTATACTGCTCGCTGCTGTGAGATAAGCTCAGTGCGCTGAGATCGCTATCTCCCAGTGTACGCGAATCCAAAGCCAAGGATTCTACCAGGGCTCTCGTGTTTTGCACCTTATTAGTGGACATGACGGTAATACCTGAGCAAAACATCAGCATCATTAAATGATAATCCAAGTTTACAATTAGAATAATAGTCCAATTATTAAATGTAAAAAATAATAAATGGAAAAAGAGAGCAACAAGTGAATAACACAATGGAAATAAGAGAAAAGAACTTTTATTCGGTCAAAGCGGATCTTGGTGCTTAACCCTTTAACTACGGCTGTTGTCAAAAGACGACGAAATAAAACATGTATAAAGGGTCAATAATATTTTTATATAAATTTTGGATATATTTTTCAGTTCTATAAATATACTGTGCGCTGATATGATTGTTGGACTTGAAACGCAATCCTATAAACTGAAGCTAAAATAATATCACAAATTAAATTGATCATCAATTTAAGAGATATAAGTTATCACTTATATAACATCAATTCTATTTGCATTTACAATTAAAATCGTGAGTTTCAAGAGTTTCTAAATATATTTGCACATAACATGCAAATACAAGCTGCAATACATAATTTTTTTAGCAATTTTTAAGGCTTCCTTTGCTGATGATGTTATAATGGATTAGTTTTGATTACAAATGGAAACAGTTCTTGAAAAGTAAAATATCACAAGTATGTAAAAATAATTAGAATAATAAATTTATTTTCAATCTTAAATTTTAAATCTATTATTAAAAGTATTTAGAAATTTTTACTATGTAGAAAACTCTAAAATAAAACGATATATTATCGTGATATGAGAAAATGCTAAATACCATTCAAATAAATATAATTAACCAAACCATAATTAAGTAGCCATCACACGCACGTATACACATACACACACACTCTCTCGTCCAACAAAAAATCTAAACACTTAGTCTATTC
This sequence comes from Cephalotes varians, assembly GCA_037157785.1. NCBI lineage: Eukaryota > Metazoa > Arthropoda > Insecta > Hymenoptera > Formicidae > Cephalotes > Cephalotes varians. Next base: position 270,085 of record JANQDE010000079.1, read on the forward strand.
TACTACAAGCGCGATTCTGTTTACTTATTCGAACAGACGCTCTATCGGCGGCTTTGATCGTCCGCGCTAATAATCGCCGCGATTCCGCCGCTCGTCGCCAAAGTGATCAAGGATTTCGAAACGGTGTGAACGATTTAAATCTGTCGTGGTCAAGCTTTTGAAAAGTCGCGGGACGTTCGTCCGGCTGTTCACCCGAGCGAAGTTCGACGCGAGCGTACGTTCGAACATGCCGAACGCGGACGCGAATTCGAACACGCCGAAGGGAGAAACAGATGGAAAAGAGGGGAAAAAAAAAAAGGAAAATAAACCGAGAGAGAGTGCGGAGCGCGAAGTCGTCGTGGAACATCAGCGCCATTTCTCGGCGGAACGCGCCATTTTTGCGAGGCAGATTTTCGAGCGCGCAGCGACAGCTCGCTTACGAGCGGCGTGCCGCGCCGAGCACGACGGGGTCGGGACTCCGACGCGTGGCACGGCGACGGGCGAGATGTCGCGGAGGACGTCGCGCGCGACGGCGCGCGGGACCTAACCTCAAACGGGGTTTTCGCGATCGTGGCAGCGGGAGGGGGAGGAAAAGGGATAGAGGCCACCGAGCGAGGTCGGACGGCGAAATCGAAGCTTGTGGCCGGACAGAGGCGCGGATTCCATCCGTCGCTCGGGATCCCGAACGGGCGACGTTCCGGGGCGGCGAAACGGGCTCGGCGTCGCGCGTATCCTGTCGTCCGGCACACACGTACCTGCGCGTTCCTTCGATAGCTCGAATTGTTCAAAATCACGCGCCCACCATTGCTGGCCCACAGTGCACCGCTGTCGCGTGTGAAAATTGCGACTGGGGAAAACGAGCGTTCCGCGCGATAACGCGGGCGATCAGGCTGATCGGATCGAGCGTGCGACGGCGGGACGGATATTATCGCGTATGGCGGGCGCGGACGGGATGCGGACACGGTTTCGCGCACTTTGCGAGTCGCCGCGACATTTCTCGCGCTTACGCGGGCGAAGATTGAACGGGTCGACGAATGACGAACTGAGAGCGAGACGGGAAACTTCCGTGTCCCCGAACGCGGCACCGCGGCGCCATCTGGCACGGGGATAGCGACGCGCGGTCGTTTCAACTTATTGATGTGAAAATTTATATATTGTATAATAAAATAATATAATCTGTCATAAAATTTTATTAAACAAACATTATCATAGGTTAAAACAGTAAAATTATGTATTCAATAATATCAATTATACATAAAAGATTATATATTAAAATATTAGAAATATTATATTAGATAATGAAATCGATTGTACATTTAATATTAAAATATTATATTAGATAACAAAATTAATAAATTATAAAACGTATAATAAATCCCGCTATTTCTTTATAAAATAAAATTAATTTATTATTATTTGTTAAATTATATTAATTACGTATTAAGATATTTATTAAGATATTATTGTATTATTATATTAATAAAATTAGGAAAAATAAAGAAAGCGAATAAAGCTAGGAGGCAGTGGCACGAGAACAATGCCGAGAACGAAAAAATGTTTAATTCAGTTCTGTTTTATCATTTTTTTAATACAATATGGCGTCTACAGCTATCAAGTCATATCAACATTTGCTGATATAAAAGTTCTGCAATCTGTACTTATTTGAAACTGGAGTCTCCGGACACGTAGATTACATGAAAAAACAACATGAAATTCTTAAAATTAGACCAAAACCTTATTCGATTTTAGAAAGGCTCGTGTTAGAAATCAATCCGAGACGGAGAGAGAACTGACCAATCGCGTTGTCAATTGGCCGAATTGATAAGTGTGATTGGTCAATTCGTTTTCTGTCCAAAATCTCGGAGCAGTTTCTAGCATAGTGTGCCGCAGATTTAAGGAAGATGCTGGAGACACGGTTGCTCCGATGACAAAACACGTTAAATATATAATATGCAATTAATTATACAACTAAAAATTATAAAAGTTACGTCTGGCGACTGCAAATTCATAATTTTGCCGTGCAATTAATAACCGTAAATAACTTGAGAAAGTTCGATCAATCGACGACCGAGTGCAGCTCGGTCGCTGCGCGTACGCATCATAGATGGTGCATCGTCTTGTCAATCCATTTGACGTATTGCTGAATTTGGCGTAATCGGCGTGTTCAGGTGCGTTTCGCTGTCGCTTCCGCGATCCTCTGCATCACGATGGACTCGATTCCGAGGACGCACAAAGGTATTCCTCTTCGCTTAAGATTGACCTTCGTTAATCACACAAATTAATCTACACAAATTTAAATGCGGAATAGATATTAGTCGAAAACGAATGTCGAGCGGTTGACACACTCGTTCCGCTCTGCTCAATGTGAATTGTAAACAATAACTTTTTACCAAGCGAACTAATTAACGTGATATCCGAAGCAATCCTCGCACCTTAGATTAGACATCAAATGTTTCTGAGATAAAGTGTCGGTTTAAATTATCGATCAATCGAACAAGTGTCGTGACACATGTCGCTTCATTTTATTTACACCTCTTGTGTAACATCTTGCATTGCTTGAATCTATATCATATTCCTACTTGTTTATTACATTTTATATATAATGTTTTCACATTATTATCCTGTATTGCAGACATCGAAGCGCAAATAAGAGAAATACAATCGAAGAAGAAGGAACTGCTGAATGCAGCGTCCGAAAAAGAGCAGGTTGCCTTGGGAAAAACTGGTTTCTACGATCAGGATATATATGACAGTAGCAACAACAAATTCGATGGCTATGTTACATCAATTGCAACCAATGATGAAATTGAGGTATATTTCATTATGTGTTTTCAAATCAACTTTAACATTAACGAATCTGACTATTAACAATATCATTTTTAATTTACCTTTTTTTTTTTTTAAGTAAAGCTTGTACTACAAAATATAGTTTGGAAAATTTCTGTATTAGATAAAACTCTTGCCATTAATTTACATTTTTATGTGGAATAGGATTACGATCCGTTTGCGGACAAACGAGTACCCACCTTAGTTGATAGAGAAGAGAAGGATTATGATCCGTTTGCGGATAGACGACGACCTACTATAGCTGATAGGGAAGATGAATATAGGCAGAAAAGACGTAGAATGATTATTTCCCCTGAGCGTGTTGATCCATTTGCAGAAGGTTGGTATAATTTTCTTTGTAACTTGAACTTTAGACTGTGCAGTAATGAAGTAATAAATAACTGTTAACATGTATTAGATTACTATGTACATATATTTTATTTAATCTGTTAACTTAAAATATATAGTTAATTTCTTTTAATTACAGGTGGTAAAACACCCGACATCGGTTCCAGAACATATACTGAGATTATGCGTGAGCAGATGCTCAAAGGTGAAGAAACGGAGGTATGTTGAATTTTAATAATATATTTATTAAATATAGTATGCAAAAGAAAAATAAAAATATTTAAAAGATGAATATATATATCTTTTTTTATCATACAAGCATTTTTATGTATTTTTTATATTTTTTTACAGCTGAGAAAAAGATTAGCAGAAAAGGCAAAGGATGGTACTTTGAAAGCCAACGGCGAGCCTAAACCGGCTCCCAAAAAAAGAGGTCGTTGGGACCAAACCGATGATACTCCAGTGCAAAAAAAATTATCTGGTGCTTCGGCAACACCTACATCTTGGGATAATGCAGACGTATGTTATCTTAATTTATTTAAATTCACTGTTTGAAATTTTAAATATTCTTAGGAACATCAACATGTGTTTCATTAATTTTAACATTTGATGATTCTGTTTTCTGCATGCTTCTTATTTGCTCTTATTTTACCACATTTATAAACATTTAATAAAAATTCGAATTATAAAATATTATCTAATTTAATTTTTCCTCTTGTCTTAATTTTTTTTTGTAATTGTTATAGGTAACACCAGCTGCTATTAGATGGGACGAAACTCCAGGTCATGGCAAAGGAGCAGAGACTCCTGGAGCTACTCCTGGAGTCAGTACAAGAATGTGGGATGCTACACCGGCACATGCAACGCCAGGAGCTGCAACTCCAGGCAGAGAGACACCTTCTCATGAGAAAACTGTAACGAGTCGAAGAAATCGTTGGGATGAAACTCCTAAAACTGAAAGAGGTTGAATTACTCTTTGCTGTTTTACAAATAACTGTAAAAATAATTATAATTAGAAAATTATCTGTTTTGATTCTCACTATACAACAGTTTTATATAATCAAGAAATTTAACATATAAACATATCTGATATAAATATATAAATACATGTATAGTAGAAATAATATAAATATTAACTTTATAGAAACGCCCGGACACAACAGCGGTTGGGCGGAGACTCCGCGAACTGATCGAGTTGCTGGGGACTTGATACAAGAAACTCCAACACCTTCAGCAAGCAAAAGACGAAGTCGATGGGATGAAACGCCATCGAATCAAACGCCAGGCTCGATGACGCCGCAAACTCCAGCGACACCTCTTGCGACGCCTCATCAGACAACAATATTGACTCCAAGTGCTGTCACGCCGACAGGACCCAAAGCAATGGGTCTGGCCACTCCGACTCCAGGACATTTGATGTCCATGACGCCCGAACAACTGCAGGCATATCGTTGGGAACGCGAGATAGATGAGCGAAATAGACCCCTGTCTGATGACGAATTGGACGCACTCTTTCCTCCTGGATACAAGATTTTGCAACCTCCAGCAGGTGAGACGCGAATACAAGATCAATATTTTTCTCGTATTATTGTTTAATATTTTGAAAATATACAATTCATACATTTCAAAAAAGTAAAGAGCTGAAAATTTTAAATCTTTTTAAAATCTTTAGGAATTTTACAACAATTATCAAAATTATTTATGAAAAAAATAGGAAAATTGAATATGTGATATTGAAATACTTATGCATCGTACTTTTTCAGGATACATACCCATTCGCACACCCGCTAGGAAGCTTACTGCAACGCCTACGCCTATCGCCGGTACACCTCAAGGTTTCTTTATTCAAACGGAAGACAAAAGCGCCAAGTATGTGGATAATCAACCAAAGGGCAATTTACCGTTTATGAAGCCAGAAGACGCGCAATATTTCGACAAGCTGCTTGTCGATGTGGATGAAGAAACTCTAAGCCCCGAAGAGCAAAAAGAAAGAAAAATTATGAAACTGCTCTTAAAAATAAAAAATGGGACTCCTCCGATGCGTAAAGCCGCCTTAAGACAAATTACTGATAAGGCGAGAGAATTTGGCGCCGGACCATTATTTAATCAAATCCTCCCACTTCTCATGTCACCTACCCTTGAAGATCAGGAACGTCATTTATTGGTCAAAGTGATTGATCGTATTCTATATAAATTGGATGATTTAGTACGACCATATGTACACAAGGTAATTATTTTTGTCTTTGTATCAATAATTAACTGTTACTGTTAACTGTTTACTTTGTTTAATTGCTGTTATATTATTTAGATTCTAGTCGTTATCGAACCTTTGCTGATCGACGAAGACTACTATGCTCGTGTCGAAGGCAGAGAGATTATTTCTAATTTGGCAAAAGCTGCGGGATTGGCTACAATGATCTCTACAATGAGACCAGATATTGATAACATCGACGAATATGTACGTAACACGACAGCAAGAGCGTTTGCGGTTGTTGCATCCGCTCTTGGAATCCCTTCGCTTCTTCCATTTTTAAAAGCCGTTTGTCGCAGCAAGAAATCTTGGCAAGCGCGACATACTGGTATCAAGATTGTGCAACAAATAGCCATTTTGATGGGCTGCGCTATTTTACCGCATTTGAAGAGTTTGGTGGAAATTATAGAGCATGGTAAATGTTATACGATATCATTTTGTCTTTTGTTTATATACCATATATTTTAATTATATTTATTTCTTTTTCGGAAAAAATAATCACGGTACGAAATATTACAGGTTTAGTGGATGAGCAACAAAAAGTACGAACAATTACTGCGTTAGCTATTGCTGCGCTAGCCGAAGCAGCAACACCATACGGTATTGAAAGTTTCGACTCTGTGCTAAAACCATTGTGGAAAGGCATCCGTACACATAGAGGGAAAGGTTTAGCAGCATTCCTAAAAGCTATTGGTTATCTTATTCCTTTGATGGATGCAGAATATGCGAATTATTATACTAGGGAAGTAATGCTAATTCTTATACGTGAATTTCAATCTCCTGATGAGGAAATGAAAAAGATTGTATTAAAGGTAAGATTTCACTTACCATATAATTATAATATTGTTATAAACTTTATATAATATTATAAATTAATTATCTTGCATTGAATATTTTTTCTTAATTTCTAACATTCTGTATAAATTGTACTTTTTTTTTTAAATAGGTAGTTAAACAATGCTGTGCGACAGATGGTGTGGAAGCTCAATACATAAAAGATGAAATCTTGCCTCACTTCTTTAAACATTTCTGGAACCATCGTATGGCACTGGACCGTAGAAATTACAGACAGGTAATAGAAATATTTTGATAATTCAAATATAAATTTTTAATTATGTACTTAATTAAATAAATAAAATTGCAGCTTGTGGATACAACAGTGGAAATAGCCAACAAAGTGGGAGCGTCAGAGATTATTAACAGAGTAGTGGACGATTTAAAAGATGAAAATGAACAGTATAGAAAAATGGTGATGGAGACAATCGAGAAGATAATGGGCAATTTAGGAGCAGCGGATGTTGATTCACGCCTGGAGGAGCAGCTTATTGATGGAATTTTATACGCTTTCCAGGAACAAACTACTGAGGTTTGTTAGATCTGATTAATTAATAAACTAATTTGCATATAAAAACAGGCATTATAATTAACAAAGAACACATAAGTCTAAACTAGTTTTATTCATAGGATGTCGTTATGTTGAATGGTTTTGGTACGATTGTGAACACATTGGGTAAAAGAGTGAAGGCATATCTTCCTCAAATATGTGGTACAATATTGTGGAGATTGAATAACAAATCTGCGAAAGTCAGACAACAAGCTGCAGATCTTATTTCGCGCATCGCAGTAGTTATGAAGACCTGTCAGGAGGTAAGGAATGTATTTTTAAATTTCTTGAGATTAATAAAAAAAAATCTTTAATAAATATAGAAATAAAAAGAGTATAATAAGGCAATAAATAAAATTAATATAAACGTGTAATATGTGCGATATTTCTAGGAAAAACTGATGGGACATTTGGGAGTCGTTCTGTATGAATATTTAGGCGAGGAATATCCAGAAGTACTAGGTAGTATTTTAGGAGCACTGAAAGCCATCGTTAACGTCATAGGAATGACGAAAATGACACCGCCCATTAAGGATTTGTTACCAAGACTTACACCGATCTTGAAAAACAGACACGAAAAGGTGAAATTTGTTTATACATCAGGTTGTCTGCAATTTGATATTGCATTACGGGATAAAATAAAATTCTTTTAAATTGTTTATAAAATTGTTAAAATGTTATAAAATTCAATCATGTCTTGAATTTGCATATTTTGGAATTCTTTTAATATTTTATTGAATCTAATTTGTTATTGATCTTGTAGGTACAAGAAAATTGTATTGATCTTGTGGGCAGAATTGCAGATCGAGGTCCCGAATACGTTTCTGCTCGAGAATGGATGAGGATATGCTTCGAATTGTTGGAACTACTGAAAGCTCATAAAAAAGCTATTAGAAGAGCGACGGTAAATACTTTTGGCTACATTGCCAAAGCTATTGGGTAAGTTTGATTAATAATTTGATATTTTTATATACAAATACATGCATTTATGTGTAATATTTGAATCTTCCTTGAATAGACCGCATGATGTCTTAGCGACGCTTCTAAACAACTTGAAAGTACAGGAACGTCAGAATCGTGTTTGTACAACAGTCGCTATTGCCATAGTTGCTGAGACCTGTAGTCCCTTTACAGTGTTACCCGCGTTGATGAACGAGTACAGAGTACCTGAGTTAAACGTTCAGAACGGAGTATTAAAATCCTTGTCGTTTTTATTTGAATATATTGGCGAGATGGGTAAAGATTATATTTACGCTGTCAGTCCATTGCTAGAAGATGCGCTTATGGACAGGTAAGATGTCGAATATTAATGCATTAATTTTATTAATGCAATTATATTTTTTTTTTTTGTTAAAATTTTTTTATATAAATTTAGAAGTTTGTTTAGTTTCACAAATTATTTCTGATTGGTTTCCTTTTTTTTCATTGTTCAGAGATCTAGTACACAGGCAGACCGCCTGCGCCGCAATTAAGCACATGGCATTAGGTGTTTACGGATTTGGATGCGAAGATGCATTAATACATTTATTAAATCACGTGTGGCCGAACGTTTTCGAGACCTCGCCGCATTTGGTCCAAGCGTTTATGGACGCAGTAGATGGATTGCGCGTTGCGCTTGGACCAATTAAAATTTTGCAATATACATTACAAGTACGCGCATATATTTTCTAATCATTGACAAGTATTAAATGTACATTATTCATTTACGCATTTGCTTTTGTATTACAGGGTTTGTTCCATCCAGCCCGTAAAGTTCGTGACGTTTATTGGAAGATATATAATTCTCTTTATATCGGCGGACAGGATGCTCTTGTGGCTGGTTACCCTCGCATCATGAATGATCCAAAGAACCAATATATTAGATATGAATTGGATTATGTATTGTAATAGAAAACTTGCAGCAATAAGACAATTATAACAAGGTTCTTATATCTCTATAAGTATAAACATCCGCATTAAAGACTCATCGTTATAAAGATGAGTTCGAACGAATTTTGAAGTTTTTTTTCTAAATTTCTCCGAAATTTGCACCATGAAGAAAAATTTATTATTCTAGGATATGTTTGGAACTACGTATGTCACACCGGTATCATTTCCGATATCTAATGAAAAAGGCTGAAGGTGTATTATCTAACATTTAACATTTAAAAATATGTTACAATACTTGTGTAGATATTATTCTGATGTCGATTTTAAAGGCATGGAACTGTCAACACATTACGAGACTACGCCAAGTTATAGTTTGCTATTGTAAATCATAATCTTTTTAATCTTACGTTTGTTGGAATTTTTTGAGTTCTGAATTCCATAAACTTTTTATCAACGTTTAGAGACTTTAGGTCTTAGATTTTCCAAATTCTGGAATGTATCGTGGATGTTAGATCTTCGGTTAGGTCTCATTTTGCTTAAACTGTTCTAAGTTTTGAATCCTGCTAATTCAAACTACAAAGCTATTTAGCAGAGAAAAATTCATTATTGATGCTTTTCGAGCAATTTGATTTAATAATGCAATCTATCAATTTCTATAATTTGATCGAATGGTATGTTATTTATAATATAATGACCTGTAGGTACTCACGAAATTGTGTGTGTGTGTATGTATGTGTGAACAATTGTTTTAAAAAATCACATAATTTTTTAATATAATGAAAAGAAGAGAGAGAAAAGAGAGAAAGAAAGAGATAGAGCAGCGATATAAAAATAAATTTTTATAATAACTTGTATATTATTAAAATAATACAAATAATACGTTTCTAAATATTTCTTTGAAAATTTTAACACATTAGATCGATTTCGTGAGTCACTATTTCTATTGAGTACGAATATTATTTAGCAACAACATATAATTGATATTGCTTTCGACTGATAAGCATAAATATCACCAAATAAAAAAAAAGATCATATTGTAAATAATTATTTCCTTGTATTCCTTATTAAGAAAATCATATATTAATTATAAAAAAAATATATACTACATGTAGAAATTAGACAAATCCTATCACTGGAATTTTCGGAATTTTAAATGACAAATAGACGTGAATTATTTTAGCAGTTTTTATTGATTGATCACAAATATACATAAATTGTATGTTTATTATTTTATATTCTTTTTTTAAAATAATTTTTACTTGAGAAGAATAAACATGTTGGAGATGCCCTTTGTTTCAATTATCTTGAAAATTTTTWAARAKAKAARAMWTAWWTWTATAYATWTATAYATAYATAYATMWWWCATTATTGCGTCCATAAAATCGTAAATCCATAGATTGCTAGATTCATTAATTATTAGACTTTTCTATCCACCTGTCTAAATAAATCCGCAAATTCCTGGACGTTTGAAATATCATCTACAAACTTTCAAAGCTTTCTTGGAGAAATTTTTGCTATAATTGTTTCATTATCGTTTTTTTATTGAAACAACTCAATATCACCTTGTAGAAATATATGATCAGGTAAGATTACAAATGTGTCATTATAAATCTCAAATCTGTATTATATCTTTTAAAATACCTGTACTTACAGATATATTTATTCATAATTATTGATTCAATTATTGATTTAAATATAAAATCCGTATGTGTTATCAATCAGTTTGTCGTACTTGTAATATAATATATATTAAGTCAATAGATTTAGCAACTTATGGATTTATAAACTTATATATATTTAAAAAAATCGTGCAAAATTATTAAGCGATTATTTTATTCCTTTCTATCTTACAACGAAGAAAAAAGATTGAAGTGACAAATTTAAGAATTTAATTAATCAGAGTAGAGGATACTAATAAGATTATTTAACAAGGTCATCTCACTCATATTTACCCTATATCGAAAAATTTGAGAATAATCGAATATCATTCCGCGGATGTTTACGTATGTAGCACCGAATACCTTTGAACAAAGGCGAATTGGATTGTTACATCAACTAATTACAGAAAACGGCGATGACTCTTCGGTTCTTAGATTGTTTTTATAAAATGTGGCCTTAAACTTTATAAAACATTAGACTCGCACACACACACACACACACACACACACACAAATTAAGAAATTATTTTATTATAATAAGGTACTCTGAAATTTTTGGATTTTTGGATGCAAAGTTCCAAAACGCCAAGGGTTAAAGGCTCCAAGAATTTTCGATTGATGAAGTCAATTGAGTCTCGAAACGCTTTTATGTTCTTTGGATATTTAGACTTAAATTACGGTATCTGCAGTTTCTAGATGCTAATTAAATATTTTGGGCTTTCAACTTGAAAATTTTAAAGCAATAGAATTTCAATCTTTCATATGAGACCTATTAGACCTTTTTAATTTTACACTTTTATTTTTTCGAATTTTAAGATCTGATATTTACATATTCAATTTTGTGACTGTGGAGTCTCTTTGATTCTGTGATTTTTTTCTGTAATTGTAATCCATTAATTTTTGTAATTTTTTCGAGATTTTTGAAGATTTTAAGATATTTTTAGACCTTTATTCCAAGGATAAATATCTTTGGATTCATCTTGTACAATTCCTTACATATATTATGCTTAACGAATCTGTTAGCGTAGCGATACGATTAAAAATTACGATAACTTTGGTATATGACTATATTATACATATAAAGAGGCTCAGTCCTACGTAATTAATGTTCGTTAATTAATAAAATATAGTTAATACTTGTCGTTAATTAATAAAAATATTCAAATTTCTGTACGCTGTACGTTATCTTTATTCGTTTTTTTTTTTTCAAATCTGTTTGCGCATTTTTTTATATCTACATTTGATCATAAATAAATAACAGAAAAAATACATTGGATCCGATCTACAGTTCCCGATAACGATCATCATGTTGTCTAATTCATTTGCATGTTATGCAACAAAATAAAAACGATTAACATATATTATAAACTCTCTATAATTTTAAAATTTTCAGTGATTTTTAAGATCCTTGGGACTTTGATAGTTATATTTTAGACTCGGTTCCTCGATTCGAATATTTGTAATTATAAATTCTTTAAATTCTACATGACTCAAATTCAGAAATAGAATTAAAAATACTCTTAATCTTAAAAACTCTCAAATTGAAGCTCTTTATCCAATTGAAAAATTGGATCTTTGTATATCGAGTTTTTTTATTAGATCTTGGTTGTTTTAAATCCTGGATCCATCAAAAAACTCATATTCGTTACATCTTTCCTCCAATTTCTCTCTTAGATTCTTCAATCTGGTAGTTCCTTATCAGTTAGTGATTACGCTGTATATCTATAAGAAATAATAATAATCTTAACCAGTAAGAATATAATTTTTCAAAATATATCACGTTTTTCTACATAAGTATTTTAAAAATGCCGGTGGAATATTTAGGAATTAATAAAGCTACAATTCCTTTAGCAGTGCAACTGACTATCTACCAGGATTGGAAAGTTACTAATGCCGTTACCGTTACTGTTACTTTTTTTTTAGTAACGGTGTTTCGTAATTGTACCGTAGTTACATTTTAACAATAACGATAATAAATTTAATAGTTACTTTTATCGTTACTTTTTACATTGGATGCTTTCCATTTGGTAACACAAGTATCGTTCTGTCTTTGTTACGTATTGAATATCAAGAAAAATAGAACGATGTTTGTGTCGATTTGTGTAATTAATGGAAAGCATTTTAAACCTATTTGTGACATAATTTTCGTTTAGTCAATCTTCAGTCTTTGGTTAATATTCATAGTCTATTTTTATATTAAATTTTAATCCATTAAGTCCCAGGAGATTTTTATGTGCTTTTCTATTTTAAATCCTTGTAAAGGATTTAATAGGATCTTCAGGTCTTAATCAAAATTTTTTAATTGAACCACAATTGATATTTAGGAATAAAAAGTTTTTTTCCAAAAATCTAAATATGTATATTTTAATATCACAAACATAGAGCATTATGCGTTATTGCAGCATATATTTTAAAAACAATTTTTAATTTAAAATTATTATATTAAAATTTTTAAACATAAGATCGCAAAAATATAAATTTCGCTATATTTATCGATTTAATAAAAATTATAATTTTTTTATTTGCATTTTAAGCATTAAAAAATTTTTTTCTTTAAATTTTTTGTGGTTCTACAAACTTAAGATAGAAAATTGTATTACTTTATTATTATTTTAACAAAAAACATTAAGTAATTTTTTGAATTTAATCTTTTTTTAGCATTAAACAAATAATGAAAAAAATAACAAATCGTCACTTAAAAAGCAACGATAACGATAACGAATTTATTTTTAAAAAATAACGTTCCCAATCCTGCTATCTATCTAACGAATACAATGCTAAAAATAGACAACGCAGAGCAGATGTCGAGAAAAAAAAATGAGTTGGAAAACTAAAAAAGGCGTGAACCAATACGTCAAACGGCAAACAGATCTCTGTAAAACAGCAATCAGAAAGGCGTAACAATTGCCGTTGCTTCGCCTCTACTCGATGGCAAAGAGGCACACTCATGCCACTTGTTCGTGTGCGGGTCATAACATTCGACGGTGGAGATTGTGATCTGCGTGCGGTAGAAATTGATTTCCTGCGACTGATCACCGCCTATAACATATAACCGACTGTTAGCCGCTGCAACGGCCGGATAAAATCTGCCCATGCTCATGGGAGCAACGGCGCTCCATTTGTTCTGAAATATTATAATAAATTTATTAATGAGTCGAAATTATATTGAGATTATTATTATACATATCTATATATTTATTATTATCGAAAAACATATGTTAAATATAAACTGATGAAAATAAGTTACCTTTTCGAAAGAGTATCTTTCGACTGATGTCAAGACCTCCTGATTTTTACTAGTGCCACCAACAACATACATATACCCATCGAGGATCGTGATTCCCATTTGCGAGCGTGGTGTAATCATTGGGGCCAGGTAATTCCATTCTCTGGTCACAGGATTGTAGCTCATCACATCTTGACGGTGTCGACTATTATGAGTACATCCACCTACGATGTAAATCAGTCCTAGGGAAAATTCATAAGTTAAAGTTGAAATAGAATACATCTTATATGTACCTGTGTATATAAGTAATGTGTAGGTAATGTAAAAAAATAAAAGATTGATTGTGTATTTTCTTTTTACTGCCATTAAGTTAAAAGAAGACATTTATAAATTTAATTGTTAAGCGACTATCATAATCAATTATATTATTGAATTTAGATTCGGAATCATTACCTTCATATGCCACGACGCCCATACTGAATCGTGGCTCCGGGAGATAACCTTCAAGAGTCCATGTGTTGCTAATCGGATCATATATCTCGATGGAACCGCCGATATCCTCGCCCACCCATCCACCGAACGCATACAAGCTGTTATCCAAGGCACAAAGACCGAAATCGCATCTGGGTTCTTCCATACAAGCGATGGGAGTCCATACATTGTCACGAGGATCATAGCACTCGCAATTAGCGATTATGCAGGATTCTAGTTCACCACCGATAACATATACCTTGCCATCCAACAGAGCCACTCCAGGTAAAATGCGTCCTATGCTGATCGGAGCCACTTCGCTCCATTCTCTAAAAGAGCATTTATACAATGAATAAGTAAGATTTTTCTAGTTATCTAACACAATTTAACAGTAAGACAAAATTTATTGATTAATGAAAAAATCTTTTGGTACAAAACGTGAAAACATTGTGCAAATAATACTTAAATATATCAAATATATTTTTTCTCAAATAATTAAATCGAATAACTAAGAGACCTAATCAACTTTATTTTATCTTAACTGCCAAGAACTGAAAAGATATTGCCAGATATTGTACCCGGTGAATATATCGTATTTCTCGATAGTTTCGTAAGTACTCTCGGCGGTTCTACCCCAGCTGTCCGCGGAGTGCTCCCGCTTGGATCCGCCAATTACCAGGATGTTCTTCCTGGCACAGATTCGGGGCTGAGCATGAAGAGGCACCAAGCAACCTTTGTTCGAGACTAGATCCTTTTGTATAGATCGTAACGCGACGATAAGACTCGCGTCCTTGCAGTCTAGGATAATACGCTCTAGCCTTGCTAATGAACACAGTCGCAAGCGTACATGGCTAAGGATCTCGAATACATAGCATCTCCGTGCGGGGATGTCGTGAACGATCCAATTGTACGCGGCCTGGAAGACCTGTAGAAAGAATAATTTTTACACTACATTTTACATATCACATATAACGTATTTTTTGAATATGTAAAGTTGCAGTATTTATATTGCAGTATTATACATTTAGAATATTTAATCCTTGGAGAAAAAAAATATATATATAAATAAAACAAACCTGGCATTCAGTATCGATGTGAATGTAATCACTACTAAGAAATTGAACAAGATGCTCCTTGGGCAAGTCCAGGAATTCTTCCTCCTGACAAACTTGAGGAAAATTAGCTTCTATAAAGCGTAGGGCAGTCTCCAAAAGATCCAGTCTGTTATGTACTTCTGCAAATCTGCAATTAACAGTAATGACAAATATCATATAATTTTTATATATTTTTTGTCTTCTCTCTTATATTTTCTTTTATAATTTCTTGCTACTTGTTTTCTAAATATTTAAATTTCAATTCTTACGGTCTTCTCACCTGTAAATTCCAAGGGCATTAGAATAATGCAGCTGCTGTTTGAGATAATTGATACAGCCAGCTACTACATCATCTAACTCTAGCATGTCAGCGGCAGCAAATAACTCTTGTACATTATCCTGTGTGATATCTATATTGCCACTGTAGATAAAGTCTACCAATTGGGAGAGAATGTGAGGAGAGATTGAATGGATCTCTACGAGCTCCTGTTGCTCCTCGACCAGGCCGACAGTGAACATGGCATTAAAGTAGGCGCTACCGGCAGCCAGAACTGATCTGTGTGCCCTAATAATTCTGTCTCCCACCACCAATCCCACATCGCTAAACTTGTTCTCCCGTCTCTGTGCATTGAGATTGTGTAAAAGTTTTGGGGGATAGTGGCCCACTGCATAAACAACGCTGGTCACCTCGGATGACTGCATCACCGGTTGATTAGCAAATTCCAAATTAGAATTGTGGCCATTTTTCAGAGTCGGTGCTACACCATCCGCCATGAAACCATCAAGATGTCCTTTATCGACAGATCCTATACAAGATTCGATATGAGAAAAACAATGCTAATTTGTAGAGTCAATAATATAATAATGTTTTGGCAGACAATACAATAAGTTTGCTTCACAAACATAAGGATTATAGATTTCAACAATCTTAATAAATTTGAAAATTTATTACTGTAACAATTAATGTATAAATATAATCATTTATTGTTCTAATTCATATATATATATAAAACTATATGATTTCAAGTCCATTGATCCAAGAATTTTCTATATTGAACAATTTCTGTTTTCTGAGAGATATAGATTAACAAAAATATTAATAAAAATATATACAATTCAATACTGAAGCTTCAATACTGGAAACATTTCCAAGCATTTGAATCATTCTTGTCTTAAAAAATTCTTCTAAGGATAAATATTATAACTTGATATAAAAAGCTAGACATTATTTTCATATTAATATACAAACCATACTCTAAAGAACTGTGTCTGAGTTCAAGGATTTATTAAAAACGTGAATATATATATATTTTAATTTTAAAAAATTAGATAAATCTAAGTTCCTAATACTTTCAAAACTTCGGATAAAAAAAAATAATTGAGATATTTTATAATTTAGTGTATGCAATCAATAAGTTCTTCCAATAATTTGACTGGACGATTTTAATCTGATTGTTTCACGAGATACTTACGGCATAAGCGAGAAAGCACCCTGTAGACGCTATAGAAGGATTTTGTGTTATTTTTCCCCTTTAAGCGCATCACTACCACCGCATGTTTGGCCGATTCAATCGATTCTGTGCGGACCGTTCCTTAAAACGTCGCGAGATGACTTCGCTCGCTTGGATTAAATAATAAATTTCGTTGACAAGACGCTCGACATACGTCAAATAACCTATTTAAGTACGTGAACTGAGATGAGAACTGGGAACAGGTGTGAACGGCGACGAACGGCGTCAGTGTAGCCGCGAAGAAAAGATCCCTGTCCGATCCTCACCCATTCGCTCCATTAAAGAAAAAACGCGCTACCAACTGAAACTCCTAAAACGCGAACTTTCAATTGGCCATCGAAAGTCCGCATTGGACAAGAAAGTTGCTTTCTCTTTTCCACTTCAAAACGCACGAAAATTGCAAAGACAATCGTCATTATTTAAGATTTAAAAAATAATAGTTAAAAAAATCAAATGCACACAATAACGGATTGTTCAAAAGAAGAAAAAAGGGAACAGCAGCTTCTTTCTAAAAACATAACATGTGAAATTTTGTGAAAAATGGTGGCAAATTTAAATAAAATTCTCGCGTGAGAACGGCGAAAAAAACAACAGTTTAGATTATAGGAAACATCGTCTATGGTATTATTAATCAATAACGAAAAGTACACAATGTATAATTTATATATTGTATATTCCATACTCTATTGACACATGAGCGTGTATATACAAAGTCCCTCGTGGAAGAATTTCATTATCTCTTTTCATATAAAAAACTGAATCCTCACTAACTTACAGCACATTTTACATCGATTTTGCGATCGTTAACGTACATAAATCCTCTATCTGTCTCATTGCACGCCGAGACTTAATATTTAATTACGCGTTGCTATCTTGCCTCGTCTAAATCAGTTGCAATATCGCATTTATAGTTGCTAGACTCATTGTTTGCAGGTGTAATAACAATTACACATATCAGGTTGATGAAAAGGTTCGTTCTTTTTTTTTGTATTTGCTTCGTTAAGAGGCGTGTAGAAAAGAAACGACTTTTTAATCAACCAAATATAATGCTTAGTAACACGCAATATGATTTTATTTCGGCACCTCTCCTTCGACATTTAAATAAGAAAATAATATAAACTCTCTTTTTTTAAAGAAAGAGAAACATAATCGATGAAAGTTTTTCTCTCATCAATCTTTTTTGTTCAAAAAAATAATTTCCTTCAATATTTTTTCTTAATATGTATATCTTAATCGAGAGATCTGTCGAATCTGGTTTGCACGTTGTCTGTAACCACATATGTATATACACATATATATATTTTATATATAATATATAAATATATATATATATATATGTATATATATATATTTATACGATAAAAAACAGATACAATTTTATAATTGTAAGTTCTAAGCCAAAAATTTAAAAATTCTACGAAATAAGAATCCATAGATAGAAATTTAAAATAAATAGAAAAATAAAATAAAATTTTAACTTAAAATCTCTCTCTCTCTCTCTCTTAGTGTTTCAGTTTTCTGTTTTTCCTTTTCATATTAATTTTACTAAACGCACATTTGTAGACATGCGCGTACTACTTGTATTTTAAAAATATTTAAAAAATAAGATGAGCTAATATATTAATTTTTTTTATTATTCATTGAGACTCGACAAGTGGCAGCTTTTCTGGTCATTTAGATGAAAAAAACTATTTCGTCTACATAGATTCTTATCTATAATAGTATTTGCTATATATATATATATATATATATATATATATATATATGTGTGTGTGTGTGTGTGTGTGTGTGTGTGTGTGTGTGTGTGTGTGTGTGTGTGTATAAATTACTAGCACGTGGGTTTCTAAGGATTAAGAATTTCTATTCTTCTGGATTCTTACTTCGTTTTTAAACACTTGACGTTTTAAGTCTCTCTTTGGATATTCGATTTATTCGAATTTTCAGATTTATAAATTTTTAAATCCTTAAATTCTTAAGTTCATATGTACTGAAGAATAATGTCGATTTAGAAATGTAAGAATACAGATAAGTAAAATATAATTTAAAAATAGGACATTCAAGAATTTGCGCGCGCGCACGCACACATATACACATACACACACACACCTTAGAGTTTAAATTTTTTAAGAGTATGACTTCAAATTCTTGAATAGCCTAAATCTTTAAATTATATTCTATTTAGTCTAGTTTTATTGTTCGTAAATTTTACAATTGCTGCATATTTCGATTCCTTATACCATTAATACCATTCAATATTCCATTACAATACCTAAATGTATTTACAATATTTTTTATCTTTTAAGTTGTATCTATATTTCTGAATTTGCAAATCTATAAATTTTTAGTTACTCCCATATCCATTCGTTAATAATCTTCTAAATCCTTTAATTTTTGGCTCTTTAGATCATATGAATCTCCAGATTCTTAAACTTTCGAAGATATTGATCTTAAATTTACATTTTCTATATCCCGTTTTAAATGTTAAAAGGAATCTTTAAAAAAACATTGACAATTCGAGGATCTAAATTCACGAAGCTCCAATCTTTTTCTCCTATATGTATTTCTTGTGTATAAAGATCATTTTTTAATTAATGTTATTTACAATATATCTGCGTTTTAATCTATGATTGTTAGAGTCTTTTATTCTTAGATATACGAGCAACTGAGTTTTTAGATCCTTGAATTTTATTATTTGGATTTACGATTGTTGAGTTTTCTTATAACTTGTCATTTTTCTCTTAACTCCTCGGTGTTTACGATCTTATCTTCATAAGTGCTCAAGCTTTTTAATACTCTGACTCTAGAATTCTAATTCTAGAATTTGGATATACAGATCTAAAGACCCATAGACTGCAGATCTCAACTTACAAGGAATTAAAAATATAAAAATCTAAAAATTCGAGAATGTAAATCTCCAGAATATTTTTCTTTCTCAAACGGTTCACACCCAGACAATGGTATATGCAATCAGTATTATTTACAATATGTTTATTTTGCATGACTAAATGGCTAAATTTTGGGATTTTTAAATCCTTGGATTTTTAGATCGCCGAATCTTTGAATTCATAGAACTTTGGACTTCTGCATTCTTGAACTTCTTCAACAATTAAATTTTCTTTAAAAATTTCATTTTCTCTTTTAATTCCTAATCTTCTTTAAATACAGAAATCTTTACACAATCTTTTTATTTTTGAATCTACTATAATTTCTATAAAGATTTCTATAAAGATTCATAGAATAATGCAAATTTCCATAGTTTTTCCTCTTAGATCTTGTAAGAAATGTTTTAAGCTTATCTTATTTAAAGTTCGTCTATAGATCCAATTTTACTATTCTTTTAATTTTGAATTTTTTAATTTACAAGATTCCTAGATTTTTCTGCAATTAAATCCATAAATTTTGTAAATCTTTCAATTTTTGAATTTTTAAAAACTGAAATATTCAAGTTCACAATCATGCTACGCTTTTTTGTTCTTGTATTTTCATGCTCCTATTGTTAAACCCATAGTTCTATGAACGTCATTTTTGATATAAAATTGTATTGGAAAGCATTTTAATAATCCAAGAACTTAAATCTCCTGAGATGCACAAGATTGCGCTTTCCTTTCTACAGCTTCATGGCTGCCTAAAAGGGATGGACATTATTTACATAGCACACACATTTACACGATATGTTACAATCTCTTCTTCGGCAGTGAACCGAAGGCTGATAAAACGGTGGGTTTGGTGCCGGACGACGTGAGAGTTGTCAGGGTGGGTTGTGTGAGAAGTACCGTGGGTTTGGCGGTTACGGCAGCGGCAGCGGCAGCCGCGACGGCAGCGGCGGCGGCGGCACCGCTGGTCGCCACTTGGTCCCACTTACTTTTCCGTTTTTTGGCGTCAGCATTTTCGGCGCTACTGGATGAGCTGTTGGGCCGTTTTGCCGTGCCGGATACGATCTCAATTTTCGTCTTCTCTTTACGCGCCTTCTCGAGTTTGTCCATCTCCGCCTTCTGCACCAAAGCAAGTTCCTCGTAATACGAGTCCTTGCTCCACTTGAACGGGTCGAACCTGTCCGGCGGGTAGTTGGTGCCCAGCTCGTTGATGCTACAAAACTGAATGAGTTTTTCGTAAATGGAGGGATTCCGGAACTCCTTGCGCTGCTGAATCAGCATGTTCATGTCCAATCCGCCGCTCTCCATTTTCCTATACAGCCTCGTGATCTTGTCCTGCAGCTCGACGGGACATTGGCCCGGCGGTTCCGGTGGTATCGTCACACCATAAGAATCCCCCTCACCGCCATTATCTGAAAGCAATTCTCCGGAACGCGAGGAGGGCGACCGACGCTCAGCGCCACCGCCGACGGCGACGACGGCGGCAGCGGCGACGGTGGTGGCAGCGACGTTGCCAGTAGCAACCGCGACCGGGAGACCGTTCTCCTCGGGGCGTTCCGCGACCGTCGCAACAATTGCCGCGCCCGTCGTCAACGATGACGACGACGGCACCGACGGCAGCGACGACGGCGGCGCAGCAGCGGCCGCCCCCTCATCGTCGGAGACTACCACATCGTCAAAATAAGAGACCAATCGCTGCACCTTTGTGGCCGCTTCCGGCAAGTCGCTACTACCGGCGGACTTGCCGACGGCGGGACTATGCGAGGCTGAACGGCCTCCAGATATGGGACTGGTGCCAGATCGGGCCTGGGGCTGACGACCGACTTGGGCATTATGCGGGGCGGCCCCCTGGGGAGTGTTCGAATTCTCCTCCTGCAGGCGCTCGTCTTCCACCCCGTCCTCGCCCTCCGAGTCGGTATAGGTGGCCGTGAGAGATGCCAGAGCAACACTTTGTACAGACATGGTTAGTTGGCTTTGAGTGCCCGCCGTGCTACCAAGCGATATTTTGTGTGGGAACTCACCGGTCTAGCGCAGCGCGGCCTGGCCCAGCGCCCAGCTCGTGAGCCACGCGAGGGCTTTAGGCGCAGGGACAGGGAGGCTTTAATGGGCCTTTGATGGGCGCGTTGAGCTTTGGTCGCTTTTAGTACGAACCTGAAATCAGACACATTTTATCGATATATATGTCATATTAAATTAAGATTAGTTTTCACATTAATATGAAATGAATAGATTTATCTATCCTCGTTTCATTACTCATTGTACTTTCGATGCATTCGTTGAAAAATGCGATGCACTTCAAACGGTATCTCACGAGAATACAATAACCTTTAAAATAGAAAATTTATACCTAAACTCGCAAATTATTGTTATACCGCTTTTAGCACACAAACTCATATTAGTTATATCTTTTGCCTTTCAAACTTTTGCAACGCTCCAAATCCAAGTGAAGCTTATGAAAGTTACTCCAAAGTTTTGTCACGCATAATTGCTATGCAATCGACGTTTAATAAGTAACAACAACACGTTAATAGAAATAAAAGCGTCGGTTAAATCGCATAGACACGTCAAACTATCTTATTCGTGCATCTGAGGTCAGAATAACGCGAGAGATGTAGGTTAGGATCCAACCAAGAAATGATAATTTGTCGATGACGAGGAAGCTCCACTTACCTCAAACTGTCAACGTCCACGGTTACCTGGTTCAGTTTTGACCCATTCGTCCGCACTTTACAATCAATTCTTAACACGGTCGTACAATTAAATATTCGACAAGGCGCGATTATTCCACCATCAGTCTCAGTGTGCGTTCCTTCCCAATATACTTTGCGTTCGTCGTACCGTCTCGGTATCGTTCGGCCGATATCGGACGCGCTCGGCAAAATAATCCAATACGTCCACGAACGCAACAAAATGACTAGATGGAGCGTAATACACCCATGTCAAATGACGGTTCTACCAATCCGCGCGAAGAAACCGTTATCTTCTCCTTGGCGAACCTAGAAAAAAAAGAGAGAGAAAAAAGAGAAAAAAAGAAAAGTTTGGATTTTTTCTTAAACAAGAATTTAAACATTGTTGGACAATTATTTTTATTAATTTGCTGTATATTTCTACTAAGAAATTTATATTTTATTATTATTTATTTACAGATTTATTTATCATGATAAAACTAATATTTTTATATATAAATTATTAATCTAAATTAATTTTTTTATTAATAAACTGCATATATTAAACTGAGTTGAACGATTTTTGAAAAGTGCACATAGCCTGAAAATGGCGGACAGTAAAAAAAATTCAAATTTTGAGGAATTCTAAATAAAATCATATGGCCATTTCACTGCCGTAATTATTAATATCAGACTTCGGGCAAGAAAAGGTGTATGTATGATATATTTAATTATAAGTTTAATAATTAGGTTATTAGATTATATTAAATAATATTTAATATATTCTAAAATTCAGGCATAACCTTTAAATTTCCTCAACCTCTTCCTCAACAGTTGGAGCAATCAGTGCTCAAACAGACAGGTCTAGTTACATAATGTGGGTATCATGAACGTATTAATACCGATTTGTTCAAAGATGGTCGGAGTAACATCGTACACCTGCAGAAATGCATTACGTCAAGTGAGTCTACGAAACAACTCGTTGACATCGAGACATATGATCTTTTATTGCGATTTTGCAATCATTTTTTTTTTTATTTCTCATGCAAGACGTCACCAGCTCTGAAATAACGAGCATTGTAGTATCATGACATATCTGTCACTCTTCTTTCTAAAGCTTTCTACTTCCAGCTTTGTATTTAAGATAGGACCAAACATAGAAATAACAAGTTTACTGCATTAATTTAATAATTAAAAATCATTTTTTTTATAAAAACATCGCGACGACATTAAGATGTATACGTCTATCTTGTCTATATTCCTAGATAGCTAAATCTGTTAAGATTTTGCAAAATTTTTGTTACGAATTTTGTAGAACGTCAGCAGGAATCCAACAAAACTTATTAGAATTTAATGGCAGATTGATTGTTGTAATTGTAGAATCTGCAATATTCATCTTCTGTAGAATCTTCAATATTTATCTCAAATCTGCTGACAAACTGCTGATATACTATTAACATTTTGCTTACTGAGCTATTTCTCGAGATTTTTAATTTTATATATTTTCAATAGGTCAGAGCTTTACATACAACGGCGGTTCAAAATGCTGAAGCCAAGCTTAAGACCTTCTCGATTTACCGTTGGAATCCGGACAAACCTGATGAGAAACCATATATGCAGAAATATAAAGTTGATCTAAATAGGTAAGTCGTGCTTCATTGACCGTAAAATATTTTATTGACTTAAATATTTTTCTGAAATTCTTCATTCTATATTTTTTAAACATTTAACACATTTTTTTTAGTTGCGGTCCAATGGTATTGGATGCATTAATCAAGATTAAGAACGAAGTTGATCCAACATTGACATTCCGTCGCTCTTGTCGTGAAGGTATCTGTGGATCCTGTGCTATGAATATTGGAGGAACAAATACACTGGCATGTATCAGGTATCAGACATTACCATATATGCATGCATATATTATTATTACTTGGTCCTCTTGATGATATAAATTTATAATTTGATTTCTATATTTTGAGTTATATGTGCCAACTACATATTCAATTAGATATCCCTATATTTAAATTCCTCTCTGCTAATGAAAATCACAAATATATTAATCACTAAAAACATAATTATATTTCAGCAAAATTGATAAGAGCACAAGCACAACATGCGATGTTTATCCTTTGCCTCATATGTATATCGTCAAAGACCTGGTACCGGATTTAAATAATTTCTATGATCAGTATCGCAGTATACAACCCTGGCTACAGCGCAAAGACACAAAAAAGACTGGAAATCAGCAGTATTTACAGAGTGTGGAAGACCGTAAAAAGTTGGTAAGTGCACGAGATTAATATATTTATTTAATTTTCTGTTTTAATTACAACACTTCTTTAATCTAAAAGTAAATATACAATCCAATTTTAACTGACATAGGATGGTCTCTACGAATGTATTCTCTGTGCTTGCTGCAGTACTTCTTGCCCATCCTATTGGTGGAACGGTGAT
Organism: Cephalotes varians; assembly: GCA_037157785.1. Taxonomy (NCBI): domain Eukaryota; kingdom Metazoa; phylum Arthropoda; class Insecta; order Hymenoptera; family Formicidae; genus Cephalotes; species Cephalotes varians. Next base: position 294,695 of record JANQDE010000079.1, read on the forward strand.
AAGTATTTAGGGCCTGCAGTACTTATGCAAGTAAGCACATCCTGATATTACACTATTTTAATTGTGATATTATGTAACGGAATAATCAATCGACAAGCAATTTAGAGAAAAATGACGCAATAGAAATTCTTTAAGAATGAATCAAATACATCGAAGCAAAACTTGATAATATACAAAATTGTTTTTTTTCGAACAAATAATCTTACATATTTGTATCTGTAAGAGATAAATTAGCACGTATGTAGCATCCCTTGATATACTCAGATCTCAGAATTTTTCACTTATACTATTCCTTTCCTAGGCCTTTCAACTATCATTATTTTTATTAGGCTTATAGGTGGATTATTGATTCGCGAGATACTCAAGCAAAGGAGCGTCTGGAGAAATTGAAAGATCCATTTTCAGTTTTCCGTTGTCATACAATTATGAATTGCACGCGTACCTGCCCAAAGGTAAGTTTAATTCACATTAGGAGATGTTTTAGCTAAGTTGTTATAACACATTGACATACAAGATTTGTTCTTTTTATACTTTGCACTTTGCTTATTTTACTTGCGGCAAATGTATCAGTAGTCTTTACTACTGTCTGTTCAAGAAAATTTTTAACTAATTAACAGTAATATAATATACATTAAATTTAGATTAAACTAATGCACAGATTATTAATTTGTTTTGCTCACTCAAATCTTATACTCATCTGGTTAATCCATTTCCTTGTTTTTTAAATTAATCTTTTATGTTTATATATGTGATAAAATTATGTGTATCAAACATTGCACAAATATTGAAGAAAAAAATAATAAGAATAAATCGATTATTCGAATTCTGACAAGGATAAATAAGCTGGAAAACAAACAATTAGTATACAATTTAATTCTTAAGAAATTTATGAAATTGCGAGATTTAGTAAACTATAACAATTGAATTAAACTCGCTATTTCAAAGATTTAAAAGAATTATTAAATTTTGTACAGGGTCTAAATCCCGGAAAGGCGATAGCGGAAATAAAAAAACTATTGGCTAATGTTAGTCAGAAGCCACAACCGGATCTCGCCGCATCAGGGTCTCCATAGTTAAAGGAATATCAGGTAGAATTAATGTAATTCTATATACTTGTCTTATTACTACGTACAGCGAACATGTATTCAGCGTGATATTTCGTACTGGAGATGTGTGGAAATAGCAGATAAAATGTCCTAGAAATCGAAAGATTACTCAAGTATTACTTGTAAATAAAACAGATTTCCTGTATGAAACTATGCAATAATTATTAATGCAGCGATAATCCTTCAAATGAAAATTACTCGGACTATGCTTTATCATTTTCACGGTTCAGCGGCCATCCGAATCCTGGCAGTCTCACGCGATCGATTGTGTACCTCAGCGGTGCGTAATGTTATACCAAATATGTCTTCATGATAGCGATTTTCATCCTAGAAAGAATTATTCAGTGCAGCGAAACAATTTAAATGCATAATAGTATATTTGAAGTTGCATAGATATGCATAAGTTGCAAGCAGTAGGAAAAGAATGATACATGAAAGACGTACTCTCAGTGATAACATATATGCCTCAACTTCTTTGTCCATCATTTGGCCATGCGTTTGTATGATCTGTTTCAAGGTTTGATAAACGTCTTCTGCCATCGTGCAGTCCCCACAAACGTAGAAGTGGCCACGATCATGTACCACCATTGTGTAAATTTGAGATGCTTCCGCTTGGATCAAATCTTGCACATATGTCTAAGATTTGTATAAGATGCAAATTTAACTTCATATATCTTTATTTATATATATATATATATATATATATATATATAATATTATAAAATGTTTTATAAGTATTCAAGTTCTCCATGAGATTTTTTCTGACCTTAGATTTATACAATAGTATATGTATTATAATATATATTATGTATAATTATAATATGTATTATAATATGTATTATAATACCTTCTTAAGACCAGGTTCTCGGGATAATGCCAAAAACACCTTATCCAAAACACCGACCTCCAACATTTTTTTCTTCTCTTGTCTGTATAGATCTAAATTTCTTTGGCGGCAGCCAAAGAAGAGCCAAATCTTACCAAATTTTTGATCTATAAAAATATTATATGTTTATAATGTCTATATTTGAGCATTAAAGTTTATAAATGCATAAAATAAAAAGACATATGTAAGAAGAACATCCATACTCCGCTGAAGTTTCATCTGAGCAAATCGATGATGCCAGAAACCTCGGAAAGGAGCGATTCCAGTACCTGGTCCTACCAATATTACTGGTGCTTCAGTTTCCGTTGGCAGATAAAAGTTTGGCGCGCTTAAATATTAATAATTATATTCACGTAAAATCTATGAGATCTATAATTAATACAAAATAGATATTTCTTACCTCCGCACAAACACATACAACAACTCTCCCTCGGATATTTCCCGCAGATAATTGGAGCACACGCCAAAATGTACTGGCCCAGAACCGTCTAGAATCAATTTATTAAATATAATCGAAAAAACACTATTTATTATCTTTAAATTGAATATGCATGGATTATAGAATTCTTCGGAATGAGAAAGAAAATGAAACTAAGAAAAGAAAAATAGAGTTTATACTTTGCGTTTGATATTGCACCACTGCAACTGTCAAATGTATTTGTCCCCGATGTACGTGTGGAGATGATGAGATGCTGTAGAATCTTGGTTGTAAGGGTGTTAGATGAAACAGAAGCAATGGAGCAAATGGAGTCACAGATGGAAATTCATCTAAAACTTCGGCTAAATTAGGAAATTTCCAATGTCTCCAATCCTCGTAAGCCGCCGGATCCTATTCCAAGAAGAATCTTTCAAGTTTTGTATTTCATTGTATTTTTTTACAAATTATTGTTTAATGTTGCTGTGTATTTATTTAGTAGACTGCGTTAAGAAAATTTAGATTCGTAAAAATGTTTTAATTTTTAGATTTCTTTTAATATTTTTCAAGTCTCAATCTTTATCCATTTTTTTCTCTCTCCATAAATTACAATCAATAAATATTTTACAATTAAATCAGGAAATTAATATAAAGAAAGATTTAAAATACATTCTTGTTATTTCTTGAATATTTTTAGTTTAAACCTTAATTTTTCGTTGTATTAAACGTTTCCAAATTCTATAGAAAAACAGCTACATTTATACATTTACATATTTACAGAGGCCAGAAGATCAAGTTGTGCCCGTTCTTTTGCGTTTGTAGCTATCGAGGCAAAATATCTTAACAGATTCGGTGTAGGCGGTGTCGTGATATCCAAAAATCGAGTTAACAGCATCCTGAAGGAATTCGGTAAATATCTGTCGTGAGATATCCACGTTTTTACAATTCCTGAAAAAAGCCGCTATTATTAGTTATGTGTAATGTAAAAGAGACAGGAAAAATTTAAAAAAAATTGATATCCACCATTAGGGGTATGTGCTTGTTTCTGCATTTGCAACTCGATCGATATATCAGCATCGAAAGGAGACTGCACACGTTGCAAGATTTTTTCCACTAGGTCTGCTCGATTACACGCGAACACACCTAAGTGATCCCCAGGTTTATAAGAAATATCCATGCCCACTATGTCGTCCAGTTCCAGGAGCAATGTCGTTCCGCTGGACTCATCGCCGCTCAAATTAGTTCTTCCAAGCAAATTGCACATCGTCACGTTTCTGTTATGGCATTTGCTTAATGCTTTGGCGATCGGTTGAGGATCGGCTTCTACGAAACGAACTGTGGTTGCAGACAATGCTTCAGAACCCAGAGATAAGGCTACTTCCAATAACGTATCATCGTCGTCCAAGCAAAACGTTTTGCACGCAATCGCAAAAATATCAGCTGCCCATTTTCGAAAAGTCTGCTCCTGTCCACACATCTCGTCACCTTGAGCCAAACGCGCCAATCGCTCTCCGCCCAATTCGCCTAATAAGTTGTCGACGTAACGGCCGAATGCACAAAAGTTTGGATACGCAGACGATCCTAGTGCAAACACAGCGAATCGGACATTGCTAAGCGGTCCAAAGGTATCTTCGGTTTGTGAATCCGTCGTAGAACCACGTAAAGAATCCAATCGATCTAATTTCTTCGATCCACTCACTTCTGTTTGACTGTTAGCTTTGATAAATGACTTTGAGGTCGCTAAACTTATTTTATTCTCGCTGTTTATATAAGCATCGTTCATTTTCATCGCGTACAAGTTTTGCGCGAAGACCTCTCCATTTTCCGGCGGGTCACCGTTTCCAAAAGTAGAAGTTACCACCAGCAGCAGGGCCTCGTGTTCTATGTTACTGATGTCATATTCTTCCATCGAAAGTACTTGGGAATGAAAAGCGTGGCCCAGTAACTCGCCCAACTTTTCCGCATACATTTGGGACGTGCCGGTTTCCGTAGCAAACAGCACAGTCGCTTTTATTCGCCGTGATAATGCTCGTCCGAATAACTTGGATGTAAATTTCACGGCTCTCGCAATCTGCTTGAAATGAAATTTTCGTCTTGGTTTTTTCGACGTTGCTTTCTTGTCGCGTCCTTTCTTCCATACGTGAGTTTTCCACGCTGGATCCTGGGCATCGTAAGAAGGTTTCAAATGATAAAGCGCCATTTCCTGGTGAAATACCGGCGTAGCGGATCCAGATATCGGCGGCACGATCCACAGCCAATCTGCGGGACAACCGTTTCGGAGACGCATTTCATTTTCATAATGTTTCATAAAAGATTCCGAAGCGGTATGATGATCTACGATTGTCACATTCTTCATCTGAAAGCTATGCAGTACTGCGACGTTAGCTTCTATCATTGCTTTATCTTTCCACAATGATGTGGATGTCCTTGTGTCCAGACCCATGTTCGTCGCTATTGTCTCGAGCATGTTATATCTCTGAGCATCACATAAATCTCTGGAGCCAATCTCGGTGCTCATGTACCAGCCGTTGAAAGGTGTCGCGGTGAATACTAAACCTCCACAATCAAAAACCATTCCAGACACAACCGGGACGGCATACCACTTGAGACCTAATTTCTCAAACCAATCGTATCTATGTGTCCAAATACATATTATATATATTTATCATTGAGAAATATTATCTCCTTCAACAGATATTATTACATAATTTTTGAATTAACTCAATAAATTTAAATAATGAAATTATTTAAAGAAAAAAATTATATTAAAAAAAATTATACAGATGAATCTATTCAGTTGATTATTCAGTTGAATTTACGTAAATACATTATTTAACAAAAACTTACGTAGGATGACTAAGAGGTACTTCGAGTACCAAGTCGCTGGGAATGTCAAAATAATCTGGATCATGTCCATTGGCAGACAGAACCAATGGCAGTATGTCAAATCTGGTTCGTGCACCTTTCCATCCTAATTTTATGCAAACCTGTTGAAAGAAAGTAATGCCTTAAATTATTTTTGAAATGTGTATTCTTTCCTTACAGAGAATTTTCTCAAGAAGTTAGATTTTTTTCCATTTTTGTGATATAAATAATTAAAAATTAATTTAGAAGATTTCCTAAATAGATATAAATATTCTAAAACCTCTGTGAATTCTACATTCGCAGGATCACCAAGGATGGTACCATCTGGATTTTTGTATCCTGCATAATTGATCAATTGCTGATTCCATACTCTGTAATCGTGTTTTCCATCAGTGCGCTGCGGAAATATTGTTATCGCGGATCTGAAAATTGTGTATGTGAATAATTAGACATATATCCTGTATATATATTTATGTCTTTAGATAACGAAATTTGGAGAAAAATAGACAGTAAAATTCATATAAAAAATACTTTACCTGATATTTCCTTTATTTGTACTGTATTTAATGTGATTACATAAAGCCTCGAACATGCCGCTCGTAGTTGTAACATAACGGCAATCGAAAACCTGCATGTGCATTCGTTTTATAAACAAATCGACAAACAGATATAATTTTTTCGAATATGTACTATCATAAGTTCTGAAAAATATTGTTTTTTTTTCGCGAAGGTAAATGAGATATGATATAAGACAGACCTGTAGCTTTGACCACTGAATGCGACCAATACATCTCGCAGCATTTCGCCAAGCCAATTTTGCGCCGAAAATCAGTTCCGTTTCCGTTAATTGATATGTGCCAGTGGAAATCACTTCTCTCTGCACACTTTCTAAACGTGCGCGATGAGCGTCGCTATTTAATCTACGAGTTCAAACGTGAAGAAACGATTTATTAGAATTTCAAGAAATCTATATGAGTACCATGGCAATTTTAGTACCTTCTAATGGAAGTGAAATATTGCTCTAGAAAGTCATTCGCGTGAAGCAAGATTTCCTCTTTCGTGCGTGGCTCCGTTCCATGAGTTGGCAGCTGCATTACACTACCAAGACAGACTTGATTCGAACAAAGGATTTTCTAGAAATTTATTTAATATTATTTTAGTTTTCTCATTTATCATTATATCTTCTTTATTTTCATATTTACTATATATATATATATATATATATATATATATATATATATATATATATATATATATCTCAAACTACTGTCGGAGAACAAAAAAAAGAGAGAAAGAGAAAACACAATGAAAGATTTCCAGAATAATCTGTTATTAATGATATAGAAAAATAAGGAACGTAAAGCAACAAATTGCAAAGATATATTTGAATATAATTTTCTCGAACAAAGCTTCATCTAAAAAATGATTGGTTTTGAAAATTAAATGAAAAATTCTATCATTTTTAAAATTGAATAATTTTTAATTTTTTAAATTACATATAAAATATCAAAAATATTTTCTAAATATTTTTTAAATTACATATAAATACCCTTTTTTGTTCATATTATTTTTTATTTATTATATCATAATATATTAATTAAACTAAACTTATGATGTACACTTATTACTGCATAAGAAAACTATGCAAGATTAAAACAGAAAAAAACAATACTTTTTAATTTTCAAAAGAAAGTTAAATTTTTTTTAACGAAGCTTCATAAAAATATTTTTTTGCTTTATTTTCAATGTACTTTTTTTACATCGATTCCTAGTCAAATTTCTAAAAAGTTTCATAATCAATTCCTAAATAACGCGCCACTCTAATCTCTAATATCCTTAATCATATTCTGTTAATCTTCAATATTAAAAGTTCTTTTCCAAAATACCTCAGCATTTCTCACGTGCAAAGAATCAAACGCTTCCGTTTTGTCCGCAAGATTCCTGAGTTTTGTAGGCTTTCTTTGATGGGGCGTTCCGTCGTGATCTTTCATTTTGCGTTTTACTGTTTAACTGTTTCTGCCTAACAGACTGGCGTCAAGTGCGGCGATAAGGAGGAAAGGACGAAAGGACAAAGCGCGGAGATGACACAACGCAGCATCTCACGTGCCGTCACCTCACATGCGCCAGCATGCGCAACATTGATCCATTCCGCTTGTCCTCGGGATGTTCGTGGGATCAATCAACGGGCAGGACTTCTCGCGTTGAAATGAAAATTTATGGCAAATTCTCGCGTTGAAATGAAAATTTATGAGTCTGCAATTCATTAACGTTGCATTAGCATCGTTTTTGCTGTTTTGATTTTTTTAATAATAATGATAAAATAATAATATAACAACAATAAGGTAGTAAAAATGGTAATATTATTCAAATCACATAAAATAGTGATCTCTGATGTATAAAAAAATTAGTGTATGTATATAATTATATAAAAAAAAAATATATATATATATATATATATATATATGTGATTTTATTAAAAGCAGAATATCTAAATGTAAAATCTGAAAATATAAAAGAATATTAAGAGCATTATAAAGTAGATTTTTTTTCAAGATTATTACTTTCGAAATCCTTGTCAAAATCAATGTAATTTTTTTACGAAACAGCATTTTTTTTACGTTTAATACATATAAAACTAGCACTATATTGTTTGATAGAAACATTTAAGTGAAATTGTTTCTGTATTATATTATTAAATTATTAAATTCCTCTTTTTATATCAGTTACTAGCAACCTAGATTTTAAAAAATGTAATATTCTATTTTAAAACAAGTGAAAGTAATATTAGATTAGATAAAACTTTATAACATTCTATTACTTTCTATTTTCGATGCGTTTCATTGAACAAAATGTATCTCTGTAGTATCAAAAGTGACAAAGTTATATTTTCTTTTAATTTTAATTTATGATTAATCTGATATTTATGACAAATGTACAGAAAAGTGAAAAAAAAGAAGAGGGACGCAGGAAAGAGACGGAAAACAGAGGTACATTTTAAACGCTGTAACGTAAAAACTATAAAATATATCACAGATATAATTTTTATATTTTCCCCTATAGATATCCATTTTATGTTCCGTACAAAAATATATATGCGCATACGATTTTAATTATCTATTAGAGTTGTAGAACAATCCCACTTCATAGATCTCTCAACAGCCATTTTCCATTTAGAATATCGAAGGTCTCTCTCTAAAATAAAAACGAAAAGTTTGTACATTATTCTCAAATATTTCTTTTTCTTTTCATATTACTGATATATGTAACGAAATATATATTTACCATCTTCACCAATCTTGGGTGAAAATTTGGTTACTTGAGATGCATCCACTTCATTTATATCAATTAAACCTGCACCAATGCCAGCTAGAATAGCAGCACCTAATGCCGTCGTTTCAACCATGTTTGGTCTCACTATTTGCAACATATATAATTATTAGTTAAAAAATTATTTAAATATCAATTTAAAAGAAATCTTATACTGATATTGTGCGCTTACCAACAGTTATTCCGGTTAAATCCGCTTGTAATTGCATTAACAAATCGTTCACAGTCATACCGCCATCAACCTGTAGAGTTGTCAGGTTCGTTCCTGAATCTTTTACCATTGCTTCTAATATGTCTCTTGTTTGAAAACAAACTGCTTCTAAAGCTGCTCGTATGATATGATATTGTTGTGTATCTTCAGTGATACCACAGATTACTCTGTTAATTGTGTAAATATAAAATTGCTTGATTAGAGAGAAGAATCTTGACATCAATAGAAAAAAAGAAAAATAAGAAAATGCAATACCCGCGCGCATCTTGTTGCCAATAAGGTGCATACAGCCCCGAAAAAGCTGGTACGAAATATACATCACCAGAGCATCTTACACGCTCTGCCATATCTTGCGTTTGTGTAATATTACTGAGAAGTTGCAGGTTATCTCGTAGCCAGGATAAAGCGGCTCCGGCAACAGCAACGGATCCCTCTAATGCGTAGACAGGTGGGGATCGCGCAATCTTGTAAGCGATCGTAGTTATCAATCCTTGCGTCGAGTCGACTTTCTGCAAAATATCATTTTTATATGTATCTTTAATTGTTTTCTAAGACTTGACATTTGATAAAAAACTATATATTCTTATATATACTATGTATTATGGAAATATTTTTTTATATGTATCACCTATTTATTCTGTTATACTTACTGTATTTCCTGTATTATAAAGTAAAAAACATCCTGTGCCATATGTAGCTTTTGCTTGACCAAGTTTCAAACATAATTGGCCAAGTAGAGCTCCTTGTTGATCACCCACACACTACAGAAAATAAAAAAAGAAAATTTAAATATTTACTTCTTTCAATATTTCAAAGACTCTAAAAATTACACAATCTTATTAAATTTATCATAAAATATCACGCTATAATTTATCACGTTTTATGATAATTTAATAATATAATTTCATTTTAAAAATGATTGATCTTAAAATGATTGATCTAAAAATGATTGATCTTAAAATGGTCTTGAAAAGAATAATTGCAACTATAAATTACTACATTGATAATTTAAAAATAAAATAACTGTCTCACAAAATTTCTGATATTTCTATCAGCTCAATAAAAAATTACTTTAATAATATATAAATAAATAAGACACAAATATCCTAGATGTATACTTACACCTGCTATGGATATGCCTGTAAGAACTTCAGGATTTGAAATGGAACCATAAATCTCTGCACTGGATCGTATTTCGGGAAGGATGTGTTGTGGAATGCCAAAGAAGCGGCATAATAAAGGATCCCACTTTAATGTATCAATATTCATCAACATCGTGCGTGACGCATTTGATACATCCGTAATATGTAATTGACCTTTTGTGAGATTCTGAATACAAAAAACATTCAATAATGAAATATAAAATTTTTTTAAATTTTCTTTTTATGAATACAATTTAATGAACTTATTTACCCAAATGAGCCAAGTATCGATTGTTCCAAAAACACATTTCTGTGCATCTATTGCTTGCTTCACACGTGGAATGTTATCTATCAACCAGCGTATCTTAAGAGCACTAAAATAGGGAGACATCGGTAAGCCACATAGAGGTTTCAAATAATTCTTATTTCTTGTTTTGTTAGGGATACTATCCAATATGTCTTCTAGAGTTGTAGTTGTCCTCATATCATGCCATACTAAAAGCAAATTTTAATATTATTTAACTCTTTGTGTAAGGCAGATTTCTTATATAATCTTTTATCAATCTATATTAAACCATTAAATATAACACATAGATTTAACGAAGAATCTGTCATTAAAGCTCAAAAAACAAGATATTTTATATATATATTTTTTATACCAATTGCATTGTGCAAAGGTTCGCCAGTCTCTTTATCCCACAACAATGTAGTCTCCCTTTGATTAGTAATCCCAATAGCTTTGATATCTGAGACTGATAAACCAAGATTTTTCATCTTTTTCACTGTTTCTTCTATACACGCTATGACAGCTTGTAATATTTCTTTCGGATCCTGTTCCACCCATCCTTCTTGTGGATATTTCTGCTTGATTTCGATTTGATGCAAAGCGACTACCTTTCTATGTAACACGTCAAATACCTAACATAAAGAAAATATCATTTTAGATCTGTTTATATCAAGATTGAATCAAGAATTATCTTGAGTTTTTTACCAAAAATCTAGCGCTACTCGTTCCCTCATCGATAGCGCCTATCAAAGGCCCAGTTTTTTTGACGTTCTCAGGCATATCGCTTTTCAGAGCTTAGAAAATCATGGTCTCAGCGTTATTTTTTACGTAAGACTTGCATACGATAGCATGTTTAACCTTTGTCACATTACGCAACACATTAGATTTTAAGATATAGATACATGTGTCCAATAAACAACTATGTCAATAACAGAAATTAATTTTGACATTTCATATAACAGATATATATATGTATATACATATAAATATGTGGCGTGATTAAATAATTTTCGTTACTTATCGCCTGCTTTGAAAAAATTTATTTTTCCTAAAGAGGTTCGAATCTCCGCTAAAATGGTTCGAATCTTCGCTAAGTGATGAGCACCGACACATCGATCTTTTAACAAGACTAGCACGCAGCGCGCGCTTCGCGCGCGCCATCCACTTTTAGATGATCATTAAAAAAAAATTGTTAAAAGAAAAGTTAAAGTGGTGAGATCGATGGTGGTCCATCTCACCCAATAAACAATTGATTAATTTTTTATATTTTTGATAAAATTATTTAAAAAATATATAGTTTACAAGATATTTTATGTTCTATATCAAAATATAATATAAAA
>JANQDE010000079.1:309677-363843 GCA_037157785.1 Cephalotes varians
TCGACCTCGTCCTGCTCGACTCTTAGCTTGCTCTTCCATAGAATGTTGTGTGATTGTGCTACCTTTTATTTCATCCAACCAATTAGCTAAAGGATCTGTAGYTTCTCTCAATAATGCCTATATAAAAATTATTCATATTTAATACTTATCATACATATTACTTATTATACACACTTCACACACACACACTCTCTCTCTCGCTCTCTCACGCGCACATGCAGACACACAATTATATTAATTATCAAAAAATTATTAATTAATATCTAAATTTTACTCGCCACTAACCTCCGATACCGACACTATTAACCTCGCACGTCACCCACCGCACCGCGAAACTCGCGCCGCGACGATCTCGATCTCGCCAGCCAACTTCGACCACCAATCACGCACGCGGAAAAGAGTCAACAATACCATACGATAAATTTCGACTCCGACGCGCACTTCGTGGTAAAAACGGATTTTTTTATTAAGGATGCGTTCCGGGAGACGTTCTTATCGCTATCATTCCATCTTTAGACATAAAACAAGGAAATATTATATTTTGTTGATAATAAATTCATAAGTCTTCCGCTATATCATCGAAGATTAAATATCTTAAGTAATTACGTATAAACGAAGATACAGAATTATTTAAAAAGGAAACTTTGAAGGAATTTAGAAAAGAATAAATATATACAATTTATTAATTCCATCATGTTTTTAATATTATTAAAAGTGCATGTTGTACACCTTTGTTAATCATAATGTACATCTTCATTTAAAAATAATCTTTTTTCTTTAAAAACAATATTTTAACTTTTTAATACATAATAATTAAGTATATAGAATATACGAACAAAAAATATCCATTTCTATACTATAGATATCACAGATGCAATCACAAGTTGCGTAATAGTATATAATAAAACGAAAATAACTTCTTACATATATTACAAGTTCTAGACTTGGATACAAATACATATCAACTTAAAACAATACATAAATTTTGTCATAAAACTTTCATAATAGGAATCTGCATGTTAATTTTATATTTCAAAATTAATTTTGAAATTAATTCACTATATTATAATCTTAATTAAAATTAAAAACATTAAAATAAAACCAACTTTCTTTTTTTCGTTTGACTTTCATTGTATAAATCTTTATAAATTAAAATGCATATGTCGCAATTCCACTTTAAAATTAAAACGAGATTAATAATACGCAAATTGATAATTTAAAAAGAAAAGGGATCTTGCATGATCCATTACTTGCAAACTTAATAGCATATTTTATTAATAAAAAAATATCTCGTTAAAAAGCTAAATTTTAACTTTCTCAATGTAGTTTAAATTTAGTTTTCATTCGAGATGAATTCATTTTTTGTATTTTTCACAACATCCTTCTGAATTGTAACTAAATTTTCCCGGTGCTTTCGATAGGTTTTATCCGACATACAAACAATGTTCATAGACGCAAATAATTGCTTCAATTGAGAATATCCTATTCCTGCTGCAACACTTTTGCTCACAACAACAGCATTAAGATCCAATGTTTTTTCTATAGGCTCAGACCAAATACTTGCTTCGTAGTGGCACATTTCACATTTAAAAAAAAATTGTGTAAGTAATCCGCGTCGACGATAATTGATAAATTTCCAGTACTCAAATTGACAATCAATACCACGAGCGTGATCATCAAATACATTATGGAGCTCTTTCAAAAAAAAAGATAAATTTATAATACAACGACCTAAAGGTATTTTTTCTTGAATGTTACAGCCATTTACAGAACAGTTACTATTTATGATCTCCTTTTTGTCTTTAGAATATCCAATACTTTGATTATATGTACTTTTTCCTTCATAATCTTCTACATTTTCTATATTATCTATATTAATGAAAGACAAATTCTTGTTGTCCTCACAATATTCAATGGTCTCATTACTTGTGCCTTCTTCCTTATATTCCTCTGTTGTTTCTATGCTCTTATTAGCTATATTAATAGAACTCAAACTTTTTTCATCTTTAACATATTCAATAGTTTCATTATGAATGCCTTCTTCTGCCTGTGTCTCTATTTCTTTTTCATTGTGGTCTGTTTGCTCTTCCTCAATTTGATGAAAACAATGCATTATTTTAGAATTTATTATATCAGGTCGAAGTTCCACTGAATTCTGAGGATCAGTGGATTTGGTCTCAGCATCATGAATGACTTGTGTGCTCTTTGTTAATTCCATCTGCCTTTGACTAAAAAAAAAAAATTAAAATACAAATCTCTAAACTCATTCTAATAAAAAGATATCATTACAAAAAACGCTACTATAGTTTAAATAGTTTTAATATATATAATATAATATATAATATATAATAGTTTAAATAGTTTTCTAAAAGATATGTAAAAGTCAAGAATAATTCAGTTCATTTACTTCAACTTTTTTAAATTCTAAAATTTATTAATTATTAAAATATATCTATATAATTGTTATAATTAATAAATTATATATTATATACATGATTATATTAATTTTAATTTTTTTAAATTTTAATTATTTTAAAAATTATAAAAATTATACATAAAATGTGTTAGAGTTATGAAATAAAAATTACTTGGAATAAATAAAAGAATAAATAACAGATTTTAATTCAACAGATATTTCATACATACACATATACATCCACACACATTTATGAATATCAAATAAAATTACATAAAATAAATAAGCAATTTAATAAATAAATAAGCAAATGTAATCAAACCTTTTCACCCAGCCTTTCTTGTGGAATAATTTGTTAATAGAGAGAGTCTTCTCCTCAGAGCTTTTAGATGTCTTTCCCATTGTTTTTCTCTATTTATTTAGATATTCAATATCAAAATAAACTTTTGCAAATGAGTGCGATATTATAATATATAATGGATAATCGCAAAAAGATATCTTATTATACTATTATAGCTTACACGGTATAATTTCAAACGATACAATAAGAATTTAAAACTTCAGCAATCCTGTTCAATCTTGTTCAATCTTGTCCTACTACCGTTTTTCTTCGCGCGATAGAAGAAATGACCATAGAATACAAGGATACTATTGCTGGGTCTACAATCAGGTCGCGGTATTATTGCGACGGACCAATCGTTGTGCATAATATACGATGCTTTCTTCTCTGATTGGTAAGTCCGTATCAAACCTGTATATGAGGGTGCTATTCCATGAACATTAAAAAACGAAAAGATGGCGTAATGGGGACAATCAATCGGCATCGTTCTGAAAAAATTCATATGCATCAATTTTTTTTCGCATTTGCTGTTTTTTTCTTCTATTCATGACTCATCAAGTGAAAAAATGAAGTTACGTCATTTGTTAAGTAATTGAAATATGATTATATATTAAGTGGTTGAAATATGATTACATATTAATAAGCATATTTTTTTTTGCAATATAGAATTTTTCTTTCCATAAGAGAATGGAAAGTGACAAAATTTCAAAAGAAAAATCTCAGCATTAGCTTAGAATAGAGAAAATCGACTGTACACTTTTATTTCTATTGATATGTGTCATTGTCCCCTTCATTTTTATCATTGTGGATATTGTTAATTATTATCTAGTTAAATAAATATTTCTCTTCGTTAATCGTCTGTATGTATCCCTTACTAATTTTCGCTAATTATTTAGAATACGAGCCTCATCCTGAATCTTGATAAAAATATGTTCACTCAACGCGTTTTAATATGAAATAAAAGAATTAATTTTTTTAGCACGATGCTTGTTTTTCTGCTGGATTGGTTGCGTTTTAGTAAATTATTAAAATTACATCACACAGAACGCAGAATTTCTAATAAGAAAACCAGCAACGTGTGCCGCAAGCTTAAGAAATATTAAATAATATTTATCTTCGTTTTTTTTCTGTTTCATTCTTCCTCTTTCTTCATCGTTGTCACGACTGAGACTCGTTGACCGATAAGTCTCGGAAGTCGTCGCTGCATCGACATTGAACGCCGATAAGGCAATTGCTAATCATTTCCTTTGTAATCACTGGTAATCACATTCCTGCCGGTGAATCATACTTCCTTTTGTTGCACATAAAAAAAAATTAGCCAGTTACTCTATATGCAATTAATCTATGGACAACTCGTGGGCGGAAGGGGGGCAATGGGGGCGGGAGGGACAGGAGGCGTGACTCGAGATAGAGTTATCAAATCACGGCTGATCGTAGCGGACATTTGTCAGGAGAGCGCAAACGAACCTTCAAACGGTAGCTTCGCGAGGCCTGCTTTGTGATCGTTTTTTACGCTCGTCTCCCGTGAAGATCGTCGTCGGCAAGCGCGATGGAGACGTATGAGAGCGTCCTCTTGGTAAAATCCGAAGTGTTCGTCTTCAAAATTCCACCAAGGTCGACCAACAGGGGTTATCGGTAAGTGCGTGACACCTCTTCGACGCGACGTTTCGCGGGACTGTTCAATATGTTATCAGCGACGTATCCATAATTTCACGTTGAAACGACCGTTCGAGTTGTTCGTGTAAAGTAAAGCTAGCGTAAAATAGACGGTATGTTTCCCGAACTGTGATAGTCTCATGATTCGTGATCTGTCACAGGGCAGCAGATTGGAACCTGCAAGAACCTTCCTGGACCGGACGTATGCGATTGGTATCACAGGGCGATAGCATCACGATAAAGCTAGAAGACAAGATTACGGGCGAATTGTTTGCCAAGTGTCCCATCGAGCAGTATCCTGGGATAGCGGTAGAACCAGTCACCGATTCGTCCCGATACTTCGTCCTGAGGATCCAAGATGACAATGGACGATCAGCGTTCATAGGTGTCGGTTTCTTAGACAGGTCTGATAGTTTTGATTTGAATGTTGCTCTTCAGGATCACTTTAAGTGGTTAAAGAATCGAGAGCAGATTGAAAAAGAGAAGGAGAAGCCGAAACAAGAATTGGATCTCAGATTTAAGGAAGGCGAAACTATCAAAATTAACATGAAGATTACTGTAAGGACTTTTTCATCATATGTTTCACATATTTGTTTCTCGATGAATTTTTTGTTAAAATCTAAAGAGTTGATGTTTCTTTAAATTACATTTAAAAAAATATTGTTCTAAAAATAATTATAAGTATACAAGCAAAAAATATTATCACAATTTACATCTGTGTCCAATAATCATCTCTTCCAACTTTAAATGTTTTTTTAGAAATATTTTCCCTTTCATTTTTTATTAATACTTTTTTAAATCTTTTTAGCTATGTGATATGATTCAATATAGAAAGCCAGACTTTCTTGACATTAAGGATTTTGGCAAAATTATCTTCCTGGATACGTCAAATCTTAAAATTTTTTTTTATTACTTAGAAAAAGGATGGAAGTGAAGTTGCATCTAAATCCAGACAACGTACCAACCCAGCCGTGGGTTTACCGCCTCCTCCAGGTGGTGTCAAAATTGCTCCTCCACCGGCAAAGACTCCTACTTCCTCACCAGCGCACAAGCCACCACAAAGTCAAAATCAAGATGTTACTAGTTCAGAGTGGGGCGAGTTTGCCAGTGCTTCTCAATCGGCATCGGCGTCGACACCAGCAACAGCACCAGCACCCACAATGGCCAATGCCAGTTGGGTGCAATTCTAACTTTTAAAATATATGTATATAATATACATAGATATTTACTCTGATATATATACACAGTGATTTTGAAATGGATGATCAAATTTTAGAAACATATTCCACTCATTTTGAAAATCACTGACAAGTTTTGGAATAATGATGACCTCAATTGATGCCATGTGGATTATTGAAATTGCTGAAAATTTCAGCATTAATAAACATTAATAACATGTTAATTTTTCAATGTCTAAACAGACTGATAATTTGTTTATATATATTGTTGGCATATAATATTAGACCGACATGCATGTCTATATAAACTTTCAAAGCGTTTTTCTAGAAGTATTGAAGAAAAAATGTTTATAAGTCAAAAAGGAAGTGTTTTCTGTGTTAATATAATCCTATTTCAAATTGGATATATCTAAAATTTAGCCATTTATGCTGAAATCATTCTTGTATATTAGAGTAAATAATTGATTATACACATATGATAGAGACGTATTAAGCTATGAGATTTTAAGGTGATTATTGAAAGGATGTCTTTATGAATAATGGAAAGAGAGTCTGATGTATATTTTTCAATACTATATAGCGTGCAATGAAAATTATAGCAACATTTGTGAGAGGGATATTTTTCCAATCAAAAAAGGAAGAAAAACTTTTATATCAAACTTATCCAAGAAAAATTTTTTCAAAAATAAGTCGAACTGTCGATTAAAATTTATTTTTAGAAGTATGATTTATTTTTCTCCAGGGAGAAAACTGCGACTTATATGAAAAACTTTTACTTTGTGAATTGATTTACATTTGTTTTTTATTCTTTAATAAATTGCCCTCTTCTCGATTGTTGTATGATTCTCCGGCACTCTATATAACAGTATTGTACTTATAAATACCATTCAAAAACTCATCTCAATTGCTTTTGGACATTCAGTGTATTTGGAGATATAATTTTTTGTATGTGTGTAAATGTCGATATATATCAGATGCATTTAGTGCCTTGTACAAACTAGTCCAATAAATTAAAGGCAAATTCGAGGCAAATTGGAATAGTTAACAATATGTATTTAATACTTATGAAGGCACAGTAGGACATTCGATTTATCCATCTTGTTTTCAACTTCTTTAAATATGAAATATTGAATGATTCTAGTTGTACATAAAAAAAACGTTACTCTTTTTAAATATTCAATGATAATTTTAACCTTTTACTTGATTTACACACAAAAAGATGTGGAGAGAATTATGTGAATACATTGTTGTATATTTGCAAATTTTACAACGAAATTTTTTATTGTAGTTAAATGTTTTATATAATTCGCTTCATGAATTGAACATTATATGGCTGCAAAATATCGGTGAGACGAATGCTATCTTTTTTATTAGATAATGTCATTCAATATATCTTATTTATTCATTATTAATTAATACTGTTGAGAAGCAGTATTAAATCCTAAGGAAACTTTGAATCTCCTAAAGATGTTTTTTGTTATTTTTTTATAATGAAACTTTTTTTATATAAATTGTGACTTTTTATTTCAGAATTTTTTAAGGAAAAATACCTTTTGCAAGGTATTAACGTATCATTAATATAATTTGCGAAAATCGAGCAATTAGATATAAAAAAGATTAATCTTCTATCAATTAAAATTGACGTTTTAATAGATTATAAATTTTAACAAAATTTAATGATATTTGATTAATTTTCTAATGTTAACTTGTTAGTTTTTTTCCAATATTTTCTATTGCATTAGACATTTTTTATTGATTATTCAAGAAAGTGTATAACATATTACATATCCAATATATGTATAATAACAATATAGTATTTGGCCTCGACCGTTAGCTTGCAACATTTGTAAATATTACGAGACCTATTGTAAAAATAAGGCCTAATTCCCTCATACATTGAGTGTCCACAAAGTTAGTTATTCATTTTATTTTAATATATTTGAGCCAAGCTAGGCTTTTTGTTAAAGAAATAGCAGCAAAGTCGTCATATCATACTTTAAATTTATTATTCTTTTCTCTAAGCTATTTCATTTTTTTGTTTCACATGTGGTAATTAATAAATTCTTGCCGAAAAGCTTAATCAAGAGAAGAATTACAAAAGAAGTATTTTTACATTTTTAAGAATGTGTTCTAAATATATTTTGTCTCAATCGCGATTGGGAATCTAAGTGATTAGGCAACTATAGCCGGTATAATCGATTCTTATATTTAAAACCGTCTTAAATATAGTCTGAAAATGTCATGATCTATTCGCAGAGTCATAACATCCTAAGATATTAATATCTTAAGACAGTCTTGAAATCAGAATCGACTATGAATTCTGGCTATAGATCTCGAAAAATTTTATAAATCTTATATCCTAATATAATAAGATAATTATAAACTTTGTTATTCAATAAGCAAAAATAGATATTTTTCTTATATTCGAATTAAACTTCACTTCTTTTTCAAATCTTTAAAAGTAGTAGTCTCGTAAACAATTATTTTACATCTACATATCTCATAAGCATTATGTATAAGTTATTGGAAGGATGTTATACTGGAAATGTTTCAACACATGTCTGAAAAGTATATGTAAAAAATTTCGTAACGAGAAATAATTGTATCTTCAGCGGAAGGTAGCATCTACTATACTATCTATGACTCGTTAATTAGATCATAAATCAATGTATAATGTTATTTACATTACCCCGTGCTGAATTTTAATGTAAAATGTAGAATAATCTTGTTAAACATTGTTAGTGTGAATCTTGTTGAATGAGTGTTTAGATGCAATTTCATATTACATATATTATTTCTTTTTATTTATAGGAACCGTCTCAAAAAAGTACGAAATGACAGCGGAGAATGAGAATAAATGTATACAGATGTTAGCATCGAATCAAATAGTTAATATTGCGTTTAAAAAGAATGAAAATTTTTTATATCATATAAGAATTATTCTTCGGATGATAATAATAATTAAATATATATATATATATATATGTAATAAAAATATTTTTAAGAACTAGAACAATCGACAGATTCGTTGATGTTAATGAAAATTTTGTTGCAAAAATAGGCATTAAAATACCTAAAATACTTAAAATCGAATCATTCAATATCACAAACAAAATAATTATAAGTAAAAACAAGATACTAATTTTTATTTCAGAAATAATCTTTAAATTTTCTTAAAAATTGTCACACAACAATTTGAACAAACATTTGCAGTTCCAATACATTAGAAACAGAAGTAAATTCTGTCTTTTTTTCTCTTACGCGAATGTCCGACTTTCCGTCGACAGAATTATCTTTTTCAATAAAACAAAAATTTTCAGAATAAATGATAGAGAGAAACTCTATTTAAAATTCTTTGTGTGCATAGTTGCATATCTTTTTACTTACAAAATCATGATCTAAGTTAGTTATCAAAATTGTTGTAAAGAAAATTCTGCTGCTATTTCACGTCTTTCTTGAGACATCCTGTATGTTAAAGCTAATTTTCAGCTCTAATCAAGTACTAATATCACTTACAAACACGTATTACAAAGTGATATACACGGAAAGCAAATTAAAAATATATCACTTAAATTTATTCTAGTTTCATGGTATATGGTAATTGAAAAAATTATTACAATGTACCGTATTATATATGTGATAGCAACTAAAAGAGAATTGTAATTCTGGTGTGTATATATATACACATACGACATTCCATATTTTTTATTTTCTGTAAACATGTTGAAAAGATAAAAATAAACATTGGATGGAAGTTAAAATAGAAGAATCTAATCTTGAAATTATGTTTGATAACGGATTGGACTCGGTGTGAATAAAGCGATAAAATTGTATATTTCCTCATATATTTTTCTCCGGAGATATATAATAAACAGTTAGTGCATCCCAAGAATCATTGCGAGTCATATTATAAATAATATTTTGCAAGGAAATAAGTCGTTATGGCATGAGAAGTTTATTCTATCACATGTATGAACGACTGATTTGAATAATGAATCATCATCATTATTATCATCATCAACAGCGTTTATTACGTGCAACGTTAAGCCGCAAGCTGCGCATAGCCATAGCACGGCTGAAATGTCGTTGTACTGGACGCTGAAGCTGTCCATTGACTAGAGTTGAATCCTCGTCACATTCTACACTAGTCAACACAACGAAGAGTACACCAAGCACCTATGACAGGTCATCGTATTAGTAACAATTTCCATCTGAATGTGCATGAAAGAAAACAAAAAAAAATTCTTCGTAAAATTGATAGATTAGATAAAAACTTATTTTTCAAAACTATAAGAAAATACTAGAAGATGTAAGAAAATGCTTCAATTGTTTTTAATTAATATCTTATAAAAACTAGATGGTTTTTGTATTTATTAGTTTCATTAATTTGCATACCAAACCGACGATGATCAGCAACGTATACACGTGTATACTTGCAAGCGGTAGTGACTCAACTTCTTTTAATGCATCAGCAGCATCTGAAAGATCAGGCTTTAATTCCAATGCATGACGCAAGTGTACAGCTGCTTCTTGAAAATGTCCATATGCCTGCAAAATGATATAAATGATATAGCTAATGATAAATTTGGCACACTTCTTGAAAATTTAGCTAATCATAGTAGCTAATCATCACTTTCATTCATATTACATCTTTTTTAATATGTTTCTGTTTATTATATTATCAGAGAAAAGACTTATTAAATCTTTATTATAATTTATAAAATATTTTTTGAATGTGTTTATTAAAAATTTCTAAACGTTGAAGTTTCAATAAATATAAGTGTATTTTATATATAGCCATACTACAACTAATTCATCCACCTTGAATATCTGTCCAAGTGTAAGATATTGCTCCCACGCATTACGATCCGGAGGTTGCAACTCTAATGATCGCCTGGCTAAATACGTTGCATCATCCAAGTAATGTTGTACCAACAATACTCTAGCCAAATTCAAGAGCACTTCTGCATTGTGTGGTGACACAGCGAGCGCTCTGCGAAAACACTCAATCGATCTTTGCGCATCACCCTTTATACGCCAGAAATTTCCTATCTGATTATACAGCTGGACAGATTTTGGTTTCTAGATGAAAATTCATTGAAAAAAAAAACTAAAAGTGTTATTATATAAAATTCTCATTGTATTTGATACACACATATATGAAAAAAATACATGAAGAAAGTTTATCTAGGAGATATAAATATTATGACTGCAATGAGATAATCTGTTCTTTTTCGCTTAAGAATATAGAAAAATTAAAATGCTGGAATTTTTTGCGGCAATATGTGACAATGTTTAGTTAAGTACATGTTTCTTTCACTGATATCTAATGATATATTTCAAAATAGATACCTCTCGCTTTGCTTTTTTCAAACGCCTTTCTAGCAAGTCGATGTCGACATCAATAATTTTGCCACCATTCTTCTTGAACATAAGTGCTACATTGGGTTCTGGTACCAACGGATGCTTATTCCTGTTGGCCACGCCGATCAGATTGTCGTAGTAAGTAAAGTTCACTGGCTTGCCACAGTCCAATATTATGTTGTCACATTGCTGACCGGAGACGCATGTCACTTGCTCGTTCGATACTTGCGAAGACAGCGGAAAGGACTCGCTGATATTTTGCGTGTCCTTCAACACGTAGGACGAGAGTCGTCTGCCAAGGGGACCAAAGTTAGGTCTGTTTTAACACTGAATGAACAGCAAGCCACACACAAAACGCTAACTACAGAAAGAAAAAGAAAATTATGTCACATATGGTATCACTTGTGTACATGATAGAAACACAAAAAAAAAAAGAAATGTATGCATGCAGGTGGACTGTAATGGTAACAAACTAAACTAGGATTCTGGCTTTCTTATTTAAATAATCAAGGTACATAGCTTACCATATTTTATTTTGTTTATAAGTGTTCAAATTTGTTCATTCAATGTTCTACACTTCATATTGAATATCTCAACGTGGCATATAGAAAGAAAGGAAAAACCGAAGAAAAAGAATCGACGGCATAAGCTTCAATTTCATAACCTAATAGTGCAATGCTGGACGAGATAATTACATGGCCGGCTCCTTACCTTTCCTGGCTGGCAAAACTTTTGCATTCCTGACAATATATCTGCACTTTTTCGTGCTTCTCAGACGTCGCGGTCCTGCTCCAGGCCTGCCCGTTGCCGGTGACCACGCTGCCCGCGAGAATGTCGAAGATCGGATCGTCTTCGACCGCGCTCACGAAATCGGTCGTCTTCACGACCCTGTCGGCGGCGTTCAGTCGCCAGGACGTCCGCGAGTTTGTCAGTCTTATTTGTAGGATCAGCAGGCAGAGTGCATATCTCCCCTCGGCCCACGTCAGTCGCATCCTTCCCGAGCCTTGCTCCGCGCGCGTTCGAATTGTTTACAATCTCGCACGACCGGGAGAGAGAAAGAGAAGAGGCACCGACGGAGAGAAAAAGAAGTAATAAGAAGGGATGGGAGGGAAGAGATTGAACAAGTTGCACTTTTGTTATTCTAGATAGACGAGAATGAGAAAATAATTATGCGGAATTAAATTTTTAGGACAGTATAATTGAGTTCATAAAAATTAGTTTAAATCACTCACACGATGATGTAATATGCATGGATGCACACATGCAATGTGCTTCAGACTGAAGTTAGATACATATACATATCGAATAAGGAAAATGAGCGGGAAATTTTGAAACAGAGCTCATGGCTCAAGGATTTCAAAATAGAAAGAAGTAATAAACTTTAACAATAAAATAAATTAGATAATTATAACTAGTTACAGATTAGATAATTTACAAAGCAATTATTAAATTATTTATAATTAAATTTAATAAATTGAATTATGAAATAATTTAACAAATTAGATGTTAAGTACATACATGATTTTTATTAGCGTAAAAGATTTGTATTTCGTTGTTTTATTTAAATTGTTTTATTTAAATATGAAATTATAGTTCTCTGCTACTAATTCTCTATCCTCTTTTGTCTCTCTTTCTTTCTCTAATAATTAATGATAGTTATTCGATACGCATTCTTGGATTTCATTTTAGGATTATCAGATATTTCAAGTCCTTCCACATATCGATTCATATATTATTGCTACTAAATTACATTATTTAGTAAAAATCTTATTCATTCTTAAGAGTTTCAAAAACATTTTATAAATATTTTTATAATATTTACAAAGTAGATGAATTTTTAAATACTGTCGCTTCATATGGAAACAAAATAATAAATGCATTTCTATTATTCCAATGTAATGCTGTTAAGCATTTGGATTTTTTGACATTAAGTCCAAGTCAGAGTCCATCATATCTTTTACAAGTTCCTGCAATATATATCATTAAAACATTTATATTTATATAGAACATATAAAATATTAAATATTTGATAATTACTTGTATTTTTTAAAATGGATACAGAAAATTACCTTAAATGTAACAGTCGGTTTCCATCCAAATTTGTTTCTTGCTTTTGATGCATCACCCAGAAGTACATCCTATTGAGAAAAAAATTAAATGTAAATTAAATTAAATAAATAAATTTACGATATATAAAATTTATCTTTCAATTCTCATAGTTATATGTATCGGATTTAATGATGTCTTACCACTTCTGTTGGGCGGAAATATTTTGGATTTATGCGAACTAATACTTGACCGGTTTGTGCGTCTTGTCCCGTCTCATTCACACCCTTGCCTTGCCATTTAATTGTGCGACCTATGTATCGGAATGCTATTTCTACAAATTCTCTCACGCTGTGTGTTTCTCCCGTCGCTATGACATAGTCGTCCGGTTGTGTTTGTTGGAGCATCAACCACATTGCCTACACATTATATGTGATATACATATTATATCAAGAAATTTAGAATACTTAATTAATTTAAGTTATGAATTTCATGTATCATCTAATAATCACAAAACGTTACCTACTTTGACGTAATCTTTAGCATGGCCCCAATCTCGCTTTGCATCTAAATTTCCTAATTCGAGCACATCTTGTTGACCTAAGTGTATTTTCGCTATAGATCTCGTCACTTTTCTCGTGACAAAATTCTCTCCTCTTCGTGGACTTTCATGATTAAACAATATGCCATTGCATGCAAACATATTATATGCTTCTCTATAATTTACAACAATCCAGAAGCTATATAACTTTGCACAAGCTAAAATTTGAAGAAAATGCGTAATCCAAAACTATTTAATATAAAAGATTAATATAAAGATGCATTTTTTTTTCTTAATTACCATATGGAGAACGTGGATAAAATTGCGTTTTTTCATTTTGTGGAACTTCCATTGCTTTACCGTAAAGTTCAGACGTTGACGCATGATAAAATTTTACTGATTTTTCTAAGCCACATGTACGTATCGCATCCAATAATCTTACTGTTCCTACCGCATCTACTTCCGCAGTATATTCGCTTACTTCAAAGCTTACCTATCGCAACATAAAATGACATGTATTATATAATTTTCAACCTATTTAATATAAATATTTCACATATATTTAATACAAACCATAACATGACTTTGTGCTGCAAGATTATAAATTTCTGTAGGTTGTATCGCACTAATGACTTTGATCAAACTACTGGAGTCAGTCATATCGCCATAGTGTAGCTTCATTTTGCCTTGCCGATGACATTTTGGATCTTCATAAAGATGCTGAATACGTGCAGTGTTAAATGAACTAGCCCTCCTGATGATACCGTGCACATCATATCCTTTTTCCAATAAGAATTCAGCCAAATAAGAGCCATCCTACAATAGTAACAAAAAACTGACACTATGAACCTTTGTTGCTTCAAAGTTAGCCATATGGCAGCTAAGAATAAAATCTTACAGATTCAAATCAATGTTCTTCCCATTAAAACTTAATACTGTAGTTTTAGTGATTGAACATTACACATTTTGTCAAGTCAACATATTTTGTGACAGAAATCACTTGGAAATTAAATTTATTAAAAAATAAAGTGCTTACCTGCCCTGTGATACCCGTTATCAGAGCGACACGTCTATCATCGCCAGCTGCCATGTCTATCTATCTACAAATCGAGTTTATGTTCCCAAATTATCTTTCTTTTTCTTTAGAGTCAACATCCGACACCCCCATGGGTCCAATAAGAACACAAAAGTGAATGTATAACAACGAAAAGCGGTCAGCTTCGTGTTTCTTCAATTGTCTATTCCTTATTTGAAATTGTTTATTTCTTATTCTTTAATTTAAATATATTTCGCATTGAATTCGTTCAAGTTTCGTTATCGCACTCTACTGTTTGTGAGATAAGAGGAGAGCGTTAAAAATTAACAGATTATAAACACATTTCTTAATCCCAATTTAAATTGGTATAACGATGCGAATACTCAGAATTCTTTCAGATTTCCCATACAGTTTCCACTATTTTCCACGCAATTCCACGTCTTGAGAGTTACCATGACGTTTTCTATTATTTCTTATCAAGAAAAAATGCGATGATTGAATGCTTCTATGCAAGACGCTATCTATGTTTTGTAATGTTGTCTGAACTACGCAGCCCCAAATTTTCTTAACGGGTAATATGTTTTTTTATCGATGGATCTGCTTAGCGAAGATTCAAACCTTTTATTTAGACTTTGACTAAATTTATTAACTTATCATCAGCGATTAATATAATCAACACATTTTTTTATTGCAAAAGTTTTAACTATGTAATTCATTGTCTTTCATTTGATATTTTATTCCCATATGTTGAATAAGGAAGTTAATAATTCTATCTATTTTAACAAAATAGTACTGATATATCGCTTGATAATTGTTAATTCTCGGATAAATTAATCGGTGTTTTATCAAAAACACTTTAAAAATGATTGAATAAATTTTTATCAAACTCTGATTAACTCTGATTAATCAGCGACTAATTACTTAAAAATTTATACAATTTGTTGTACGTAATCTCTAATCTTCTTTTATGTATCAAGCAATAAAAATTAATAAGTCTAGAAAAACTAAGTTCCTATGCCTCTTCCTCTCTATATTGGACTGACAATATTTATATTTTACTCATAAAATTGAAAAAACAATACATTTAAGAATTCTAAAACAATATGGAGCGTGTTTTATTTTTCAAAATATCATAATTAATTTTTAGATCAATAATAATAAAAACGTTATTGCTCTATTGATAGAATTTTTTGAAAACTTTAGCAGGTTTCCTATTTTAACTATCTGAAATATAAAATTCCTTCGGTGCGCTTTTCATTTTAGCGAGTAAAAAGACAAATTACATTAGTCACGTATTAGTGTGTTTAATGTAATTAAACACTCTCAACTTCCGATTATAATGTTGTATATATAGGTTGCTATTTATGCTAAAATAATAAAACGTTTCACAATAAATAAAATAGTTATAATTTTGAATACATATACATATAACATAAGAATGTAAAATTTTGTATTTGTATTTGTTTCAAAACAAATCTTCTTATTTAACTTTGTTAATCGATGCCAAGATGTTTCATTGATGTCATTTGTATCTTATTTCGATAGTAAAGTATAAATCTATATTTGCGACTCTCTCGTGGACTTCCGTAGGATATTGTCAATGCTGAATATCGTCATTTTGGCGATATGTCCTGAGGAATCTGTACATTCGGTTTCGGTATCTTTCGCCACGACGTTTTCTTCGTTTGTTTCAATGATCTTATGTTGTTTTTCTTGATGTTTCGTCGAATTAGATAAGAGTTCGGTCGATACCTGCAAACAAAGCCGTGCTTCAATAATTATCACAAATGCTTCATTAGTGAAGTTGATTCCTAGCCCGAATATCCAAATGCGATGCGCGTTCATGCCGAAGACTAACTTCAGATGTTGAGAGGATACACGACATGAAGAAGGACTATCACATTTTAACACGTTGACTGCCACGGTGATCATCCATGCCACCGGCGTTACTACATTTTTTAGAATGATAAAAAAATGAATATCATCAATTAAAAAATTTTAAACAACATAAATAACTTGAGAAAATCGTGAAATAAAAAGTGCGCTAATCAACAATTAAAAATTTTTATTAAAACATAGTAGAATTGTGTATATTTTATTAAAACAAAATAAAATTATGAAAATTCTATTGTGGTCCCCAGAGCAAAATATATAAAACTTCCAATCAACGTGTTAAAGGGCCAAGAGATAATTGCGTAAGATCCTTTATCGCGAAAGGCTAAAGCTTCTCTGTACCGGTAATTCCGCGAGCTCCGGTTCTCCCCGAGTGAACATCCGTTGCCGTCTCGTTCTCCTGCGCCTATAATTGCCATGCTCGAACATCTCGTTGGCGGACTGGTCCAGAGTCCAGTAACTTCCCTTCCCGGCCGTATGATCCTCGCCATCGTCCGCGCTCGTCCGGTCCCGCGGGACCTTCACGAAGCAGTCGTTCAGGCTGAGATTGTGCCGTATGCTGTTCTGCCAGCCCTGCCGGTTCTCCCTGTAGTAGGGGAACCTGTCCATAATGAACTTGTAGATTCCGGCAAGCGTCAACCGTCGCTTCGGCGATGAGTTGATCGCCATCGCGATCAGGGCGATATAGGAATACGGTGGCTTCTCGTGATGAGGCGCGGTCTTGTAGCCGATCGGCGATCTCGCCAGAACTGGCCAGGATGTTAGCGACGCTTGGCAGAGGACTGGCCAGGCGACGTCGGTGCGCATCATCTCCGGGACCAGGCTGGCGAGTCCGTACGCACGTTTGACGGGAAACATCTTGTTAATCGGAAAGATGCACCAGTACTCCTGGTAACGAGTACGCAGGTCGCACGCTTGATTCTTCGCGTCTGCGAGAAAACCGTGAATCTGAAGACAACTGCTCGGTTGCATCGAGAATGCCTCCTCGAACGTCCAGGATGAAAAATGTGGTGAACGTCGTTTACACAAGAAGATGCAGCTATTATCAGAGTCTTCAGGAGGCTTCCAATATCACGTTTTTGAGTTATCACTTCTTTTCTCGACGACGGGACGATTGTTTCGCTGGGGTGTTCTGCCACGACGCACCTAGTAAGTTGTGAATTGAAATTACATTATGTTCTCACTGTCTCTCTCTTCTTCTCTCGTGATGAAAACTGAAAAGCACCGTTAAAATTCACCGTGTGTTTCTGCGGAAAGAACGGAGTTACAGATCACACTGATGTAATCGTGAAGGGAGAGAACGCGAACGGGACACCCTGTCGATCAGGGCGCGGACTCTCCGGGAACTCCGTTGCATCCGGTTGCCCTAACGAAGAAGATTTGTTTAATTTGACACGGGGGGGAGAATCTAGAGGTTGGTCTCAACCCCGCCCATCAATGGTTTTCCAGAGAACTCCCGTTTACGCTCTCGTGGGGAGGAGATTACCTATCCGGGACCGCACTATGTGTTTTATTGC
This sequence comes from Cephalotes varians, assembly GCA_037157785.1. Classification (NCBI taxonomy): domain Eukaryota; kingdom Metazoa; phylum Arthropoda; class Insecta; order Hymenoptera; family Formicidae; genus Cephalotes; species Cephalotes varians. Next base: position 327,665 of record JANQDE010000079.1, read on the forward strand.
TGTTTACACATATGCTGTTTCAACACCCACGCCGGCAGTAACCGCGCCAATATATAAACAGTGTTGCGATAATTATATCGAGGCCGAACGGTTTCTCGGAACGTCTCTTCCTCCTCTCTTACGATCGATGCAAAAGCGCGCACAATGTTAAGAAAAAAAGAAAAGAGAACAGAAGTCAGATTGAAAGTTGCTTCTAACTTTCTCGCAAAATTGATTTTTCGATCCATGATTAAACGACATTTAGTCTACATTCTTCTCTGTTTTGAATCTCTTCTTTTAACAATCTATCTATAGCGATAAGTTAATACATATGTAAAGACAGGAACAAATGACTACATTAAAATGCAAAACGTAGATAATTTAGGATTTACGATCTTTTTAATTCAACATGTGGTTATGATAATGTGATTGGAATCGGTTCTGAATAAATAAACATGATTATAATTTTTTCTCTTCCTTAAAAATGTTATAGAGAAGATTGAATAGAATCATATAAATTACATTTATTTGAGTATAAAATGAAAGCGTCAGGTTCCACTTTATTTCACTTTGCATTGCTTGTCAAATCTTGTAGTATTATTTTTTGAGCTGCTGGGTTGTCCCTCGGTACCTGCGCATGTTAATTTTTTTAAATAAATATCATTAAGATATATTATCTATTTAAAATATACATATATATAAGTATTGCCAAATTAGAAATAATTTAAAATAATTTTAAAAAATACACGAGAAAAAAAAATTAATAATATTTGTTAACGACATTTTGAACTATTTTAGTCACAATACTATAATATTCACATTTGTGTAGTGCTAAAAGGACTTTTGCGCATTTTACACGTTAATTAATGACACCTAATTAGCCATTTTACAATAAATATAATACTAAAAATATTTGTTACGAAATCTTCTTTGCATAAGTTATGAGAGTGAATATAAATCGAACGGCGTAACAAATCGGCGTTAGGATTCTCCTTGTAGCAAATTAATCCTGGGGCTAATCGCTTGTGGCTTATAATAAATACGAAAGTTAAGGGGAAGAGAGAAAGTGCTTTGTATGTGCGTACCATATGTCCGGCTCTATTGACCCAATACATCCTGAAGTTATCTTGAGCCTTGAAATAGCCCTCGACGATGTCTTCAACGACAAGCGGCTGTCTAACTGAGTTTTTCCAGGTGTCAGCGTTTTTCCATTTTAGTTTTTCGACCCAGAGAAGAGTACCTAAAATATATGATATATGATAAAGACTTATATAGCGTGAGAACAGTAGAAAAACGGTGTAATAGCTCGTAACATGTAATAAATTGTATGCTAATCGTCTAATCGGAAAACTGATTCTATGAAAAAGATATTGAAAATAGAATATAATTTTTCAATACACGAGGATTTATTACATCAATCGTAAAATAAAGATTAATGATGTCTTTTTTTAAGTCTTTTAACTTAAAGCTTAGGTAATTTTTAACATAAATGTTATTAAAATGTGAATAAAAGAATTCAGCCTACTTAAAAAAATATTTGAAATTACCGAATAATTTCATTTTTTAAATATCATCAAAACATTGATATTGTATGAATAACAATAAATGTTGAAATAAATTTATTTTGATTAATATCTATAATAATATGTTAGTGTTATTAAGATATTTATTAAATATAAACAATAGAAAAGTTCGACAAAACAGTACAACAGAAAACAAAGTAGTCACAACTTACCCGGTGTATCGACAATTAAATCCATGTGTCCAGTGTATACAAATACGTTCAAGTTGGTTTCATTAAGTAACATTTCCACTAAAATATTTAAATTTATTAATAATTAAATCATATTATAAAATACAATTATTATGCGGAGTAATAATTCTTAATATCACAGATAATATCACAGATTTAAAGCGATTGTATATCAAAGTGCATCGCAGCAATTGTCAGTTCATATATTTATGTAAGATATAAATATTTTTTTGTTTCATGAATTCACACATGTTCATTGAGACTGCTTCAATAATTTTTTTTAAGCCTGCGAGTTGCCGAGCTTCTACTCGCTCTGCTTGGAAATAACGACAACTATTTTCATCAAACTACCAATTTCTTCCTTTCGCTTTCGCTGACATTCGATACACTTGACCGATACCTATGTGAATAACGGGCTTCATAAAATCTTCATTTAAGTACGTGAAAACATGATCGGATTGGCTGCCGTGAGTAGCTTGGATACCAAGTTTTTCTCTTACCGGGCCGTTCATCAAACTTTCGAGTGTAAACTGATCGAAAGATGGATACATGGCGTCTGCAATTACACAAAGAAAAAATATAGTGACACATAATTATGATATTCCGAATATAGAAATCTTATAATATTTTGAGTTCTCTGTATTCTTTTTTTGGTGTATGTATTTTTATGTTAATATTATGTTAATATTAAATATGAAATAAAAATTTTTTTGTTTAATGTAATTTTATAAGTAATGTAATGATATTATTCGTGCATACCTTTAAATAAGAACGATGCATCCCGCGCCGACAAATGATACCAGCGTTTCTTTGTAAGAATATTGTAAAAGTCAACATTATAAGTCTCCTGTAAAACGACTTCTTGCGTTTTAGCCCACTCTGTAGTCGCTTGTATCCAACTGCCAAGCTCAATTTTGTTCTTTGTTATTTGTGCCGCAGCGTCAATTTTTTCGAAACCTTCCGTGTCAACCATACCCTGCGAAACATGCGATAGTTTCCAAAGAATTTTATGAAAGTGTTGCGTAAGTGAAAGGAGAAATTTTGTACGAAACTGATTAGTTCCGATGAAGAAAAACGAGAGACGAAGGAGGAAGTTGACATTTTGGGACCTGAGATCTAACTACGTTACATATGTTTTCTCGATGAAATCATTTATCGCGACTGCTTTTTTGTTTAAAAAAAGTTGTAAAATAAATTTATTTCGTTATTACGTAGTAATATTGTGATCTTGTCGATCAAGCGATAAATAATCAAATACCGTGCTGAGTAGAAATGGTGCCCACGTCATTACAGAGTCGATGGGAGAGATCCAAGCGTCTCCGAGTGCGACTCCCTTTAGATTACTCTTGATAGTTCCATTTTTCTGAGCCTGCAGAACATTCATATTATTTAGACATGTGCGTTTTTTCAATTCACAGTTTTTTACAAGAAACACAAGTTATTTCGTCACATTCAGTAAATCGCCATTATTGCTACTATAATTTGGACATTATCTGTAATTTTCTAAATTATTAGATGACTATGTACAAATATTATGACTTTATAGAATGTTTTTCTTATCATCATCATCATATTCAATGTTTCCTATGTTTTTGATTCGAAAATGTGTTACGGAAAGAAAGTGTTTGTTTTAAAGAAATAAATCTTATGATAAAATAGAAACTTCTTTTTGCCACACTTTTTGAGACTTTTATATCATTGTTGTTTCTTTTGATAGAACCAAATTCTTTCTTCCTTGTTTTTAAAAAATTAGTGTATTTCTTACTCGATCCCAGAGTAACGCGAACTCCGCGCCCATTTTTCCGCCGTACGATTCGGTCGTGATGTATGTTGGGACATCCTCGAATTTCGGTAATTCCTTGTAGAATCCTCGCATACATTCTATGAGATCTTGCGCGATCTGCGCATTGGTCCTTGTGAATGCCGACGCAATTTCAACGTAACTGTACCCAGTACCAACAGGATTGTCGATGAAGAGAACATTATAGTCCTTGACCTATAAATAAATTTTACATCGACTATTATCCATTAAATTATAAATTTTCAAAAATTCATTCGAATTTATCAATTTATTCTCTCAATTAAAAAAAAATGTATTTTTTTTTACTATTCTGCATTTTTACTATATTTTTTATATGTAGAATTACTTTCTCTCTCTCTCTTCGATTACAGCATCAATAAACTATTCTAAACATTTTAACAAATTGTTTCAATTAAATATTTATTAATTACGCACACAATCAGATATTACGCTCTAGTCCAACAAAATCTATTCTATTTCTTATTGAGTTGGATAATTTATTACCCAAGTATGATTCCTCGGTTTCAGATTCACATCGAGAGGTCCCAATTCTTCGAAATTTCCATAACTTGTCGAAGATCCGCCTGGTCCACCTTGTAACCAGATGACTAACGGTCTATCATAATACGAATTAACATTTGCCGTAGTATAATAGAGCCACCAGAACATATTCGCTTTGGGGCGCACTTGAACGTAACCCCATTCTTGTTCTCCAGGGCCGAATCCCTTTCTTCCTTTTGACGGAAAACAATTTTTAATTACTAATAAAGATAAATAAATAATTGTGTGTAACAATGAAACAATACACTGTTAATCTCTACTGTTCTTACAAAATGAATAATTCTTCCATAATTTTTCCATAATTTAGAAAAAAAAATTAAAAAGTCTGTAATAATATAATATAAATATTAGCAAGCTAGTTTAAGAAATCGTACATAAACTTAAGAGAGTATTTTTTACTCCTCTACACTGAGCTTTATAAACTTAAGAGAATATTTTTTCTACGATTGAAATGGATAGTGTAATATTTGCGATATGTTGAATTTGGCAATCACATTACTCTTCTGCATCTCCAAGACGAAGAAGTGTCTCGGCTATTAACGATGATTCGAAAGTTAGCGACGTAAAGACGAGTAGCTAAAACAGCTTATGTTTGCCAAGCGAAGACCTAGGTAAATTTGTGAAGTCTTAAAAGAAATCGCAGAGTAAATGTTTCCGCTTCATTATAGTAAGAGTTAGGAATGCAGCGGTCGAGCATTTTGACGTTTGCACCAAAATTCGGCAAACTCGCGGTGAGTAAAAACATATATAATGTTTTTTAACATTTAACAACCGAGTCTATGTCACTACGTTCTAGAAGTTGAAAGAAGAAGAGAATATCACATAAATATTACGCATTATAACAACATATTAAAATATTTTCAAAAAAATAACAATGAGTTGGGAAATACAGTTTTATTTAATGTTTTAATTATCTGAAGTCACTTCAAGTCACTTGAAACCACTTACTAATCAATCTTATTAATGCAAATCTGATATTGATCAAGCTTGATCGATTCTTTATCATTCAAGATTACTGAATTTTACCCTATTATTTTTACTTATAAAAGGAACTTATAAGAGGATACTTATAAGAGGAAATGTATAAGAATGTACGTACAAAAACATATTATAAAATTGTAACAATATTGTAACTTCTTAACAAGGTAGTTTTAGACATTTTTATAGAATATATGTAATATTTTTAAAATTTTTGCTCAGAAAATGTGTGATCGGGCACTATTTGTTAAATTTTGATGTTTAAATTTTTATAAACTTATAATAGAATGTAGATATATGTATAATTAATATGTTTTATGCACTCATCATTTCCAATAAATCCACTTTCGAAAATGAAGTTTCAACTATTACGACATATATCATTGACGTAACGTTCGTTTAATTTGCCATTAAATTCGTATGTACTTAGATTGCTGCGTTATCGCGTAATGTGTAAATATGAAAATTTATCGTATCGATGATTGTCTCGTCCTTACCAATACTACCGGAAACAAAGCATAACGCGGCGAAAGTATAAGCAAGTGGACCCCGCATCGTCTTCTTTCTTGCAGTGAAACCTTTCGGAAACTAATTGCCTTGATATTTATAATGTATACGATTTTATTGTCTTTTATATCTTCTTTGTCTTTTGACGATAGATTAGATATACACGTGATAATCGACAATCAAACAATTTATATCAGTTGCATTCCACTGATAAATTGTTTCAATATTTATTTAACTTGTCATCTTCAGATAATCTTTGGATAAACATATCCAGTCAGATAATCTATTTTTTTATATAAACTTTATTTATCGATTTGAAGTAGATAATAAGCCGCATATGTAGCTTTACGAAGAGTATCTCAGTGAGCGTAATTTTTTAAAAGTATTATTAAAGAAGATTTTATTATTACTTATTGCTTTTATGTTATAATTAACTTATCTATTTCTGTAAAAAATTGTGATGATTAATTTTCAACGAGAAAATGTTATACTTTGCGAATACGTCGTTAAATCTGCTAAAAAAAAAATAACATCATTAAGCTGTTCAGCTTTTTTCTCTACTTTTTATTATCAAAATAAATATAGAAATAAAAAGAAAATATGGCTCCAAATTTAAAATTAAATTACAATGAAGTTTGCTATACAAGCCCAACGCGATTATTATTGCGTAATGTAACAAAACTACAATAATATAAATTACATAAATATAATTGAGTTGGAATTTACAATATAAAACTTACAATAAAAAAAAATGTACAATGATAAAACAAATGTTTCGATCCTAATGTGAATCCTCTTCAGCCTGTATAGTATGAGCAAAGATAAGATTTCAAATCATCTCAGTTTCCTTTTCTTCAGTGTCAAGTTTAAACGTATTTAACGTAGTTAATTATTGCAATGTCGGGTCAAATTATTAAAAATTAGCGTCAGATGTAGAATCTTGTAACAAGGTAAAAAGCAAAAAAATATAATATAATAGGAATATGAAAAAATTTTTTTAAAAACTGTATCAAAAAATTTTTTGAAAAACTTATATTGACAGAAAAGAGCTCGAATGATTCCTTACAGTATGATAAGTCTAATGGTAATGATAAGAGTGAGAAAGAGTAACGAATTGTACCGCTCTCTCTCTCTCTCCATCAATCATTCTACAAAATAAATTAAGAAGGAGAACTCATGGAGCAACCAATGATATCAAAATAAATAGGATCAAGAAGCTCTGTATCTTTTTGAAGATTCAGACTTTTGGATTGTTTTTTAATATAAATCATTTCCGAGATTAATCTTTTGTTAAAATGTGTTTAAACTTGATACTGAAAGAAGGGAGACTGAAATGATTTGAAATCTTATCTTTGCTCATACTAGACACGCTGAAGAGGATCCACATCAAAATCGAAACGTTTTATCATTATACGTTTTTATCATTGTGCGTTTTTCTTTTTATTGTAAGTTTTATATTATAAATTCCAACTCAATTATATTTATGTAATTTACATTATTGTAGTTTTATTACATTAATAATCGCGTTGGGCTCGTATGGCGAACTTTATTGTAATCTAAGTTTAAATATAGAAAATTGCATGATTTATTTTACGTATTTTTCAAAGTTTTTCTATTTAGACAGTGCTATGTTTCGAAGTAAAAGATATATATATTCTACTGTTTTCAGTATCATATGCTATGCATTTGACTGTATTTAATTGCATTAAGCTTTTGAATAAAACGCATTTCTACATGTTGTGTACAAGAGAGATCGGAAATGGATAACACTATATTGATGATGAGAATTTACTTAAAAGTTAAACTTACTTAAAAGAATGTCCGTTACACATAATATATTACATGTTAACACGTGGAAGGCTACTCTATCTCTACTCTTCCGCATGCTTATCACGACACATATTTGTCGTTGCTGATAATTGCTATGAACGCGGTCGTCGCACGCGTGTCGCGATCTCATTCGCGAAGCAAGTGTGTGCGCGTAATCATTTGGGCGCGCGCATCAGATTATCCTACGTATATCTAACACTACAAGTATTACTCTACTTAAGCGATATCTATATATCCAATTGAGAGATTCGCATACATTATATACACGCATTAAACTTGATTCTATGGTGACTAGTGCGTAATTCGTTGATTCAGAACTGATAGAAGGATTTAACATTCCGCGTGTGATACATACAAGCGCATCGACCGCGGGAAATAGTTACGAAGGAGAAAGTAGCACCGTCATCGTTCAAGCATGCGATCGTAAGCAATAAAAAGAAAAGAAAAAAAGGAAAAAAGGAGAAAGATTGCGAAGAAAAAATCGCAAGCATCAAGACATGACGAAGAAATACGAGATGAGAGAAAAAAAGAAGAGACGTTCTTTTTTTCTGCACTTTAATTTGATCGTCATCGTTGCCGTTTGCGAAGTTGTCAACTCAAATTGACTATGTTCGGGCTTTCGGAAAAATGACGCGAAGAGCCGCCTCTTCCTGCAGATTTCCGGACAATGAAATGGCCACATCGCGCCCAGAAGAAAGCACAAACTCATTAGGCGTTATGTCACTGCGTGAAAAAAAAAAAACCAGAAGGAGAAAGAGAAAGAACAGGTGAAGTTATCAAAGCGATTTTACAACGCTCGAATTTGCGTGAGAAGTAAATCTCTCATCGTGAAATTCTCTCCGTTCTTGAAGAGACTTTTGCGAAAGAGATGTTCGCGCGTTTTCATGCGCGCACGCATGCACGCGCGCGCGCGCGCGCGCGCACACACACACACACACACACACACACACACACACACATGTGCGCGTTTCGCCAAATGTTGCTAATTGACATTCAGGCCACGTGCTTCGCAGAACGTACGCGTTCCTCGCAGTTTGTACGGTATGTATTCCCAACAGGTTTATCGGTCTATTGCTACTCCGGAAATTATCGGCGAGGCATGAAAAGGCCATGGACTCTCTCGATCCTGTCGAAATCGAGAACGGGCGGGTATAGTACCGCCTTGCATAGCCCATCTGTTTATTCAGAACGACCGTTTGTATGTTGTTTAACATCGTAGTTACGTAGTAGTATATAAATAAAATGCGAATAAAATCTGTATGTCGCGTGCGTATGTAATTTTTTTTATTTCGATTGCAAGGAGGGGATCTATTCAAGGGATTCGATCTAATGCGGATATAATCCGAGGATCTCTCGACGTAATAAAACTTAGGCCGCTTGTTAGCGGCCTAATTAAGCATCGACAAGCGGTATCTAAGCAATTAGACAGATCCATCAACTTGCGGATGTTCCGTACGGTCGAATCCAGGTAAAGAGATAATAAACATAATAGGCGGCGATAGGATGCGTGTACATGAGAGAAAGAAAGAGGGAGATATATATAAATAAAGAAAAAGAGGGAGAGGGGATAATGAGAAGCTCAATCAACGGCTTGATTAACGATAGTTTATTTCTCGGGAAAAAGCGCTATCCTCAATGTCGGCGGATCGTTACGGGAAACGTTCATATCTTCCATTATGCAAATTAATAATAGATAACGCTAATTAATACACCATCCTTGATGACGTGTCGCTTGTCCCAGGCGGCATCGTTTGTAGTTGGCTTCGGGCGTCTCATCTCTCGGCGTGTCAGAAGGCGTGCGCGTTTCGCAAAGATACATATCCGGCCCAATCTGTATCCGACTTGCGCACGTAAACAAACCATTAAAATTTGCCAAAAATACGTTTGCTCGCGCGGCCTGTCTTGGACGTGTCTGTTTTGAGCTTCGGGGTGGAGTCCTCGCGGTGCGAAAGTCGCAAAGCATTTGATACAAAATATACATTGTGTTAAATATATGTTATAGTATATATATATATATAATGTAAATTATACATAATATATCCATCTTCCTAGATGAAGCTAAATGTTAGCCGTATTGCACACATGAGTAAGTACGCGAAATGTGCACTATGAAAGCAAATTGCCGGAAGAGAAGAACAACTTTTCCTCCATTATTATGATCAGAGAAATAATGGTCGCAAATAATAGTCGCTACAGTATCTTGTTTTATCGCTTGAAAAATATCGCTTGAAAAGAAGGAAGACATTAATGCGATTTTGATTGAACCATGGTTGGGTGACGATGCCTTTCGATACACCCCGCGTAACTTTCTTTTTGATATAATGCGATTGCGACTCGTTGGCATCAAAGAGATGCGATATGCGAGCGCAATTATGAAGTCGCTTCACGATTACCATCGATCTGTCCTGCCTGAAGAATTGCGGCAATTGGTCGCGAGGAAAGCCTGAAAGTTACGATCTAGCTCGAGTTCGCGTGCAATCCAATACGACGATCCAATACACAATACGCTCTATATGAATACACGGAACATTCGCATTCATACGTAACGACACGGACGATCGAGTTGTGTAACATGCCAGCAGAATCGCCCGCAGGAAAACTGTTAATGGATTTCGAATGAGGCAAAGTATCTAAGCCAGACTTCCTGATGGGAGAGTACATTTTTTCTTTTCATTTTTATAACAGAGTACGACACGGACTTTTTTCGTTATCACACAAGTGAGAATGCGCGGATAATACTGATAAATTATTCAGACGGTGTTGACGTCTTTATAATATTTTAATAATAATATTTTGCGTTTTTATACATGCAGAACGAATCGAAGCTTCGGCACGAGCGCAGAGAAATCTTTAACGCGATCTCCAGGAACATCGACCTCTTTGCTGGCGAAAATTCATTACTCTCTGAGAGTAAATTTTAATTAATATGAGTCGGTTGCTACCTCATCCATAGTGATGAGTACAACCTCGTATTATATCTTCTCTACCGTGCAAATGGCATGTAATGATTATTGCTGTGTATAAATGCGGAAAGAAAGCGGATCTTCCGTTAAGTCGGCTTTGCAAATCTTCCTTGCGATAATGTATCGCAAAAATGTACGAAAGTAATCTTCAATTTGTCATTTAATAAGTATCACTAACGCTTGTTTCCATCAACTAATTTTAATCTCGGTTCAATTTACTCTTTTAATTTTTAAAACTGAAAAAGATGAAGAGAGAAGATGGAGAGAATGGGAGGTTCGTACTCGTATTTTTCTTTTTCTAAGTTTTTCGAGGAGAATTGATGTATCAAGAACTCAAGTAACTATTGTATATTTAATGAGAAATTATCAATATTTATTCTTGTCTATTATCGAAATTTTATTTTGACAAGCTTCAAATAAATTGGACAACGTATTTAAGATTCGTCCCAATCGCGCGGCAGAAGTCATATATTCTCGAGACACAGTGAAAGTAACCGATTCGATTATCTCCTTGAAGACAAAAAAAGTCGAAAAGACAGCTGCCGTTGACATCGTATCAGAAGAAAGTCAAAGTAATTCCGTCGCGCAGGTAGCGACTCTCACAGCTTTTCGCTTCCTCGCGTCTCTCCTGCACGACGAAAAAAAAATCGATAATACTTCTCGCGTGCGGCAAATTTTCAAATTAAAATTGGTCTCACGAGATAATTGTACATGCAGGAGGAAAAAAATATTTCTCTATTAGCTTTGCAGTTTTTGATTTCCTTAGAAGTGAAGCCTTAAGAAGAACTTCCTTATGCGTTTTCGATTTGTTCTTTCATGCGGAATTATCACCCGTTTACACAATCGTTTATACTGCCGTCATACTGCCGATTACAAAACACCCTGTACGTGCCGGACAATAATCGCGGTCTGGCTTCCCGATCATCTAACGATGCAACCGGCGCATCTCCCGGCCGGGAGGGACATGTCGTCGGTGAAAGGCAGCCGTGTTGCATGCACTTCGCAGGAGCGACAGTAACCCTGAGGAAGAAAGTCAAAGTGAGACTCCGCAGGTGGTGAAGGCGAGCGCGCGAACCGGGTTTCGCGGAGCAAGCGAAATTGTTCTCACGTGCATTACGAAACCGCGCTTTTCCGTATTGCTGCATCGTGAGACGCGCCGCGCCGATACGAGATGAGAAAGGCATTTCTCCGTCCCCTCCTCGTCGCGAGATCTGGGAACGGAGATGGTCGGGATTTTTTGTACGCGATTTGCAGCGAGATACCGGCGTTAATTCATCTTCAGATGACTGGAGCGAGTACCATTGATTACGTACTCGACATGTCATAGACCAACACCGTAGATCTCTTCTCGAGATTACAGTTACACTTCATGGGATAATAGGTATTTATCTATTATCCCAAGAAGTTTTCAAGTTGAAAAAAAGTTTCTTGAAGAAATTGATTTAATACGCGTAGAATTAATATTGTCTTCTTCGAGACGACAATAACGAGAAATGGTAGAAAGTCCATTCCTCTTGCAATAGTGATTGTTTAAAAGACCCTGCTAATAATTAGCGAGAAAGTCATTACCTGTTGTACGTCGCGTGTCATCAGATACCGGCCGATTATATATGAGCGCTTACATTCGCCAATGATGTACGCTGTCATTACATTTGTTAAGTCAATTTAAGACGATAATTTTACATAAAAAAAATTTTATTGGATTAATCAGTCTTACTAATAAATCTCGTTATAAAAATCTCGCAAATGTTTTTTTGTAAAAAGATTTATACAGAAACTTTTTCGTACAAATTTCGCTTTATGTTAATTATACAATGGATTGATTGTACATGAAAGAAGTAAAGAGAGCGATTTTATCTCGCAGAAAGGATTTTGGATTTGTTTCATGTTAAAATTCATTGAATTGCATTACGTTTCGTTCTGCTGCTTTGTCGCCCCGCATTCGCTATGAAGCATGAATCCCCTCCTAACTGAAGATATACACGCAGAGTTGGGACCCCTTGGCACGGTAGCTCTCTTTGTACCCCTCCTCGAAATATTTCTATGTCTAGAGCATCTAGACGTCTAGGCAGAGGAGCATTCGCTATAAAAGCTTCGTATGTCACGATGAATCCGTCAGAAGACGAACCGTAAAAAAAGACGGTGGTCATTGCCATCTTTTCACACGGTGGGCTACAGTATCCTGGTCGAGAGAATGCGATTTATTCTGGTCAGTGTTCATCGCCGCTCTCATTGCCCCGTGCTTTCATCCTTTGCGTCTTGATCGTGTGTCAGTGCGTCTGTGACATATGTGAAATTTCTTTTCGGACGGAAAGTGACGGTATTATCGATTATAAAAATTAGCGAAATCGTTCGCGGCAATCGTTTGTAGGTCATTTTAGATTCACGGTCAATGACACGATCGCGGATGTCCGTTATCTCTTTAACTTTAGCTTCAGTGAAATGTGAAAATATAGTGCTTTACAGAATACATATCGCTGATTATAAATCTTCTAATCTCTATCTTTGATAAAAGAAGATTTTATTAAATTTTCATATTTGTTAAATTTTCATATTGCTTATATTTTAATACTTATTACAATATCGTGATGATACTTTTCTAAAATATGTTGTTGAAGAAAATTTATCTTTTTTAATATGTATACATAATGTACGATACAAATATCTTTTTGTTTGTATTTTTACATTAGAATATGTAAAAAAACATATTTTAGAGTTATTAATAAGCAAGCATGCAATTTTACGCACGATTGCCACTAAAGTTACATTATGAAGCTAATATCGGGCCATCGAAAACTGCAAAACTTTTACGGAACATTTTACTGATAAAAACTCCGTAGCTATTTATTTTTATGCCAATGTCGAAAGAGTATAGAAAATATAATCAACACGACAATCTTAAACTATCGAGACAGTAGCGCGGCTGCGTAAATGATTACAAACGAACCGATAAATCATCGTCATTTTTCAATTGCGATTGTTATAAGTGGGCATTCTTGTCACTTTTCACTCCGCGAAATGGAAAGTTGTGCAAATAGAAGCTACACTGGGATAACTGCACATACGATGTATAACTGCATTGAGTATTGAAATGCGTGGCGAAATTTGACAGGATCGTCGACGCGATGTTACAAAGTCGAATAGCTAAGTCAATGTCAGCATTCTATTTGAAGTTTCCCGTTCTTTATTTCTCTCGCTATAGCTATATGATGTATTGCTGCCTTAATATTATATTTAGGTATTTTATATAGCAAGATTTGGAAATATTATATCTTACGCATTCATATACGAGATAATACAATGATAATAATATGCAACAATCTTTTTTAAACGTTTTTATTTCGTCATATCTTTTTGAAGAAACGAAGCTAAAATTCGTAATAACTTCATATCTTGTTATTTAAAAATATATTGGTATTTAATTATTGGTATTCAGATTTATTTGATTTCTCTCATAGACAAGCGAAAAAACATAGTTTATACTAATACTAGATAAAAACGATAAAAATAAAACGAGTTAAAGTAAGTAATTTCACGTGCCAATGTCAACGCAGAATAAGATAATATATAGGTATGCAAAATGATCGTGTAAAGTCGGATTAAAATGAAAGTGAGCCAAGGTTATTATTAATATGTAGATAATATGCAAACAATTATTATTGTTGTGCTAATCTGAGAAGAGATGAATCTGTGACGTTTAATCAGTATATAATGACGCGTAATTACTGAAATTTTTGCTGAAACGCAATATTCAATGCAACAAAACAAAAAGCAATAGAGATTTGCGATTTTTTATCTATAATATTTCATGATGTGCGATAGATTTTTCAAATTCTTAATTATTAATTGAAATATTTTCTAATGTCATTGTTTAAATATTTAAATATTTAGATCCAAAAATATTCGGGTACCTTATATATAACATCTAATTATTCTCTTTGTCTCTCTCTCTCTCTCTCTCTCTCTCTCTCTCTCTCTCTCTTAGTCAACAACTATTATTTAATATATTATTTCATATCGAATCGAATATCCAAGTACATTCAATTACTCCAGCAATCACAACTTTATGTAAGATATCCTAGACTTAGAGAATCACCTTTCACTTGTGATTTTTTTGATTTATGCAGAACCAGTCTTTCTCCTAATGAGGATATCGAGGAAAGTTATCATCTGTTATAAGCTTTCCGACATTTAAGTGACATCTTCGCAACTAACTCATAAGTTACGAAGTAAAGTTTTTTTTTTTTAGTTCAAGTTTATATATATTTTATTCAATAATTTAATTTTAAAAAAAGTTTTTTTATTGCATTTTTGCTAAGTTCTTTGTAATAAATCGCTTATAATCTAAGAATTGTTAGTATCTTTATTGAGGAAAGATTTCTTGATTTCAAATACGGCATGAGAAATTTATGGATGAAAGGTGGCACGCACAGTACGGTTAGGACATTTCGGGTATCTAAGTATATGTAAATAGTCAAACGGTTCCAAAATAACTCTTGTGAAAGAAAAAAAGGAGGGAGAGAAAGAGAGAAGTAGGACAACTAAAATACTTGATATCCCGTTGCCGCAGGGCTGGCTACCGCGACAGGTACCGCCTAAAGGTAATATCTCGTGAAAAAGAAAAGAGGAATCTCGAAGCCCACTTTCCTTTAATCGTTGGTACAGGTTTTATGGTCCCGGAGGCCCTTTCTGGAAATGCGAAGACAGCGGAAGGGAGGATGGTGGTCGACCTAATTCACGCCGGTGTTTACGGCCGGTGTTTACCGCGCGTTCACACGACGGCGGACACTTTCATTTTTGAGAGACGCGCTCGTGAGCGCGAACAAGCGTGTAGAAATTTGTCCGCAGGATTTCCGCCGCGCGCGATGAAAAACTAAAAGCCGGTGGGAAGTTGACGAGCGATTGCAAGGATGAGATAATTATGCTACCATGACGCGCTTGAAAGAAAGAAAACTAATTACCGGCATGACACCCTCTCTTTCGCACGGTCGATCGCACAATTAGCGTATCTTTGCTCTTTTGCGTGTAGACATTTATCTCTAAATTAATTTAATCTCGTGAGGAAGACTATAATATATCCCCTATACAATATATCAATTCTTTGTAAAAGTATTTAATTATTATCTTCTCCCCGATTCCTCTCTTCTCAAGTCAAAGATTGTGTTACGGAATAGTATTAATTAGTATTAATTAGTATTATAAAATAGTATTAATTAAGAATATTAATAGGTTTACTTATGCAAAATTATTTACAAAATTAATAAAAAAAATTCTTTCAGGAGACAATATTATGCGGTCTCTTTGTTATCTCCGCGCTTGGAGATCCGATTAGAACAAAGAGAGAGTGAGTATACAAATAATTAAATACTTACATAAGTTAGTCCGAATGATTACTTACATGAGATTTAAAGTTCGACAGTATTGACACGTAATTTAAACTAAAAAATTAAAAAATTTAAATTACATATAAATATTATTAGGCAACGAAGATTCAATTTTGATCATATTGGTTCTTTACTTAATTGACTTACATGAGATGATATATAAAAAATTACACTTAAAATATTAATATTATTTTATATATTAATTATTTACAAAAATGTCTTAATTTGTAATGTTAAAATCTTATAATATCAAATGGCATTAGAAGCGTTTAAGTTTTTGCGTGTGTGCGTATTGCGGCGTGTGATGTCACTCTAACGAAAGAAATACCATAGGCCTCCCGTAAGCTCACAGTATGGTGCACCACCAGCGACATCCTACGGATTACCGGACACTGGAGGACCATCTAATTCTTATGGTCCACCACCTTCGAACTCTTATGGTGCACCGTCTGATTCGTATGGTGCACCTCCACCACCGTCATCGTCTTACGGTGCTCCATCGTCGTCTTATGGAGCACCATCTGGGCCCTCGTCGTCCTATGGCGCACCGTCTGGGCCTTCGTCGTCCTATGGCGCACCTCCTTCATCCTCCTACGGAGCGCCATCCGGCGATCATGGATCCTTCGGCAATGATCATGGTGCGGGATCATATGATCTCAGCGGTGGTGACCACGGTGGGGACTCTTTCGGCGGCGGTCATGGCGGAGGATCCTTCGGTGGCGATCACGGCGGAGGATCCTTCGGCGGCGATCACGGCGGAGGATCCTTTGGTGGTGGGCACGGATCTTTTGGTGACGATCACGGTTCCATTGGAGGTGGATCATTCGATGATCATCACGGATCAGGCGGTTACGGCGGAGGTGGCGGCGGTCACGGCGGTGATGACGGCGGTTACGGCGGTGGTGACGGTCACAGCGGTAGTGATGGCGGTTACGGTGGAAGTAGCGGTCACGGAGGCGGTGGCGGATCGATTTCCGATTCTTACGGGCCGCCTTCGGGATCTTACGGCTCGCCGTCGCCACCCTCCGGATCTTATGGACCTCCGGCGCATGATCACGGACCGAAGGGTGTATGGAAAAAGAAGTTGGTATGGAAGCCCGAGTGGAAGCAGATCTGGAAAACGGAATCAAAGCTGACCTGGAAGCAGGAGTGGAAGAAAGTACAGGTGCCAGTTTGGAAGGAAATTCAAGTACCCGCGTGGAAGGAAATCAAGGTACCCGTCTGGAAAAAGATTCAGAAACCTATTTGGAAGCAAATTCAAGTGCCAGTTTGGAAGGAGGTCCAAGTACCAGCTTGGAAGAAGGTATGGAAGCCTATTTGGAAGGAAGTCCAAATTCCTGTGTGGAAAGAAGTTCAGGTGCCCGATTGGAAGAAGATCTGGGTACCGGAATGGATTAAAATCGGTATACCAGGAGAGCAGTATGTGGGCAAGGATCATCACGGATGGCAGTATACTAGCCATGATCTCTGGAAAAAGAAGTTGATATGGAAACCGGTCTGGAAGAAGGTCTGGAAAACAGAAAAGAAACAGATTTGGGTAAGCGACAAGAAATTAGAATGGAAGGCTGAATGGAAACAAATCTGGAAGACGGAGAAAAAGCAAATCTGGGTGTCGGATAAAAAGCTGGTCTGGCAGGAAGAATCGGTGCAAGTATGGGTGCCTCAAAAGAAGCAGATCTGGGTCACGCAGAAGAAACAGGTGTGGAAAGACGAATGGAAGAGCAAGTGGGTTCCGGTTTGGAAGGACGTGCAGGTACCGGCTTGGAAGAAGATCTGGAAGCCTGTCTGGGAGAAAGTTTGGGTTCCCATCGAGTCCCACCACGACGACGGTCATCATGGTTACAAGTAGATTGTCGTCGAGGGTTATGTTCGGCCGATTCAATCCTTCTTCTGCGTCTCGTAACATCCGAGAGTCGAAAGGTCGACTCGGAAAATTATCAGAGAATTGCGTTAAGAAAGTTGGTCGAACCTATAATACCTTGTGATAATGGATTACTCGCCAGTAGATATAGATATAGATGTCTCGAGAGGAGAAAAGGCGAAGGCCGACTAGACGCGTATCGCACGAAGAAGAGGAAAGTCTGCAACCAACAGTTAGAAAGCATCACGACTATGAGATATGCACGAAAGTAGATAATGAAAATTTTCAATTGATCACCATCTCAACAGCGCGATTGAGATGTGCAGCATACAGCCGTTCGGTTCTTCGCAAAATATCTCACAAAGAATTGAAATAACGATCAACGAGATATCATCGTGATAAATGCAAAGATACATTATCTATAGTATATTCCCCGAGACAGCAAAATGTATATTAAAAATGATCTTTATCAAGTAAACTTGTAACCATAACGCACGTTTTTTTAGAGATTACATGATTTACTGAATTAAGTTTCAAAGCAGATTATCGCGAAGCAAAAATCACGTTTATCAATTATTTGTGTCATTTCAAAATAATGTTATAACTTACTTATAATATTATTGGAGAAAGTATTTGTCTCTTAAAATTGTTTAGTATCTACATCGTGTTTATAACAAATTGCTTTATTTTAGTATTATTATATTGCTTTATCGTATTATAATTGGATTTCGGATTAAATCTGAGAATGAAAATTACACAGACAAAAAAAATAATATTTCTTCCTCGTTTATCTTTTTCCAGTGGATAATCCAAAATCTCAAAATGGTCACGTGCGTATTAATATTGTGTGTAATTAATACCTTACTTTGTAAATATCGTCTGATTATTGGGATGCGTGCATGTTAATATTTTTTATATGTTAATAAATATTGTTTTATACTACACGAATTAATTCATTTCCTTTGTAAACTTTGATTATTTTCTTTATACACTTAGATTATTTCCTTCATATACTTAAATTATTTTTTTTTTTTCGTTATTTATAATAAAATCGTCAAAATCGAGAATAAGTATTATTTTTGGGAAAAAAGAATCCATGGAAATGTTATGCAAATGTGCGCATTTTGTGCGTTTAAGAATGTAAAAAAATTATTTTTATTTAATATTATTTAAAACAAAGTTTAAGTTTTTTGCTGTAAAAAATACTTCAATAAAATATCTACATAAATTTAATAAAATAATAATTATGTCAATTGTTTATAAAAAGTTTTACTGGTCAAAAGTATGTGTGTGCCTAATCTTTTAAATTAAAAAAAGAAAATCTTGATTTTAGATAATTTAATTTTTTTTAAATTTGTTTATCGTGCCTAATTGGCAAATTTTTTAAATAAAAATAAAATAATTAATATAAGTAATTATATCTTTTGATTTATTTCTCGTGATATTAAAGCATAAAAGAAAAAAATTATGTGTAGACTTTGAGAAATGAGATTTTTAATCATGATTGCAATTTTTTTTAAAGATCATCTATTATGATAATCATATGTTTGAAAGTGCCTACCGTGTCTTCCGCAACATTTATTAAGATATTGTCCGTGAATGCGATCCGTTTGTCCGTGAAGCCATTAATTCACATTAACTTATATGAAAGTACGGTGGTTTTCATACGAAGATGCGCTATGCAAGGAAATCAGAAGGATGACGAGGCGGAAGAGCAAGGGGAGGCACGATGCTTTCTAAGGATAAGATGAGAATCGAATGAGCAAGCATGTCTCTCAGGGTCTTCAGGGTCGCGAGACGAACTCACGACCTTTACTTTCTCCACGATCGTGCTACAACAACGTGTGCTGAGGGGGCGAGCTACGTGAGGCTGCAAAAAAAAGGAGGCTGCAATCGGAGTGGTAGGGAAGACATCGACCGGAAGTGGTACACGGCTGGTAAATCTCCCATGGCAGTTTAATGAGGACGTGTACAAACCCGAAAGGGATATCGAGAGACGCCAAAAGTACTTTCGATTCAGACCGAAGAGTAATCGATCAATCGGCCACACTTTCATCTTTCGGCGGCTATGATTTTGCAGATCGCCCGAAATTATTGCGAAATTACAAGCGAAGCGCAACAACTCTCTCAAATCTCTAATACGCAGAGCCCTATATTTAAACAACATAATTATACAGTATAGTAACCATCTTAAATTAGAATTGAGAATAAAGAACATCTCAAAAATTAAAACTTATTGAAAATCAGCAAAAGTAAATGATAAAATAATTTCTTTCAGCTAATTCCGCGTAACTTTTACTTTAATATTTTAATTTGAGAGGCTTAAATATATATAAATGTTGAAAATCAAAAATAAATGATGAGTTGCTTCTATCTATTGAAGAAAATTTATCGTTTGAAGAATTTATTTATAATCGAGAGAAAACGAAATATCCTGTGCTTTTCGTCAAAATTTTGCCACTCATTCTGTGATGGCGCGCCACAGCGAAAGTGCGGCCGTCCAATAAAAAGTAAAAGTAAGACATTATTGCGCGGAGACAATGTCGAAATCGGTCGTGAAGATGCGTACGAGCAGGTGATTCCTGCCTTCCTCATTACCACGACCTTAATTACAAACGTTCCGGCATTTCTCTCTTCCTCTCGCCAGGGAGAGCATTGAAATCGCTTTCGAGCCTTTCGTCCACATCGGGTCGGTGCGACAAAAGTCTCGAGCGGATTCTCACAGAGGCTCGGTCGCATTAGCATATAATGATGCAAGTTAAACTTGAGGAAAAACTCTGGTTAACGGATTCATCAAGAATCCGGAGAGTGAAAGTACTCGTGCAAGTACTGGGGAACAGGTATATATCGCGCGCGATCACGGAATACGTTTACAGTGCGTATTAGACGCCGAGGCGGATGAAGATTTTTACCTCGATTTTTTTACCACATCTCTTCGGAGAACACGTCTAAATATCCATTTATCGTAATTTATTGTACTTAAATTGAAGCTGAATGACTGAAAATACCGTCCGGCTGGTGTCGAATAATGAGCCATGCAAAATCTCTCTCATTAAAATCTCCGACAAGATCTCCAGCATGTTTACCCTCCTCGATCCCTCCAATTGTACTAGACTAACAAACCATAAATCAGTGACAACAAGGACGGAGTTGAATTGTAAATTAATTGACGAATGCGGAAGGCGTGACGATCTCTTGCAATTAAAATTTTTTGTAGCTCATAAAACGGTAGCGATCTATCAGAACCAGTGTTGACAACTCGCGTCTCGCGCAAAGATTCTTACAAGATTTATATCGCTTTAATGAATCCATAAATTTGATTACATCAAAACATCATGTTAATCGATCGCGCATAATGAACCGAATAAATTTGCGTCTGAGACGCACTATCGCAGTGCGTCTCTCCAAGTCGAATATATTTCGGGACACGTAACGTGTCTCGTTCTCAATTGAGATGGTCCAATAAAAAGTCGGCTGATCCACTTGTACGCTTCAAGATTTATCTCGCAGACAACCTTAATTTTTTGACCTTGACTTTATTTTATCTACCGATAATGCACCGAGGCGAGCATTGTCCGCGAAATATGACATAAATCGAACGCTTTCACGTAACAGGTAATCGTAAATCGTTTCCCACACGAGACCGTATCTGATCCCGTTTGGAAAGTGAAATTCGTTCGGGTCTGTGAACAGCGAAGCGTTATCTGGGTGAAATTACACGCCTAATCAATGTCATAAGCAATCATTATCCGCGCGCTCTTTTATTCGCAATGTCGTTTCTATTGATTTAATGTGAGATATACATTTATGAATTTTAATAATATCAATAATCTTAAGAGTTTAATTAGTATTAATAATTAAAATGCCTGCGGATGAAAACATAGACATATTTAAAAAAAAGCGCGCGCGCGCGCGCGCGTTATAATGATTACTCTTAAAATAAAATAAACTAAAGTAAAACAGAATAAACGTTCTTTTTTTATAGGACAGTTTTGATTTATATTTTGCTCTTCTTAAAACTTTTCTTTTCTCTTTATTCCTATTTCCCGTTTTAAGAATCATTTGATTTCATTTTGTCGAAATAATATCAGTTATTTTTTAAAACTATCATCATGCTGCCATCTAGTAATATTTTTACAAAGTTGGCTGATTCTCCTATTTGTTCAGTGCTTTGGAATCGCCTTCCCCATCAAGAAAAAATGCCGACTGATTTTCAAAAACTTCTTCAGCAGTATATATTTAATATAGAAGTAATACTGTATTTTACTCACACAGTCGAGTAATTTTATTTTAATTATTTTTTAATTATAAAAAGTATTTATATAAATAAATGTATACATAAAAATAAAAATGTTAATTATAATGATTGATTTAAAAAATTAGAGAAAAGGCAATTCAAGAATAAAGAATGCTTTTATAAAGCTAATTAAAAAACGTCGACATATTTTGAACATAAAATATAGAATGTAAATAGTAAAATTCATTTCTCAATGATCTTTCTTTAAGTACTTTTGTGTCTAGACTAACAAGAAAAATCAATTTGAGGAAGAAATATTATATAAAGGATAAGGAAATTGAATTACTTCCTACTTGTGAAGAAACATCCTTAAAATTTGAAGATGTCCAAAGGTTATATAAGGTTTTTATATAATATAAGGTTTTTTCCTGTTGTATTTTCAGCGCTTAATTAACGGATGCGCAAAGGACTACGTTTTGCAGGTTGATCGAACAGATACGCGTATGTAGATTTCACCTAGGGCGCATCGCTGTGATCACCGAGTCAGGACAAATTTCACTTTCGAACCAGGCTCGTCTCGAACGTCTCGCTCGAGCGAACGATGCACCCGTAGCTCTCTCATCTGTCAAGTACCGCGGAAGGTCGTTCGCAGGTCGGAAACCTGCTCTTGCGGCCACGTTTCTCTGGTTCCGTAGGCGGCAGGGCCGCAAAAGTCTCCACGCATCGCGCTATATTTAATGATCTGTCTATCGATACGTCGTTTTCCGAATTTATGTGCGTAAAAAAATACAAATCTTTTTGATTCATCTTCATCGATCGAATTCAAATGCGAACGTTATGTACATCGAAAATTGAGCAACATGGAGTATCAAAGTCAAAATCTGACAGAATGGTCGTTTTAGAATGTCTGCAAAATGCAATAGCATGTGCGTCGCCGAACGCATCCGTTCCTGACGGAAAATCGCTAAATCATGCTCTAAGTTGTCTTACGGTGATCGCCTCGTCGACCGAAGCTATCATTTATCGCTGGTAAAGCGAAAATATATATATATATACATTTTACGATCCCGGACCGTCCACTTTCCCGTCGTGGAAACTCGACGCCAACGCGGCGACTTATCTCACTCCGGAATAAGAGACGCGAAATTGTACGAGACCCACAGCGTGGAAAACAGAAACAGCCGCTGAACTTGGTTGAGCAATCTCAGCTATGCGCGATGTGCGTCATTTTCGAAAGTAAACCTCTTCCAGAAGAAAATTTTATATCATCTTATAAAATCTTCGAAGACGTAAGAAATACACGAGAAGGCTAAAAGAAATTCTATTATAATAAGAATCATTGATACAATAAAAATTTTACGTTAATTATATTTTACGGATGCGTACAGTGCATGCTTCACATACAGTTAAATTTAAATAACAATAATTTGCAATATCCGAAGAATAAATTGAAACTTTAATTATTATATAGCGACAATAAGCGTATAAGATAAATAAATATTGATATTTTTTGTCGGGATTTCAGATAAAATCTTATAATTTTTGTGAATCTTATAATATATACATTTTCTCTTTATATGATTCATAAAAATTATTATTACACATAAAATCCCGCCCGAATGAAAAATGTCAATACTTATTTATCATTATTTATTTATCCTAAAATTTGTTTGTGACGCATGAATAATTGAAATCTTAAATTATTAAAAATATTAAAATATATAATCAATTATTGTAGTATTAAAATTTTCATTTTTCTTTCAATATTAAAATAAAAACTACTCGTATCGTAAGACTGTACATATTTTATTATCTCTTACTTCGTTGAAAGCGTTTCTCTTCGTTCATAATTTAAAAATTTTATATATTTTTTTCATTGTTCGTCATGCAAAATTTTGATTTCCTCATGAATAGTCATTCAAAAAGATAGTTTATGTTATCCGGCAAAGCAATTTGGTATCTGTAATTTTTTTACCAACGTTCAAATGATTACGCGCATATGTAAATACAATTCACGTCCATAAATCGAAAACGTCAATATAAATTAGATTCACGTCTATAAACCGAACATCCGGCCGTGACAATGTGGGTGTAGGAGAGTTCGGTGAAAGTGCTAAATGGCCGACTATGTGTGATGTAAGAGACGGACTCCGCAATTTATCATGATCCGTCTAGTCATTGCCACATGCTTCCTCATAGTTTACATTCTAAATCCTCCCAGATATTATAATAAGTGTGATTAATGACAATTTAGTGAAGAATATCTTGTCATCTTTTATTCATTTAATTTGCCGTGATTATTCAAAATTGTTTGCATTATGAAATAGATAATTGTATAAAGATGTACGAAATGTGGAATAAATAAATCCTTATCGACAACACTTCAGCGATAATATTTTCAATCTTTGTACAGGATACGTACTAATAGGAAAAAAATATTTTTTATTCTCGCATAAGAATATATTTCTGATTTTTGAGTAAAAAGTATTTTTACATAAAAATTAATTGTGTGATTATGCGCGCGGCAATTATATATTTAAAAGATTTGTTTAAAGAGAAAAAAAAATTTGCACAAATTTCTCGAGATTCATGATTTTTCCATCTTGTAAGGAAAGTCCTCAAAATCGCACGACATGCGTACATTCATCGAGATCGTTGAATTCTGAGTGTGCAAATAATTCGTGATATAATTGCAGATGGAATATGCAGAAGTAGATCGTTATTAAATTAAAGAGGGTTATTTCAAGTTAGTACGTGATTAATTAGCGAAGCCGTAGGCGTAATCGGCGACGGCGCGGTCATCCTAAATAATAGTGGGCGAAGACACGGACAACGATTATGTAACATATCTTTTTACAGTCACCGCAACTCAGGACGCAACGACATTACGGATGCTCGACGTCATTTGCGGTTTCGGAGCCATCGCAACGTGACTTTTCACTCGCGAAATAATATGCCGCGCTGTTGTACGTCACAAACTAGAGACGATCTCTCCTTCCCGCAATTTTGATCTCTTACAGTTTCAACGATATCGCTCGAACACGAATGTTGTACCATAACTTCTATAAGTTCAGATTGCTCAATTTAACAATTTACTACGAAATAATTGGTGAAAAAAATCATCTTAGCTTGCAACTAAGAGCAGTCATCCGATTTGTCCTCGCAATTGCGTATTATATAAATAATTTACCGCAAAATTAAATCTGATAAATTAAATTTTAATATTTATTTAATATTAAAACATAGTTCTTTATTGTTTTGTTAAGTATATCAGATCATGCTTTTATTAACAAATTCAGATATTTGTATTTATTACTTGAGTTTTAACTTGGATAACCACGATTACTAACAAGTCTTTGATTTAAGTATCGATTCTTGAAACTTCGAAGAAATTTAAACATAAACTATCTTTCTCGTATCATTCAATAGATTTCGAAAGATTAACTTTCATCCGCGAAACTTTCTTCGGCGGTGTGCGCAGCAGAATGCATCGCGTATTTGAAATCAAGCACTTGAGATGCTTGCGTAGAAGTTAAATTAGCGTAAAGTCCCGGATAATTTTAACGATCTAACCACAAGGTAACAAACAGAAGAGAAATAAGAAAGGTATTTAAGGCTAATTAGATATTTAAAGCTTTAAGAATTTTAAGAGCTTGTTCCGGTCTTCAGAAATAAATCCTCAATTAATCAGACAAATCAGAAGAAATGCAAAAAAGTGAAAATCATGACGAACATGATTGAAATACATGAATAAAAAATCCATTTCGAGTTTTTGTTACACGAAATGCGATATATTACAAAAAA
Organism: Cephalotes varians; assembly: GCA_037157785.1. Classification (NCBI taxonomy): domain Eukaryota; kingdom Metazoa; phylum Arthropoda; class Insecta; order Hymenoptera; family Formicidae; genus Cephalotes; species Cephalotes varians. Next base: position 353,323 of record JANQDE010000079.1, read on the forward strand.
ATAGAAAAATTTATACATCTAAATTGTTGACGAACAAAGATGAATAAATGATAAAATAAAAATAAAACAAGATCACGGATGGACATGTTTCAAATACTGAGTTATACGCGATTATCTAATAATGGTTATTTTTTGGAGTTACTTGAGTCGACTCATTGTGTAACGGTCTCTCTAATGAGTCGGCAAAGATTTTGAAACAAAGGTATCTCTTCGTGGCGAACGATTTTTCAGAACCATTGATGTTTGAAAAATTTTAAGACAAGTGCAAATAGAAAATTGGGGCCGATAGAAATTTCCGTTTACATTGAAGCTGTTCGACATATCTGCCCGTACGTTTTTGCTTTCTAAATGTTGCAACCCTCAAGATATACGAAGATACCAGGACTCTCGAGAAACGTCCTCTTGTTATTTGGGTTATCTCCAATGGTAAATAAATACACCAATCTATTTCCTATCTCACGCGTGATTACCTATACATTACCGTTTTTATATATCTCGTCTTAAGTTTTAAATTTCTTCCTAAATATGTCTCGCCCCGCGCGAGATTCTGAAAGATAAAAATGTAATAAAGGCAAAAGTAGTACCGGAAGATATTATTAAACTTTCATTTTGACGGAATGAAAGTTAATAATAATTTATGCGTACAATGTCCATAATGCGAGATTTCATCTGGAAAGATAAAAATGTTTTGATGTAATTGCATGTAGGAAGAATGTTCAATTCTACATACAAATAATCGAAAAAGTTGATGATAATGTATGCAAAAAAACAACTTTTAAGATTTTCAGAAAGTTTTTTATTTCTTTAACATTTTAGAGTATTTCCTGGGCAACTACATCCAATTATGAACGTGCAAATGTGAATCGAAAATGGATATCTTTGCGGCGCGAGGAAAGCCAAATATCCGTCCGTTTTTGCCCGAATTACTCTCATGCCTGCGGATTCGAAAATCTGGAGCAGAACAGGTAACGGATGATTTATGGACCGTAATAGCGAGAACATATACTCCGAGTTTTATGCGTGCATGTCGAGGCACATGTCGACTCTCTAGCGGTCGGCGCGAACGAGGGAATTCACTTTCATCCGTGAGTCGGCGCGACGTGTTAAACGGATATATGCACTTAACGCAGTTTAACGTCTACCGTTAAACGCCACTTGAACGCGCCTGCATCAATCTCCGACGACTTTTTCGTTTTCTATTCTTTGCCACCGGCGACATTCCTTCCTGATACCGCTTCTCGTTCCCCAGAGTGCCCCGACACTCTCGCTATCACTCTGGAATCTCACGAACGGGCCACGTTAGATCTAATTCCGGCTACCGTTGCCGCCACCGCCGCGCATTGTTTGTCTTCGCAATAAAAAGCGGAAAATGCGCTTACTCCGTAAATGTGCATACTCCGCATGCACTGTTCTCCGGTACGCTTTCTCCCGTGACATCGAGAAGTGGTCGTTGTTGGAAGAAAATCGCGCGATCGTAAGCTTTGCGCAAAGCAGAGCGATTAAGTGCGGTAAGGGTCAGGATCGTCGGTAATTTTTTTTTACGTTACGGCATTGTATCCGAACTGCCTTTAAACAGCCCTGATTCTACGATTTTCCCCATTAAAATACCGTTTCACAAATCCGCTGTTCGATGGGCGACATTCATTCACTACTATGTACGCTACTACTATTATCACTTTAAAGACATTAAATTGTACAGCGATATATGCTGGGATTTTGGGATTTTATTTAAATTAACACTATTTTATCGAATTTTTTCTTAATGAAACAATATTTAATATTCATATTAATAATCATGTATTGCTAATGTTTTGTTATAAAATATAATAAAATTGTCGTTAAATACTTAGATGAGCATGAACGCTGTGATTTGTTATACTCATTTTTTAAAGACGTGAAACAGATAACTTTGTTACATGTAGGAAGTAGAACGAGTACATGCTCTTTAATTTTTATCCGCACATAAATTTTCGAATAATTAAAATCCAACAGTTATGAACCGCATTAAATGCTATAAAACTGGATCTAAGATTTTTTAATGTATTTAATAATATCTGCTTGGAATTGAAATGTCTTTAAATATTTTTGAAAAGATATATGTCTTATATATAAAAATATTGCATACTATTGTATATTTGCATACTATTATATATAAAAATATCATTTTACTATAAGAAATGATCGATAATTCAAAAAATTTTTTTGGAATCATAGATTCCAGTTATAGTTTAAAAAAATATTACTGCGTGTATTAAGTTGTCATTAATAATCAATTACGCTGTATCAATATATATTATTATTAATAGGAAATAGATAGCATAGCTTTCGCAGCAAACCGGAACAGTGACTGGTTTGGCTCAAAAAAAAAAAAAAAAAACTTGTGTTTATAGGTGGAAGTGGGCATTAGACGGAGTTTTCATTCTTTTTCTCTTCGGCAATATTAAATTCTGGAGCGCAAAGAATAACCTTGTCGCATAACCTTGCAAGGCTTGAACTTCACCGTTGAAATACAAACGCGGGAATAACTGAAAGGTTGAAACCGCTCTTGCTTGCTCGACCGGATCGTGATCACTTTCTCCGAGAGTGGATGATATGGCTCACCTGGACGGAGGAAGTGGGGGTGTTAGAAAGAGAACGATAGTGAAAGAAGATGAAAAGGAGGAGAAGGAGAGGAGTTAGAGGAGGGTTCAACCGCAAGGGGTCTGGGACCCAAAACGACGGGCACTACCACCACTTTCCACATGGAGTTCCTCGATTTCCACCACATGGGACATCGACAGGACCACCTCTACCGTCGACAGTTCGCCACCACCGCCGTTCGCACGATCGGTCGCTACTTCCTTACCACAATGCTCTCGCGGTGATGCCTTCGGGGGAGGATACGCGCCTATATAACTACGGCGTTCCGGTGATTGGACGAAGTAAACTACGTTTTCCTGCGTCCAGGGAACAGAAGCACGCGGCCCGAGCCCGACGGGCGGCACTGCGAGGAATATGAGGATTCGCCCGGGATGCGCGGTCAGTTGTTCCATCAATTTTCACTCTTTTAATCGGTGCTCGGTGATGTCGACGATGTCGGCGCGTCGTGCGCGTTGTGCCCGCGCGTTTCCGAGTCACGCTACCACCAGTCGTACTCACCACCGTCTCGCGCGAATCTTTTAGTTAACTGGCGTGACCTTAATAGTTCGCATCATAATGCGTATCGGAAAGATTTTCGAAGTGCGTCGCTTCAAGTTCAGAAGACATTCTTCTTTGGCACTTGTCGCTTATTGAACGAGCGTGCTCGGCGGATATAAACTGTCGCCATTTTGGAAAGGACGTATAAGTCTTTTATTCTTTAATCGCATTGCGATTCGTTATAATCAGGTCAAGGCAAAGAAATTCGTCGCACACATCAATATTTTTGTAGAGTGGCAAACTTATATATATTTATAGATATCCACGGATTTATAAATCAGCCTACAATTTCTTCCTCTTTCTTTCACTCATTTATGTAGATGGCTATTAATTTGCAAAATTATACACGAAAATACTTTAAATTCAAAAGTTCCATTTATGGATTTCTCGATTTATGAATCTAAAATTGCTCTTGGAAATCTTTTTATATATAAGTGCCAATCTCTCTATGCTTTAGCCAACTTTAGTTCATTTTCTGGAGAAATATTTATTATAAATATACATTGCCAATCAGTATCTTATCATATATACTAAAATTATCATATTTATGTATATGATTGCAGATAAATTTTAAAAGTCACTCATCACTTTCACTTATCAACTTGTTAAGCGTTTTTTAATTTTTTATTAATATTTATTTTGCTAACGAGTTCTTATCATTATTGTGTTTCGTTATTTGCAGGCTGTACTAGCGCTGCTACTGCAGGTCGCTCTTGTGGCGGGCAAAGCTGTGGATCAAACACAATTACAGCAGCAATCACAGCAGCAAACTCCGTACGTATGATAACTTATCTAAAGAAAGAACAGCGAATTTTTATCCCAAGTATTTAATAACAACACAGCGTACATTCATATTAATTTTTGAAAATTTAATCTACAACTTACGAAATATTCAAAAAAGTTTCAAGTTTCAAAGTTTCTTTTTTTGTTTTTGCATTTCTGTATTTTACATTTTATAATATCATTGTTTATTTTAATTAGAAATTAGAAATTAGAAATTAGAAATTTTAATTGGAAAATAATCTCTTTATAAATCAATAGCACATTATACAGATTTCAAAAGGCTTTTCTGTATACCATAAAAGAAGATTAAGATCACGAATATGAATATAAGATTTATTAATTTTTCGATGTTGAATGATTGTCGCAGATACGGTACAGAAGCACAAAAACGATGGGGAGGCGACGGTGGTTACGGCGGCGGTTACGGGGGTGGTGATATTGGTGGTCACTTCGGTGGCGGTGGCGATGGCGGAGGTCATTTTGGAGGTGGCGATGGCGGCGGTCATTATGGAGGTGGCGATGGCGGCGGTCATTATGGAGGTGGCGATGGCGGCGGTCATTTTGGAGGGGGCGATGGCGGCGGTCATTTTGGAGGGGGCGATGGCGGTGGTCATTTTGGAGGTGGTGATATTGGCGGTCATTTTGGCGGCGGCGATGTCGGCGGTCATTTTGGAGGCGGTGATGTTGGTGGTCACTTAGGTGGAGGTGATTTTGGAGGTGGCGGTGGAGGAATCGAAGAGCATCATGGTGGCCATGACGATCACCATGACAAAGGCTATTGGAAGAAGAAATTAATCTGGAAGCCAGGCTGGAAGAAGATCTGGAAACCAGCGAAGAAACAAATCTGGAAACCCGCGTGGAAGAAAATCTGGAAGCCTATTTGGGTGCCGACCCAGAAAGCGGTATGGAAAGAAATCCAAGTACCCGCTTGGAAGAAGATCTGGAAGCCTGTGTGGAAGGAGATTCAAGTGCCAGTGTGGAAGGAAATACAGGTGCCGGCTTGGAAGAAAATCTGGAAGCCAATTTGGCAGCCGATCAAGGTACCCGCTTGGAAGGAGATCCAAGTACCCGCGTGGAAAAAGATCTGGAAGCCGGTTTGGAGAGAGATTCAGGTACCAGCATGGAAAGAATTTCAAGTACCCGCTTGGAAGAAGCTATGGGTCCCCGAATGGGTGAAGATTGGAATACCGGGCGAACACTTTCACGGCACGGATCATCATGGATGGCAATATACCAGCCATGATCTTTGGAAAAAGAAGTTGATCTGGAAGCCAGTATGGAAGAAATATTGGAAATCGGTGAAAAAACAAATCTGGATTCCGGACAAGAAGCTCGAGTGGAAAGAGGCTTGGAAGCAGGTTTGGAAACCTGCGAAAAAGCAAATCTGGGTAGAGGATAAGAAGCTGGCCTGGAAAGAAGCATGGAAACAAGTTTGGAAGCCGGGCAAAAAACTCGTCTGGGTTCCTGATAAGAAACTCGAATGGAAAGAGGCTTGGAAGCAAATCTGGAAGAGCGACAAGAAGTTGGAATGGATCCCTGACAAAAAGCTTGCTTGGAAAGAAGCGTGGAAGCAGATCTGGGTGCCTGCTTGGAAAGAGATCTGGGTACCAGCATGGAAGAAGATATGGAAACCAGTCTGGATATCCGAGTGGTTCCCCAGCGAGGACCACCATCACCATGGCTGGGATCGCAAGGATACGCAGGCTCAGAATACGCAAATTGTGCCCTATAGCCCTGAGAAGGACGTTCAGCAGAAGAGACAAACGCAGCAACAGGAACAACAAGTGCAGCTACAACAACAACAAGGACAACAACAGGCGCAGCTACAACAGCAGATACAGCAAGGTCAGGCGGATGGTAACAAAGTCGGATGGGACAGGTCTTTCCAGGCAAGTTTGCCAACGATTACGCAGGACTTGGTACCACCGCCGGCTAACCAAAACGGAGCCAACTTTGCGTTCCCTAGCCGTTGACAAAGCTAGCTTTCCGTGCAGAATAATCGCACTGTAATTCGTAAAAAAATGCTTGTACAAACATCTCCATGGGAGAGTGCTGTAACATAAGCCGCTGTATATATTATGTCTTAGGATTAAGATAAGATCGTAAAACTTAAGTTACTCGAAATTGTTCGACTGACGCGCTTCTTGTCCTTCGAGATACCATTTTTACCTTGACACGTCGTAACCATTATTTTTCCTTTTTCCTGTTTTCTATTTTTTTTTTATACATGTTGTTGTCTTTCCAATTGTTAATTAATACTGTTACGAATAAAGTTTATAAGTATTTTGTTAATTCTTCGGTTATTTCATCCTTAACCTTTAAGTATGTTTTTACGTGCAAGACCGTAATACAACTTCCACTTGATTGTTTACTTAACGTGATAATAGAATAAAGATAAATTAGATATACAGAGCAAAAGTGAAATATAGAAAATATTTTCAATAATAGAAAGAAAAATTATATACGCGAATTTTTTATTTCTAGATATACAAAAATGTGCGTGTGTTAAACCAATTTAACGGAGAAATTTTTTAAGATATTGCGTTCACCAAATACAATTAAATATTCATTGTGCAGTAAGCGTATATATAATTACAGTTGAAAATGTATTGTACAGAAATAGTACACTTTTAAACATATACGAATCGCATTTGCTTTCTAGAAGTCATTTAATTATTTTTTTGCTGATAATATAAATAAATAAACATTATATTTAATAATAATTATTTGTTCTTATTTCGTAAATTTTCTTATTGTTTTGCAAACGAGCAACTTTAGATTTAAGTTTTTATTTTAGATTTCTAGAAAAACGTATAAATTATGATCATAGAAGAGGAGAAAGTCTTGATATATCTTATATCCAACCTTATCATTTGTATAATTTCACTAATTATGAAAATACATTTTAAAAGAAGATAGGCGCGAGCAAGTTGCGCCTATAAAAGAGATAATTGAACGATACAAGGAACATTATCTAGAATTACTTTACACTAAACAAATCATGAATAACACGTTCGTCTCTTGTAAGTAATAAAAAGTTTTTAAATATAATAACTTATTAAATTTAATAGGACGTTTTAAAAATAAACATGTTGCGTATCTTGCTGTCTAACAAAACAAATATTGACAATAATGATAAATAAATAAATTATTTTTTATTTTAGAATAAAAAATAACTCTAAAAAACATTTCTTCTTTTTACAAACAATTAATTTAATATTAATTCTCTTCTTTTATATCATGTTTCGAAAAAAAAACCGAAGTTGAAAGTTTTGTATTATTTCGTTGTGAGATAATCATTTCCTCAAAAACAAACTATCTAAATGGTCAGCCTAATTCCAAAGCAAATCGCCATCGTCTCGAACTTGTGAGGCGAGGATGATGCAACGCGAATACGCGCACGTATCCCTGCGAAATTGGAGAAAGTGGAGTCTGTTATGGAAGGCAGAGGCGATCAGCATGTAGAGGACCTCGACCGTGGAGAAAGTATCCGTGCACCCACACAACGGTATAAATTAATCTATGCCACCATGCTGTCCGGCCCGATACGACCGCATCATGTTGCGCGACGCAGACTCCGTTCGATTGATGATGATGACGGCGGGATTTCACTGGCGCCAACTACGGAAGAGTGGATTTTTCGCGATCGAACGAAGAAATAAAAAAAAGAAAAGAAAAGAAAAAAGAGAATTAGAGAAATCGTGATACGTTTTCCTACATGTCGTTCCCCTGATGTGATAGACAGGAAGCATTTTCACTTTCGTCTGACTCTCGTCCGACAGTTGTTCGCGCGCGTGCGAAATTTTGTGGAAGCCACGCGATTTCTGTCGTCTTCCTTTACGGAAGTTCCGTTTTGCAAAAATTTTCAGGGAAATATATTCGAGCTTTCACAGTCTCGATGTTTCGTTACTGTTATTTATTTTCCGCGATTAATAGCATCGCTAAATAGCACAGTAAATGTGAAATATGCGAATAAGGCGTTTCTCTTGAGATTTATGACTATTCTTTCGTAACTGTAACGTCGTTTGACTTTCAAAACGAATCCGATAACATACAGTTAGACAAACATGTCCAAGGTCAATTTACTTAGAAAATTTCTTTTCTACGTTGTTTCTACATGTGCATTCGTATGTAAATTGAGCTCTGTAAGCGCGGTGGCTGATTATCGTGATAACAGACATTTTACAACATAATAAGAGATTTCTAGGCAGATTTCACACGGGAGAGAACAATGTGCTACCCGCGTCACTTCGACTTGATTTTTACCAGAAATTATGATCAAAGATATTACTTGGCAAGCTTATTATTTCCAAACAAATTAGTCTAGATTCGTTTTCTTCTTGCCAAAGGAAAGGTCCCAAACTTGCTAATTAATGTCCTTAATTTCATCAGTAATGTTCTCAAGCTATCACTTATTTAACTACCGATAATAAAAGTAAAAGAATAGTTAATGCGTTTAGCATGTATTTAAAAAATTAATATTTTTATTTAATATATAGCATTTTGAAAAACAAATTTTCGTGTCCATGTATTAATATAATTAATGTAATTACAAATATAGATTCTCGCAATCTTTTTATCGACGCCAAATTTATTTAATAACAGTTAAATCACAAAGAAAAATATCGTTTTAGCAGATTCTAGACGGTAGCGTGCTCCGAAACGGTAGTTGGACATGAAACGATATTTTTGTTTGAGGTCGTAAGAGTCATCCTGATAGGATCATGGCTTGACTTAGGCCCGTTTTGTTACCATATGTACATATATATATATATATATGTATATTGTATATATGTATATATATATATATATATATATATAGCACAGGTCCATATAAGCTATCGTGGCAGAAGTTACGAAGTGACGCATCTCGGAACATCCAAAGATGCTGTGCCTGACAATCTGTCTTCTCTCCTCCTTCATTTGCTTCTACTGCATCTATGATTGTATCAAGCCAAAAAATTATCCACCCGGTAAGCGGAGCTTACTCTACCCGGTAGAGCAAAGCTCAACAATAACATAACATTCTTGAAGTGTTAAATTTGCGATATTACGAGAAATTAATGCTTAAACTATTCACACAATTACTGCATTCTTGCGGCTTTTAAGTACATATCTTTTTCAAATAAAAATGATTTTGTCACGCTATAAATAGATGTTAATAGATTAAAAGATATCTTGCCACGAACATTATAAGTTAATAGCTCTCAAAATATCTAACTCGGAAAGTCGTTCTTCCGAGAGAAAGTTGTAGGGCTATGAAAAACATACGTCTCTTGAATATTCAATTAATTTCTAGAATTTAGTTCTATCGTAGACGACACTGTTTTTTCTTCTTAAATGGAATTTATTTCCGATTCCAAAATAAATTTATCATTGAAACGTTTGTCTAAGGTAAAGTTTATATTCGGCGCGCAGTTGAACTTGAGATATGTATACAAATTCACATAAGAAATTTCAGCACGAAGACCTAGGTTTGACCGCTTGGCGCTTTAGTTAATTAATTGTTAATTAATTGTGTTTTCACATATCGGTCACGAGTCTATTTCCGTTTAAAGTTTATATCTTTAATGTTATATTAAAATATATCGAATATTAATTATTAATTGGTATAACTAAGTTAAGTTAGTCATTCGGTGTTCAGAAATTCGTGTAGCGTGATAGAAGTGTGTAAAAATAATTGTTACAATCATAATTTTGTGGGCATGACATTATAAATATGATATCTGATGCGCTCAGATAATTATCTGATAAGATCTCAGATAATTATTAAAAATAGCTTCATTTCATTTTATAAGAATTTTGATCTAAAGTTTAGATACAAAGATATTCTAATAATAACATGGAAAGAAAATAATAAAATCAAGGTTGCTGCTCGTATATAATAATAAAACAATTAGGGTCACAGGCCAACAATCGAGCAAACGATGTTATTATTAAAGGTTATTATTAAAGGTCTAAGAATATAACAACATGATAATTAAGATAAAGATGATAAAAATAATTTAATGTCATGCGTAGACGACGTTTCGACAGCACAGTGTCTTCTTCAGTACGAATAAACAAACCAAAAAAATATACAAAAAAAGAAAATATAAAAATTATGATATTGTCAAAAGCGTAATTAAAATTAAATGTTGGGTCGACACGAATAAGCCTATTTTAACGGTTTTTTTATTATTAAGCGCAAAGTCGTACCAGTTGCCCTCCATAGCACCATTCTTGAAATTGCGAAATTCATTTGCGTCTCATAGTTCTAACGGATAGTCTCTCGCGATTTTACTCTCTGACTGAAAACCGTTAGACTTCGGTTAAGCACATCGGGAAAACAGAATTTGCTTTCCTGACCGATTTTGTTAATTTTACACCTCACTGACACAACCATTCTTCACCTACAAATGAAGAATTGGCTATTTCCATCTTTTTTACGATTTGACCATGAACATCACGGACTTGTGGAAAACGCATAAAAATTCACACATCGGGACGTTCAATTTCCCTAATTGTTTTATTATTCTAATAATGTTAATATTTAATAACAAACAATTATTAACATTTGAT